>JAXFYN010000229.1:310009-406206 GCA_036172215.1 Camellia granthamiana | reverse complement strand
TAAACATCATCTCGGCTTAACTTTGGTTAAGCATCATCTCCGTTTAACTTCGGTTAAGCATCATCTCGGCTTAACTTCGGTTAAGCATCATTGCAGTTTGTACTCTTGTACCTTGTTGCTTCTTTGGACAGTATAAGTTTCTTTACATGGCCGATGTGTCTCTTGTTTCTGTTGAATGCTTTAATACAACTATCTTTCTTTGAATGCTTGTACCTTTGTCTTCTCTGTATGAATTGTGCATATGCTCTTCATATTTCTTTATGCAATCTTCTCGGGGTTATATACCTCGGGTATAACAACTACAAACTTTACTTCGGCAAGATACTGACCTGCAAACTCTTCATGAATTTCAACAAGTATATATACTTATAAACTTTTCTCAAATTTCAACAAGTGTTTAAACAAATTTCTCTTTAACCTGTAAATTGCTACAAATTTCAACAGACGATTAAAATATCATATATCGGCTTAACTTCACCTTTGCTACAAATTTCAACATGTAAAAACATCACCTCGGCTTAACTTCGGTTAAGCATCATCTCGTTTTAACCAACTTGTAAATTCACACAGAACTTCAACAAGTGTTACTCAATGAACTCGGTCTATCTTCATCTTGTAAATTGCTACAAATTTCAACAAGCGATAGACAATGATCTCGGTCTATCTTCAACTTGTAAATTGCTACAAATTTCAACAAGTGATAGACAATGACCTCGGTCTATCTTCAACTTGTAAATTGCTACAAATTTCAACAAGTGTTAAGGAATGGTTTCAGCTCAACAACTTGTAAATTGCTACAAATTTCAACAAGTGTTAAGGAATCTTTGTTAGCTTAACAATTTGTAAATTGCTACAAATTTCAACAAGCGTTAAGGAATGGTTTCAGCTCAACAACTTGTAAATTGCTACAAATTTCAACAAGTGTTAAGGAATCTTTGGTCTTAACTTCGGTTAAGAATCTTCTCGGCTTAACTACGGTTAAGCATCTTCTCGGCTTAACTACGGTTAAGCATTATCTTTGGATTCAAGCCGAGGTTTTCAACCCGGCCAACTTTAGTCTGATCTTGTGTGTTTCCTTTTTATCCTCTAGGATCTTAGATTTGCTCGTTGTGCTCTTCTCTTCTCGGACTTAAGCTCCGAGATCTTATCTTCTTAGATCTGCTCACTCGGTTTGAGCTCTTCTTTTCTCGGACCTAAGCTCCGAGATCTTATCTTCTTAGATCTGCTCACTCGGTTTGAGCTCTTCTATACTTGAATGTCATCTCCTTGGGAGCGCTCATGCCCCCTGCCTTTGCATCCCTTCTGGAAGAGTCTTCGTTCCTCCGTAGGTATTTATCCTTCCATACCTGGAGGTCATCTTTGTCGTAGTATCCGCTTCGATCTGTTGTCTTTGGTGCGTCGTCTTCCTGGCCGTCGTCTTTCACTCCGTGACTCTGGTCACGAGTTTCTGTGTTGCGATCGTCCCCTTCAACGTCGAGGTCGATAGGTCTCCCACTCCCAGCTGGAACGTTGTCCCCAGTCTGATCCTTCTGTCCGTCATTGGCCATCTATTCTCCTTTCTTTCCCACAGACGGCGCCAAATTGTGTGAGTGATTTTCTGACCACACTGCCCGCTTAGTACTCAACTGTAGAACACTGGCAGAATAGATGGCACCTTGCTGACTTGCAACAGAAATATAAGAATCCCACGGTGGCTCGCCACCCGGGGGTACTCCGACGATCAAGTCAGTACTCAATATCTCTCAAAGATAAATCAATTTATTCAACTCACAAGCTTGAGTATAAAAACATACCTTAAACCCATGGGGGTACCTCTCTTTTATAGCCAACATAAACCTAGTCCCAATAGAAGCCTGACTTCTATGGACTCAGGATTACTACTAATCTTGGACTCCCAGTAGGATTAGGATAAACCCTCTAAGAGTTTCATCTTTACCCAAACTGGAGTCTTCTCTCAATCTAGGACTCTTGTCCTTTATCCAGGTTGAGTTCCCTTTTCATTCTAGGACTCTTGTCCCTTATCCACTTATCTCGGATTCCGATATCTTCGGAGATAACCTCGGCCTTGCCGAGATCACCTCGGCGTCACGACCAGGATATGTGGCACCTCGGCTGACACGTCGGCGTCACCTTGCCACGTGTTGGTACTCAGAAAATATATCCCCACACGATTTATTTGAATATGATAGTTTAGTTTGGTGTGAATATGATCACACATATGTATTGGTGCATATCTACATTTGATTATCCTGCAATATTACGTGATTACTTTTCAATTATTTCATATAATTTATTACGTGAAATTTGTAAATTTATTTATTAAAAAAGTAATAACAAAAAATATTAAGTATAACTGTTTTAAACAATAAATATAAAGTTTGAACCCTACCTAAATTTGCTTCGGACCAAATAAATTTCCAATTCCAATGGATGTATAAATGGAAGAATCATTATAGAGTCATCCATCATCTAGACATGATGAATAATGCACTGTTTTTTTTGTGAATATTGTTTTATTAAAAGACACAGACACATTCGCACATACACACGCGTCTGTCTGTCTCTGTCTCTGTCTCTCTGACATATACGTGGCACTCTCTCCGTTTGGCAACTAGGAGAATGGCGATGCCACATGTCGACCTGCTCATGCTGTGGAGCCAATCACTTACTTTTAGATTATGGAAGCAGCTTGTTTTCGGTTCGGTCCGAGATCGGGTTAGATAGTACTATTTAATTTGTGGGAGTTTATCACGAATTTCGTTTGAATAATTTTAATCATTCAATATATAGAACTCATCAAGTATTATATATTTTTAAAAAATCACATTGCTTGGAAATTGATAACTATCTAATCGGATCAATTTTTTGTCAACTATTAATTTGTTCACCGTTTATTTTTTTTATATAAAATTGGTTTGATCACATAGCTATTAATATCTGATCAACGTGATTTGTTAAACATATATAGTATTCGACGAGATTTATATATTCAACAGTTCAGATTATCAAAACAGGACCCGTAATGGGCCCTCACTGACCAAACATCACCCTCCAATCCGATCCCGGACTAAGACAAGGTGCTCCCAATTGTATAACGATTTATTCAATTAAATTAAATGGAAAATATGTCATGACAGAAATTTTAGTATATGAGAATTTGTTATAGAATTAAAATTCAAAACATTTAATTTTCAAAATAAAAATTAGTATTTGCAATACCCACAATACGAGATTCCTCTCCCCGTGGTTTCTCCACAAACCACCACCAAACAATCCCCAACCAACCCCAACCACACCCCCCCCCCCCCCCCCCCCCCCCCCGGGGTTTCTTCTTTCCCACACCACCGCCAAAATCCCTCCTATATAAATGAACTATCTTCTTATATATCCCAATTACAAAGCTGTATTCATCTTTTAGTCACAATCATCTCTCTGTTTCGTTGAACAATGAAGTTCTACCGGGCAAATGTCTTCAAGGTTGCCAAGTTGATGATGGTCCTCATCATGTTCTTGGTTTTTATAACCACAAAACCTCTTGAAGCTGCTGCAAGGCCTTTCGATGGTAGAAAGCTGACGGCGGCTCATGGTGGTGGTGATGGTGGCAGCTCTGAGTCGGAATTGGTTCGCAAAGAACCAGAAGCACCGCCAGGCCCTTCTCCATGCACTTTCATCCCCCAGAAACGCGACCACCATTGTCACTGATCAACTTCTTCTGGTTGGTTGAATTGAAACTTTTGTAATTGAACGGTTTATTGCTAAAATTTTGTTTCTTCAACTGTTGAGCATAGATCTTTGGTCTGAAAGAAGTTACGTGTCCATCTTTACTTCTGAATTTTTTTTGTTGAATAAAATTATTCTTTATCTTGTTAAAAAAAAATTCATTAATTTACTTGTTTTGAATTTCCTGATGAATCGGTTCCGAAATTGAAATGGGTGATGAATGGTTGAACCGACAGCTTAGTTATACAGGAAATTTTAATACACACCCCTTTGAAACAGCCTCATGTAAATCTCACAAATGCCCTCCACAATTTGAAACCACAGCCAAAAGGCTTTGAATCCGTCATAACAGATTTTCTATTCAAATTAAGTACATATTTGATTTGATTTATGGATTAGATTATATTCAAAGAATTTTTCAATTTTGGAAGACCGACCCGTGTTGTATTTCATTCTGGTTCTGTTCATTTTCCACTTTCATTTTGTTGGGTCTTTTTTGTTGGTTGGTGATTTGATTGGTAATGTTTCTGAATGAATTCTTTTTTTAATTGGATGGTGTGATATTATCAAAAAGGAAGAATCTGTTTTTGAGTTTGTGTTAATGGTGAAGGGTGGGGCAAGTTTTTTTGGCACAATAGGGCGAGTTCGGATCCTCTCCAGCCGACCTCTCCAGCCGTTTCTCCTGTCAAGGGCCAGGATTTGGCCACGTCACTTTGGCTGGAGAGGACGGCTCAAATCAAATTTGGTTAAAAAAAAAAATTTAATTTTTTTCATCAATAGAGCTTCCGGCTTGCAGAGCTACTCCGGCATCCCATTCGACCCTCTCAGCCTCTCCCTCCTTCCTCTTCTCCTCTATTTCACCTCCTCTCTTTCTCTCTCTTCAAACCCATAAACCTTCTCTCTCTAATCTGCAATCGATTAGAGAGATCGAAAATGCCAAAATTTCTTTTTAAGAAATGAAGATGGAAATGCTTCGATTTTCTTGAAGTCGTGCATGCCGATGAACTTCCAGACATTACAAGAGCATTGAAACCCAGATCGTTGAGCCATGAACATGGAAACCCATATCATTGAACCCATCTCTGAATAGGTCGAGCATCGATTGAGCTCTAAACTGATTGAGTTGACCTTCAATTGATCTCTGATGACCTTCAATTCAAATTTGAATCTAGATTTGTTCCACTGCTACAAATCGTTGTCACCGCGTCGGAAAGAGAAGCAAGAATGGTAGGGAAACTTCTGCTCGGTGACGATGTCGGCAGAAGCTGTGTTGAATGAAAAAAATTAATATTTTTTTTAAATCAAACTTGAACTGAGCCGGCTTTTCCAGGCAAAGTGACGTGATCAAATCTGGCCGTTGATAGGAGAATGGCTGAAGAGGATCCAGACTCAGGTGATCGTCGAATCATCATCGTTAGCTTAGGATAAGATCATAAATTACGACATTTGACTAGAAAGACAAGACGATTTTTTTTTTTTTAATTTCTTTTTTTATTAGTAAAAATTATCTATATAAAAAATCACATGTACATAAACAAACACTTTTTGAAATGCAAGTTGAATTTGAAGAGTTACTATAATAAACAACTTATTTACTTATTTGTTATAAGTTGTTACGTTTTATTTTTTTCATATCTTTTTATAAAAAATAAAAAATTTACTAAAATAAATCTGAAATGACCACCGAATAAATTATAGACAAAAATATCAAAAAATCAATACAATATCTATTTTATTAAAGGAATTATGACGTTGAACAAAATAAATAACTAATTATTTACAAGCAAGTCGATTACAATTTCAAATTTCTTGTAGAGTGATACAATTTAAAATTTTCACAAATGAGTAAAAAATTATAGAAAAATATTAGAGACTCTAAATGTTTTATAATATTTTTACCAAATATTTGATAAAAATATTAATAAAATATTGGAAAAATTACTCATAAGTCCCATATTGGAAAATGTTACTCCATCTAGTCCTGAGTGTTTTTTTATAAACCATTTAGTCCTTTTTTTACATCACAACATCATCATCGAAACAACATCAAACATCACAACATCAGAACAATATCAAACATCAGAACATCATCATCAAACAACATCCTCAAAACAACATCTAAGCCTTCCCATCCCATTTTTCTTCATCTTCAACATTAAGTACACCATCAAAAAAGTTGATAGTCAGTCCCGCAGTCATGATTCCTCCTTATAAAACCATAAGAAACACAACTTATAAGCATCACTACAGAGATCTATCACGCCTATGGTTCCAACAGCCAATGCTTCCACAGTTAAACACACACACACATACACACCATTAACTTGAAACTAACATCAATTCAAACAAACAAACACAGAGGGGGAATGAATTTACTGAAAATCGATGGATTCAATTCAAGCCTGAGAAGTGTCGTCCTTGCTCTTGGAATCAAGAGGTTTCAGGCTCGAAATGGCGGCAAAGGCAAGGGCAAAGATGATGGCTTGACCCCTGTACAGTGTCGCGAAAGGTTCAATTTTTAATCCTAAATTTCAATCTTGATTTGGATTTCCAGTTTCAATTTAGGTTTTTTTTTTTTTTTTTTTTTTTTTTTTTTTTTTTTTGGGATTGAGATTGGGCTTAGGGCTGGGTGGAGATGGACAAGACTGATCTTGAAGAAGGGGAGGCTTATCCTCCTTACTCGGATGACGATCAAAACATCGATCCTGATGAAGCTTTCTCTTACATTGTAAGGGTTTCCTCAAGATCCTGATGGTGTTGTTGATGATGGCGGAGCCGCCATTGTTGGTGACCACTGTGTTATACGATTAGGCCCTAATGTTGAAGAATAATGTTTATATAATTTGATCAATTGTTTGATGCTGAATAGAATAATGTTTGATGTTGGTGGTGTATTCTGGATATCTTCTGAATTTGAGTTCTGGTATTTTGATGTTTGCTGTTATTTTAATCGTTATTTTGATGTTTAATCGTTATTTAAAAAATTATTTAATCGTTATTTTGATGTTATTTTGATGATAATGTTGTGATGTTTAATGTTGTTTTGATGATGATGTTTTGATGTTGTTTCGATGATGTTACTTATAACTTTGATGTTTGATGTTTGATGAATAATGTTTGATGACGTTGGTGATGTTGAAAAATGTTTGAATAATGTTGGTGATGTTGGTGATGTTGAATAATGTTTGAATAATGTTGGTGATGTTGAATAATGTTTGATGTTGGTGATGTTGAATAATGTTTGATGAACAATGTTTGATATAAAAAGGCCTATAGTAAGTTTTTAGAGAAATAGGACCTATTCGTCCAACAAAAAACATTCGGGACTAAATGGGCTAACATTCCCAAATTTGGAATTTATTGGTGCTTTCCCCTAAAATATTTAGAGTTCTGACATTATTAAAAAAATATATATATATATATTGAAAGAGTCATTTTTAGCCATTTTCTTTTTCACAAACCCAAAAAACTATGGTCTCTTTCCATTGGTCGTTTACAAACCCTCATCGGTCGTTTACAGCTGGATACTCACTCTATCTCTCTCTCCTTTCAGATTTCATGACCTCTACCCTGCCCCTATCACAATGGTTCTAGATTTTGTAGAGAACGCTTCACACTATTGACCAACACCACTAGACACTTGAGGTACTTGTCAGGTTGTATTTTAACAATTTAACAAAAAAATAATAAATTTTATAATTTTAATTAATAATAATAAATTGAGACATCATGGGAATGTCTCGAAACTACTATAAATTTTCAGATTTTGTTTTTTTGACAACAAGTTAAAAAAGTTAATTTTTTTGACTTTTTAGTTTTTTTGGCCAAAAAAGCTATCCAAAAAATTAAAAAGTCAAAAAGTCAATTTTTTACTAATTTTTCAAAACATTCCACAATAAAATAAAAAAGGCAAGTACAAAAAAAGGCCAGCGAAAACAGCCCAACCATTCTTCTTGTTCTTTGAAGCTTGGAAGTTGATATACTGTGGTGTTTTGAGAAATTGGTACAAAATTGACTTATTGATTTTTTTTTGACTTTTTGATTTTTTTTTTTATTAAAAAAGATGGCTTTTTTATGATTTTTTTGTGTAAAAAAATTAAAAAACCAAAAAGGTAGCTTTTTACTGAAATTCCTAAAACATTATTACTAGTTATTTGAATGGTTTCATTGCAAGATTTCTTTCTTCAACTGTTGAGCTTAGATCTTATAGTAGGGGTGCAACTCGGGCGGGTTCGGTCGGGTTGGGGGTCTGCCCAAGCCCGACCCGAATTGCCCAAAGTAGTGCCCAAGCCCGCCCAAGCCCGAACAAGAACCCGAGCTTTGCTGCCCAAGCCCGGCCCGAGTTAGCCCGAGTTGCCCGAATTGCCCGAATTGCCCAGAAACTTGTAGGTAGATTTGTTTTGAAACCTGTAGGTAGAATTGATAATTAACAAATAATTGAGAATTATTCAAAGTTATTTTCTGGTCACCAAAAAATAAAAAATAAAAATTAAGAACTCTTTTACTTAATTTATATATATTATATAATTTATTAAATTATATATATTATATATTATATATTATATAATATAGTAAATTCAATTCGGGTTCGGGTTGCTCGGGTTGGCCATTGGTTCTGTCCAAGCCCGGCCCGAATTACAATTCGGGCATCAAAAATCTGCCCAGGCCCGTCCAGATTACAAGATATAGTTGCCCAAGCCCTAAAAAAACTCGGGCTGGGCTCGGGTTGCTCGGGTTGAGCCCGCCCGAGTTGCACCCCTACTTATAGGTGGGTCTGAGAAGGGTCGGATCTTATTTGTGCTCCTTTTCTTTTTTGAAGTAGTGAGTTGTTAAGGTTGAATAAAATCACTCTCCATCTTTCTAAAATAAATTCATGGGTTTATTTGTTTTTGAATATTGTGATGAATCGATTGTAAAATTGAAATGGGTGGCGAATGGATGAATCGATAACTTAGTGATATACATGAGATAGTTTAAGTTCAACACGTCATCCAAGCAATTTAAAAGGATGCCACAATGCTCTAAAATGGCTTCTCCAATCTCTGGTGCAAGATCCAAATCTCAAAAATCAATTGTCTTTGTTCCTTTGAAACAGCCCCACATGAATCTCACAAATGTCCTCCACAACTTAAAACCACAGCCAAAAAGCTTTGAATCAGCGGCACCAATAACAATGTTGATGACAGAGGAGTCCGACTAGAAATCAAATCAAATTAGACTAGATGAAATCAATGTTGATTACAGATTTTCTAATCAAACTAAGAATTATATATTTGATTTGATTTCTGGATTACATTAAATTGAAAGAATTTTCAGTGTTGGAAATCGTTGAACAGACTTCTCTGTTTAATTAAGACTGGGCCCTCTGTTAGATTTCATTCTGTTTCTGTTTATTTTCCACTTTCACTTTGTTGGGTTTTTTGTGGTTGGTGATTGGCAAAAATGATTTTCTTATATACTAGAATAAACCAGTGATTTGTAATAGTATAGATACCTCAATCAAGTATGTTCCATTTTTTCACAAAAACATTGCCAGGCATGTCTATTATTGTGTTGCTTTGTGTTGTTTCATGTCCTGTTTTTGTGATTCTAAAGTGAAATACAAAAGCTTCCAAGGGCATATACATAACTGGCTTTAGGAAAACCATGGAAATTCACCTTTAAAATACAAATTATAATCCCATTTACAAAGGATCAAACTGAAACGCTAAACTACCACAAGTTATTTGCAGGGACTTCCTTGAGATGTTGAATGTCAATCCACACCATCATCTCCAACATCCGTCTTGCTGGTTCCAACACCTCTGGCTTTCAATCACTTTTCTACATCCCCATCGAACATGGGTTGCGTCTGTAGATGCTCTACTTCGTCATATTATGACCACACACTCTAAAAACCAGGATCCGAACACCAGCTAGAAATCACAAAACAACATATTACAAAATTCACCATACAACATATAAATCCAAGCAACAAAACTACAATTTTGTATCAAAAGTTAACAATTATGTAGCCTCTAATGTAACTTTATCAATTAGTCAGAGAAACAATGGTTATATAATATGGATTATTTCTTTTAGTTACTGAATATAGTGTACCTAGCACTCAGTTTCACTTTTATAAATGGACAGCTAAATAGTGTACGTAACGCCATGACTTGATTTCTCTAGGGATAGATTCTATTGTTTCATGGATGCAACTTTAGCTAACAGATAAGGATGCATAAGTTGCAGACAATTAAACCTTCTCCAAAAATTTGAGTCATTTCAACAAAAAATTCATAGTCATGAAGGTAAGAGACGAAGTCATGCGGATGAGGGTCAACAATCCTCGGCTAGAACAATCACAGTGCAATTTTTGTCTTTGACATCTTCTGCGAATTTCCAGTTACAAGCAAAGATTCCAAAATTTTAAATATAATCACATATGCTCGAAACAACAAGAAGGAAGAAAAATATTCAATCACAAACATTTTCCTAGACATGGATAAAGGAGTAAGGAATATAATCGGGTACCACAATTTTACGAACATAGCAGCATGATTAACTAAAATTAAGAATTTAAAAAAAAAAAAGAAAAAGGAATTGGTTATTTGTGCAAAAGCTAAAACAGTAAATATCTTTAAAATTACACATTCAATTTGAACTAAACAAAAAATGTCAAATTATTACCGTAGATAAATTAGATAAGTTGACAATAAAATATTTGTATAGATCATAAAATAGCTAATTACACGAGTATAAAATTTCAAAAATTTTGACACTGAAAAAGAAATCCACCTAAACGCTTTCGTCTCTGCCTTTTTGTCAAATTTAGGTAACCATCGTACAAAAAAAACTAAAAAAGAAATCCAAATGAAAGGCGAAGAAGAAATAACCTCCAGATTTGGATCGTGCAAGCACCAATCATCTCAGAGACTCCTATCGCTAGCTTTGTAAAAAGCGAGAGATTTGAGAAGGGATTTGAAAATTAAAAATGTATATATATATATGTGAAACTAAATAAAAAATAAATTATTTATTAACTTATTTGAGTCAATTCATTATTACTCTATTCTTATACATATTTTCTAATAAGTAAAAAAACTAAAATATAAGTTATACCCAAACAGTCATGTAATTTTATTACATGGTTTGGAAAATGGGTTGATTTTTTGGCTTTTTTAACTATTTTAATTTGAAGTTAAAAAGTTTAGTTTGGCAAAGACTTTTGACTTTTTTAATTTTGAATAAAGCTTGGAAGCTCGAATTTCCTTCTCCCGAATCTCCCTAATGCCCAAAACGACGTCGTTTTGGACATTAGTTTTTTTATTTTTATTTTTATTTTTATTTTTTCTCTTTTTGTCTGAACCAGGGGAGAAAGAGAGGAGGAGAGGAGGAGAAGAGAGAGAGAAGAGAGGAGAGGAGAAACAGAGGGAGAAAGAGAGGAGGAGAGGAGAGCCAATCGCCGATCGCCGAGCCCGGTCACCGTCCAGCCCAGCTCCGTCATCACCCAGCCCGATCGTCGTCCAGCCCAGCTCCGTCGCAGCCCAGCCCCGCCGCCTCCGCCTCCCACCCCTTCCTCTACCCCCTGCCTCTGCAGCCCAGCCCCGCCGCCTTCGCCTCCCACCCCTTCCTCTGCCCCTTGTCTCTGCCTCCAGCCATTGAATAATTTGCCCCCTCCAGTCCAGTTCTTCTCTTCTCCTCCTTCTTCCTTCTTTCTTCTTCTTTCCAAATTCGAGGGATTCGGGGCGGGGGGCTTTCGAGCTACCAATCTCAGCCCTTTAATTTTTTTGTGAGAGGAAAAATGTAATGATTATGAGTTCGATGTGATGTTTTGTTTTATTAAACTAAAAAATTTATTTTGTCTTTTCTAATTATTTTAGCCAAAAAAAATCCCCAAACCCTCCTCCCAAACCGTTCATTTCATTCAAATAGGGCTAAAAAAATTAGTTTTTGGATAAAAAAAATATTACATCATTCAGTGAATTTATTTTTTTTTTTTTGTTACAGTAATTTATTTATTTTTAATCTACTTTAATCACTTTATATATATATGTACATTCATGTGTATGTATCTACAACGTTATATATATATATTTAAGTAAATCTCTAGATAATGTGAGTACATAAAGGAAGGCGGTGGGACAATGGATTTGGGTCGGTAAGGGTGGAAGAGGGGATGGAGGTGGGTTATGGTTTTGAGAATTGGCATAAGAAATCATGCGGGGTTGCCCAGATCTGTTTTGGAGCCGGCGGCGATCTGTGCGTGGGTTACGGATTCGATGATTTCCGCGAAGATTTGGGTATTGCAACTTCCACATCCTTAATCACTGAAAGGGAAAACTAAGTTTGTGTTTGATTGGAAGATTTTGAAGGGATTTAGAAAGAGAAAAAGAAAAAAAATATGTGAAATTAACACTGTGTTTGGGTGAGAAATTTGGAAAGAATTTGGAAAGGGAAAGGAAAAATATGTAAAATTATGTGAAATATAGTTATATTTTATTCACATTTCACTTATCTTTTTCATTTTTTTTTTCAAATATATTCCCAAATCCTCTATCCAATTTCAACGTAAGTGAAATATAAGTATGTCTATTCATATTTTACACACATTTTCTTTTTTTATTTCAAACAAATTTTTAAGCAAACACAACGTAAAAGTATATATACACATGGTTGCCTATATATATGTATCTTATCAGTTGTGTTTTATTTATCCAAAAAAAAAAATAATATTATTAGTTGTGTTTATTTTTTAATATTCCGTTTTTTGGGGTTTGAGAGGGTAAGTTGGTTTGATTTTGTATAGAGAGGGTAAGGTGGCTAACATGCTGTGACAGTAAGAGAAAAAGAAATTGGTTTTGATTTTGTGAATTGAACCTTTGGTCAATTTCTAGAGTTGCAGAATTATGTGGGAATCTGGTGAATTTGGAATTGTAAGAAGCTTTTTAATGAATTGTTGGTTGGGTGGGGGTATTATTATCACTTTTATAATTCATAAGTGGATAAAAACATGATATTATTAACACTTTTATAGTTAAACGTATATTTTTTCTTATTATTGGGGTGTTTGGGAAGAAAGATTTTAGCATCTTTTAGGTTAAAATTCACAAAAAGATAAAATAAACTAAAATAATAAATAAGACAAAATATCACATTAAACCCATAATCATTTTATTTTTTCCCTCACAAACATCACATTTAATTACAAAAAAATCCAATCATCTTCCTAAACACAAAAATTTTAACCTACTAAAATAGTTAAAAACTAAAATAACAATTTTTCAAACACCCACATTGTATCTTTCACATTCAAATAGATCGATATAATTATGTTAAAATTATGCAACTTGTAATATTTTCTAAATACTGATTTTTTGATACAAAAATAAAACAATTCTACAAAAAGGCTTCAAAATACTACCGAACACACAAAATACATGCCCTGCTTACTCACATACCAATGGACCTTACGAACAGATTAAAAATTTGAACATTAATCATCTTCTGTGTCTTGGCAACATCAACATACATATCTTGCTCTTGACGACAAACGATGGAACCCTATCGTTATCTTTTTTGATGGTTGGGTATTTTGGTTAATTTATATTTATCTCAACTAATTTCGGAACCAACACAAAGTGTCCCTTTATGTGAATTGGGTAAATTTCAAGCAAAATCTACGGATGTAACCCCAAAGAGCAGATTGTTCTTAATAAAAGTTGAACTTAAGACTTAGGAAACATTTATCTATCGGTACATATTTAGAATAAATTTACTTACCCCTGAATTTTTAGCCTATTGATGAATTATTGAAATGATATATTGGCCCTGTTTGGTAGAGCCGTGGGAAAGTGCTTATAGCTTATGCCTAAACAGCTTATAGCTTATAAGTATGAACATAAGCTGATTTCTGACTTATAAATTAAGCATCTCCAGCCCCACTCAAAGAATAAGCTGATTTCTGACTTCCAAAAAGTTATAAGCTATAAGCTAAACCAAACACATCAAAATAGCTTAAATTAAGCTGAAAACTGAAATAAGCAGCTTTTAAGCTGCACCAAACAGGGCTATTAATCAAAACTCATAAACATAGATTAAAACAACAATCCAAAAAAGCTAATGCTGTGACAGTAAGAGAAAAAGAAGTTTGTTTTGATTTTGTGAATTGAACCTTTGGTCAATTTCTAAAGTTGCAGAATTATGTGGGAATCTGGTGAATTTGGAATTGTAGGAAGCTATTTAATGAATTGTTGGTTGGGGGTTGTTATTATCACTTTTATAATTCATCGTCATATGAATAGAAAAATGATGTTATTATCACTTTTATATTTAAATGTATATTTTTTTCTTGTTTATTATTGTATCTTTCACATTCAAATAAAGAGATAAAATTATGTCAAAATTGTGCAACTTGTCATATTCTCTAAATACTAATTTTTTGATACAAAAATATAACAATTTTGCGAAAAGGCTCCAAAATACTACCAAACACACAAAACACATGCCCTGCTTACTCACATGCCAATGGACCTTACGAACAGATTAAAAATTTGAACACTAATCCTCTTCTCTGTCTTAGCAACATCAACATACATATCCTGCTCTTGACAACAAATGACGGAACCCAATCTTTATCTTTTTTGATGATCGGGTATTTTGGCTAATTTATACTTACCTCAACTAATTTCGGGACCCACACAAAGTGTCTCTTTATGTGAATCGAGCAAATTTCAAGCAAAATCCACGGATGTAATCCTAAAGAATGGATTGTTCCTAATAAAAGTTGAACCCGAGACCAAAATTTATCTATTGATACATGTTTAGATTAAATTTAGTAACCCCTGAATTTTTAGCCTACTGATGAATTATTGAAATAATATATTAATCAAAACTCATAAACATAGATTAAAACAACAATCCAAAAAAGCTAGTGCTCAAGATTAACAGGTAAAAACTGCTAATCCAGTCTAAATCGTTAATTTAGTCTGTTTTTTTATTAGTTTCCATATTGATTCTAGTTTTGAAAGTGTTGGAACTAGTCTGGTTCCTCAAGATTTAAAGTTTTGGTTATGGTCATGAACCAGACTGCCATATATATAGATTTAAAGTTTTAGTTTTATATGAACACAAATTTGAACACTAAATTTATTGTTCATGCAAGACTGCTACTTAAGATGAATTTAGAAAGCTATTGCTAAATTTCGATTTTGATTATATTGCACAATTGCTTTAGTACTACTTTATTTTTGAAATACTTTTCAACATTTTTTGTAGAGTACATAATTTTCTCTCCTTAAAAATGCTTCAGAAATTGAAAATGGGGATTGAAAAATTGGAAATGATTATATTCCACTTTATAGAGAGAGAGAGAGAGTCACAAAGTTGCATTGCAGTAGAGTCAATCTTCAATTTGTTGAAATGTATGATTAAAGTTTGAAAACTTCACATGCTTAATAATATGTCATACCGGACAAAGTCGGTTCTTTATTGAATAGACCTTGTTCTCATCTTTATTTTTACAATCTCCATCTTTATTTTTACAATTTCAATTGTTCAAGAAATATTCAAATTGATCGATCAGATATAACCTTTTTAAATAGGTGTGAAATTTATGAAAAAAAACTAAAATCTTTTATGCAAGTGACTTTTATTTTATTTTGTAATTAATTTCTGTATTCTTTTTTTTTTTTTAAACATATGATGAGTTTGACCTTTATAAAACTATTTAAATATGTATTATTTAAAAAATAAATTATTCACTTTTTTAACAAATAAATACAATACAATATATATAATTATTTTAAATAATAATTAACGTAACTCGGACACAATACTTTTGTCTGCAAAAGAAAAATTAATTATTACTATAACAATAAAAAAATTATAAAAAAATTAGAATAAAAGAAGAGCTCACATTATTTTTGCTCAAACACGCACTTACCTCTTTCTCTCTCTTGGTTTCTTCTCTCTCAGAACTCTTCCCTCACCGTCTTCGTTTTATACACAAAGAACCAACTCACCCTTTACTTTCGGTGCTCCAGCTCATCCTCCACTATCGGGTGCTTTCGGCTTGTTGGTTGGCAGCCGTCCTCCCTTGACTTTCTGGGCTGCGTTAGGTGGAGAGCTTGGCTGTCCAGCTCACCCTTTACTTTCGGTGCTCCAGCACATCCTCCACTATCGGCTGCTTTGGGCTTGTCGGTTGGCAGCCGTCCTCCCTTGACTTTCTGGGCTGCGTTAGGTGGAGAGCTTGGCTGTCCAGCTCAACCTTTACTTTCGGTGGAGAATAATCACCCCTCACATGGGGTGGTGATATCCAACAAAAACCCCTTGAAGCTGCTGCAATGCCTTTCGATGGTAGAAAGCTGACGGCGGCTCATGGTGGTGGTGAGGGCAGCGGCGACACCTCTGAGTCGGCAATCGTTCACCAAGAACCAGAAGCACCACCAGGCCCTTCTCCATGCACTTTTATCCCCAAGAAAGGCGACCAACATATTTCACTGGTCGACTTCTTCTGGTTGGTGAATTGAAACTTGTGTAATTGAATGGTTTATTGCTAAAAAAAATTTCAACTGTTGTGCATAGATCTTTGGGTCTGGAAGAAGTTAAGTGTCCATCTTTACTTTTGACATATATTTTTTTCTTTTCCAAAATGGTGAGTTCTCAAAATTGAATAAAATTAGAGAAATGCTAGTACTCTAAATATTTTACCAAACCTTTCATATGGGGTGGGATTTACATAAATTTACATGTGTGTGAGTTTTATACCTATGTGAGAGATTTGATAAAATATTTAATAAAATATTTAGAGTCCCTAACCTAACTCATAAAATTACTCTTATTTTGTTAAAAAAAAATTCATTAGCTTACTTGTTTTGAATGTCGTGATGAATCGGTAAATGGGGGATGAATCGATGTTATTTTGATAATTTTTTAATTTTTTAGACTAAAATATGAGTTAAAAAAATTAGTATATTTAGAATGATTTTTTAATTTTTTATAAAAAGATGTATAAAAAATAAAAATAAAAAAATATTTGACTTTTTTATATAAATTTATAAATTTTTTTAAATTTTTTTAATGATTTTTTGATTTTTAAATTAAAACACTCACATAAACCAGACTTTAGTTATATAGAAAATTTTAATATACACCCCCCTTAAAACAGCCCACCCCTTTGAAACAGCCCACATAAATCTCATAAATGCCCTCCACAACTTGAAACCACAGCCAAAAGGCTTTGAATCGGCAGCACCGTCCGAGTAGAAATCAAATTAAATTAGACCAGATGGAATCAATGTTGATTGCAGATTTTTCTAATCAAATTAGGAAGTACATATTTGATTTGATTTATGGATTAGATTTAATTCAAAGAATTTTCAATTTTGGAACTCGTGGCACCGACTTCTCTGTTTAACTAAGACCGCCCCTGTGTTGGATTTCATTTTGGTTCTGTTCATTTTCGACTTTCATTATTTTGGATTTTTTGTGATTGGTTATTTCATTGGTAATGTTTCTAAACGAGTTTTTTTGTAATTGAATAGTGTGATATTATCAAAAAGGAAGAATCCGTTTTTGAGTTTGTGTGGGGCAAGTTTTTTTTTTCATGGATGCGTGATGATATCTTAGATTTTTTTTTTTTTTTTCTTGTTAAGAAAACAAAAATAAATAAATAAAGTTTTGGGTTTGAAAAAAAGAACACGGGTAAAAATGACTCTTTCCACTATTATTACTATCTTTTTTTTTTTCTTTTTTTTTTTTTTTTTGACGCATTTGCAAAATTTTAAATTGTTTCATTCTATAAGAAATTTCAAATTGTAATCGACTTGTTTTTAAATAATTAGTCATTTATTTTCTTTAGTGTAATAATCACACATATATATATATATATATAAATAGTGTTTTTCTTTTTCTTATATGACATACTCTAAATACTTTAATTTTTTGTAAAAAAAAAAAAAAAAATCACATTAGCATGTATTTTTCATTTACATATAAAGTTTTAAACAAACTCAATTTTAATTATAATAACTAATTTTATATAGATTCTATTTGAGAGATACTTATTTTTCATATATATTTTCAACATGTATTCAGTTTTGTAGTTATCATATTTTTTTATATAATTGATATTTTAATTTAATTATTATTATATTTGAAAAAAAAATTATCTTGATATATAAATAAATAAATAAGATAGAATGTGCTTAATTATGTGGATCGCACAGATCAAATCAATTTTTTTTATATATTTCATTTTTTTATATCTTATTGATGTCTTAATATTAATTTATATTTAATTTTTTATTTAACATGAAATTATATATTACAAAACATTTATATTTAACTTAAATTTTATATAACTATGTACAATCTGTATGAATAATTCAAAAGAATATTAAAAAAATAATAATACACTATATAATTAATTTATGTATTTTCTTCTTAGTTCAATCACAATATATTTATATTTTCTTTTAAATAAATTTTGTGTACTTCTATTTCTACATATTTTTATTTTACAAATAAATATAAAATTAAAATTAAAATTAAATAATTAGAATCAATTTTAGTTTTATATTTACTAATTCTCTTTCTAATTTAATTATTATTTTTAATATGAAATTGAGTGTTTATTTTAGTATCTTATAATTTAATATATATCATATAAGATTATTATATGATAATTATACTTTTATAGCACAATAGAACTAAAATTATCAAAATAAATATATAATTTAACTAAAATTATTATATATAAGTATTCAAGTAATATTTTTATAGAACAAGAAGGTTAAGATTATTAACATAAATAATTAAAATTAAAATAAATATTAGTCTTTTGTAACACATATCATAATATAAAATATCATTACATTAGTTAAAGTCAACTCCATTGTGATTTGATGTCAGACATCATACTTCTAGAAGTGATTTATATACACTTGTAACGTTTAATTTATATTGATTGATTAAAATAATAGAACTCAATATTTTTTTATTAAATTTTTAGAAGATAAATTAAAAAAGAAGATAAATTAAAAAATGTCAAATGATAAATAATGTAGAGTATTATTTTAAAGAATAATGATTCATAAAAAATGATTGTATATATTTAAAGAATAATGATTCATAAAAAATGATTGTATATATTTAAGGCACACATTAATATTTCTTGAATAATTTTTAAATAAAAATTTTGAATTTATAATATTACTAATAATGCAACTTTATAGGCACTTTCATAATGCACCTTCATAGTATTACTGATTCCCTATTTATGATTTGAATTTGTAATGTTTTTGTACATTAATGTGAATAACTTTTACAATCTTATTGATATAACTATAAATCCTACCTTTGAATTAACTCACCTTAAGCATTTTTTGGTATAATAAAATATTATAATATTATAATAAATCATAATCAAATACCATTAGAAGTATAATTAAAGACCTGATGCGCCACTTTAGACATAACCAAAAACATAAAAAATTAGCAAAGACTTTTTTCATTTATAACCAAAAAAATAAACTATAACCAAATCATAATTTACATATCATAGAATTTTAAAAGAGTGTATATTAAAATGACATAATTAAATATGTATATGGTACACTTTTTTAAAAGAGTGTATATTAAAATTTCCCATTATTTTAATATTGTTTTTAGTTAATTTTTCTAACGATTTATTTGAATACGTCTAATTAAATAAATAGGAGATTTTATTAAGATTTTTCATTTTGTCAATTTTTATGTTAAATTTGACATAAAGTTTGATTTTACTATAATTTAGCGTTTATGCAGAATGTAGAAAGCATTGCTAAATTTAGATTTTGATAGAGAATAAATTACACAATTGCTTTACTACTACTTTATTTTTGAAATACTTTTCAAAATTTTTTGTAGAGTACATAATTTGTTCTCCTTAAAAATGCTTCAGAAATTGAAAATGGGGATTGAAAAATTGGAAATGATTCAGTTTGTTTTGTTTTGATTTTCAGAAAATACTTTTCAAAAAATTTTATATTTTTGTTTTTGCATATTTTTTTGTTTGTAATGATTTTTTTAAATATTTTAAGCAACTTTTTTTAATTTTTAACACACCTAACATAAATACACTTAAAAAATATAATATTTATAAAAAAAAATCTTTAAAAATAAAAAAAGAAAAAAGAAAATTTAATACATTTTTTATATTTTTGTATATTTATTAATTTTTTAAAATATTTTTTTACAAATATTTTACTATTTAGATGCATTTAAGTAATTTGCATCTAAAAAAATAAAAAAGTTAGTTAAAATTTTAAAAATATTTATTAAAAATAAAAAAAAAATTCAATTTTAAAAAAATTAAATTCAAAAAATTAACACTAAACACACTCATTATATTTCATTTGTGTGTGTGTGTGTGTGAGAGAGAGAGAGAGAGAGAGAGAGAGAGAGAGAGAGAGAGAGAATGTGTGAAAGATACCGATACATACGACTCTCGAGCATGTGCAGAAGGATTAGGATTAGGGTTAGGATTGGAATTGTGACATTCACAAGGATTGGGATTGGGACATTCACAAAGTTGCAGTAGAGGCCTTTTTTTGAAAAGTGGGTTAAAGAATAGGATTAGGATTGGGATTGGGACATTCACAAAGTTGCAGTAGAGGCTGGCTCTATTTTTTTTTTTTTTTTTAATAAATTAAAAAATTAATTTTTAACCACCATCTCAAAATATCTGACAGCACACTTAATAATATGTCACACCTGACCTATTTTGTGAAGTGAGTTATAATTCACTTCTCAGATTATAACTCACTCATTTTCTCACAAAAAAGCTGCTTATAAGTTGCTTATAAGTAGCTTTTCACCAAAAAACTGATTATAATTATCTTCTCAAAATAGCCTAAAGTGGGTTCTTTATTGAATACTTGATAAGGATCTTCTCATCTTTATTTTTACAATGGACTTTTCTTAAGTGTGCAATTGCATACCATGTGCCACTTACACAAAAAGTGTAAGTGTAAGGTGTAAGTATAAGATGTAAGGTGTAAGTGTAAGATGTAAGGTGTAAGGTGTAAGTGGGTTGCATATGGTGTGCAACCTCAAAAAAAGTGTAAGTGTAAGGTTTAATTTTTCACAAAAGGTGTAAGTGTAAGGTGTAAGGTGTAAGGTGTAAGTTGCACACCATAACCAAACCCTTTTACAATTTCCTATCTTTATTTTTACAATTTCAATTGTACAAGAAATATTGAAATTGATTGATCAGATATGACCTTTTTAAATAGGTGTGAAATTTATGAAAAAACCTTAATTTTTTTTTATAAAAAAAATATTCAAATTGACATAGCCTCTGTTTGGCAATGTAGTTGGGGGCTAAAATAGCCATATGCGTCCAAAATTGACTAAAGTAGCTACTAGAAGACAAAACACCATCACTTGCTCACAAACAACTCAGCATTTGATGAATTTACCAAACTACCCCAGAGCACTTCCTGTTTCACTTTCACAGAAGCACCAATTCATACTACTAGTAAACAAAATAGGCCCATTATTGTCCACGTCATCTTAAAATAAAAATATAAAAAATTCTTTTCCAAAAAATGAAACAAATAAAAAAAAAGGCATAAAAATAAAATCAAAATTACTATTTTCCACGTCATTTAAAATAGAAAACATGAAAACGTGTTTTCCAAAAAAAAAAAAAAAAAAATTAAACCCAAAAAAAAAAAGACAATAAAATAAAACCAAAATTAACATTTTCCATGTCATTTAAAATAAAAAACATGAAAAAGCGTTTTCCAAAAAAAATAAAAATAAAAAATAAAAAAGTCAATAAAATAAAATCAAAATTAGCATTTTCCACGTCATTTAAAAAAAACATAAAAAATCCTTTTCCAAAAAAAAAAAAAAAAAAAAAACCGAAATTATCATTTTTCAGGTCATTTGAAAAAAAAAAACAACATAATAAAGCCTTTTCCAACAAAAAAATAAAAATAAAAAACAACAACAACAACAAAAAAAAAAAAACACATTAAAATGAAACTGAAATAAACATTGTCAACGTCATTTAAAATTAAAAAACAAGAAAAAACCTTTTCAAAAAAAAAAATTTAACAAAAAAAAAAAGTCAATAAAATGAAACCGAAATTAGCAGTTTCCACGTCATTTCAAAAAAAAAAATGAAAAAGCCTTTTCCAAAATAAAAAAAAAACAAATTAATATATATATATATATAAGAAGACAATAACATAACACCCAAATTTACATTTTCCACGTCATGTTAAAAAAATCAAAACATAAAAAATCTTTTTCCAAACCCAAAAAAAAAAAAAAAGGCAAATTGAAAACAATAAAAAAAAAAGATAAAAACGTAAATGAAAAAAAAGAACCACAAAAATACGCCTCATCCAACCCCAAAAAAATAAATAAATAGATTTAAAAACAGAAATTAGCAGTTGCCACGTAATTTTAAAATAAATAAAACACATGAAAAATCATTTTTGAAAAATAAAAACAAATTAATGTATACAAATAAAAATAAAAATGACAAAAACGTAAATTAAAAAAAAAGAACCAGAAAAATACGCCTCATCCAAAAAACAAAAAATTAAAAACAGAAATTAGCATTTACCACGTAATTTAAAAATAAATGAAACACATGAAAAACCATATTTGAAAAATAAAAACAAATTAATGTATAGAAATAAAAAAAAAATGACAAAAACGTAAATTAAAAAAAAGAACTAGAAAAATACGCCTAATCCAATAAATAAATAAATAAATAAAAACAGAAATTACCATTTGCCATGTAATTTACAAATAAATAAAACATATGAAAACTCATTTTTGAAAAATAAAAACAAATTAATGTATACAAATAAAAATAAAAATGACAAAAACGTAAATTAAAAAAAAAAGAACCAGAAAAATACGCCTCATCCAAAAAAAAAAATATATTTAAAAACAGAAATTACCATTTGCCACGTAATTTACAAATAAATAAAACACATGAAAACCCATTTTTGAAAAATAAAAACAAATTATTGTATACCAATAAAAATAAATAAGACAAAAACGTAAATTAAAGAAAAAGAACAAATTAATGTATACAAAAAGAAAAATGACAAAAACATAAATTAAAAAAAAAAAAAAAAGAACCATAAAAATACGCCTAATCCCCCCCCCCAAAAAAAAAAAAAAAAAAATCCGCACCAATGACGCTGACGTGGAGGATGTAGGGCAAGGAGTTGACATGAAAAAATCACTTCAAGGGCAGTTTGGTCATTCACCATGAAGACATCTCACCAAAATGTCAAAAAGTCAAAAAAGTCCTTCCCAAACCAGGTTTTTTTAGCCCCAGGCTAAAATAGCCAAAAAAGTCAAAAAGCCAACCCACTTCCCAAACGGAGGCATATTCTAAATATTTAATTTTTTTTAAAAAAAAATTACATCAGCATGTATTTTTCATTTACATATAAATTTCTAAACAAATTCAATTTTAATTATAATAACTAATTTTATATGAATTTTATTTGAGAAATACTTATTTTTCATATATATTTTTAACATGTATTTAGTTTTAACGTTATCAAATTTCTTTTATGTAATTGAGATTTTCATTTAATTATTATAATATTTTAAAAAATTATCTGGATATACAAATAAATAAATAAAGACAAAATGTGCTTAATTATATGGATCACACAAATCAAATTAATTTTCTTTTACATTTTTTATTTTTGTATATTTATTGATGTCTTAATATTAATTTATATTTAATTTAAGTTTTATATATAATATGTATGAATAATTCAAAAAGAATATTAAAAAAAATCAATACTCTACATAATTACTTTATGTATTTTCTTCTTAGTTCAATCACAATATATTTATATTTTCTTTTAAATAAATTTTGTGTAGTTCTATTTCTACATATTTTTATTTTCTAAATAAATATAAAAATTAAATTAAAATTAAATAATTAGAATCATTTTTAGTTTTATATTACTAATTCTCTTTCTAATTTAACTATTATTTTTAATATCAAAATGAGTATTTATTTTAATATCTTATAATTTAATATATATCATATAAAATCATTATATGATAATTACACTTTTATAGCACAATAGAATTAAAATTATCAAAATAAATATATAATTTAACTAAAATTATTATATATAAGTATTCAAGTAATATTTTTGTAGAACAATAAGGTTAAGATAATTAAAATTAAAATTAAAATTTTATTTTGAATTAAAATAAATATTAGTCTTTTGTAACACATATCATAATATAAAATATTATTACATTAATTAAAGTTAACCCCATTGTAATTTGATGTTAGACATCGTATTTCTAGAAGTAATTTATATACACGTGTAACATTTAGTTTGATATTGATTTATTAAAACATTGGGATTTAATATTTTTTTTATTAAATTTTTAGTAGATGAATTAACAAATGACAAATGATAAATAGTGTTGTCACGACCCAAATCCGTCCATATAGGTTTAGCGTCATAATCGACCAGTAATCCTAGATTACCAAAGGCCTGCTTAACAATAACTCAATACTAGGGGCTAACAGAAGCCTTTAAATAATAAAATATAACATCTAATGAACTATGAAAATTTAAATATACATACACACATTCACACATATCCATATCAAGCTTATGTACAAAAACAAAGATATAACTTAGGGATTAAATCCCAATGCAAAAATCATTCGTAATGAAAGTCTTAAACAAAAAGAGCCTCAAAAACACTTGATCATCAAGACTGAAGGGTGAGTTCTAAACCACCACCTAAGAAGCCATGATGCTTGACCGTTCGAAACCTCACCGTGAGGCACAGGAGTTGGCTTGACAAAACCGGGAGTAGGTTAATGCCACTAGGTCCGGTCTTGAGCTTGTTAACCTACATACATATAAAACAGTGAGTTAGAACCCAATAAATAACATCAGTGTAAAAAGATTAAATGAATGAGGTCCATAACTTATAAAATCAAAACAATGTTTTTAACATGATCAAAGTATTTTCCGAATACTTGTAATTAGAAATAAAGTTCCTCAAACCTTCAACCCTTTCACAATTTCAAACATAACGTGGAACATTTCTAAAAGTTTTATTAAACCTTTGACAAATTTCCACACAGAACATTTGCTGAAACGAAGCATTTATCATATATACACATTTAGCATTCATAAAGTTCATCAACCATTCAGAGTTACTTACATTCTGTGGTACAATAATACTAAACAGAATATTAGCAAAACGACCACAAAGGACCGGGGACATAGGCATAACGACCACTACAGATCGACATATATATAATGATCGTAGTGGATCGACATATACATAACGATAGCAACGGATCGACATATACATAACAATCGCAATTGATTGACTTAGACATAACAACCACAATGGGTCGACCACAATGGATCGACTTAAACATAATGGAGATTTTTGTAAATCAAAGCATGTGTTCATGGATGTCACATTCGATGATCAAAAAGTGATCTCATTCATTCTCATCAAACAAAAGTTTTCAGAAAACCTGTCATACCATAATCATTTTGAAATTCCATAGCATAACTTAACATTTCAGGAAATACTTATCACATTGAACATTTTGTAAACAAAACATAGATTTCATAAAATATCATATTGCATAGCCATTTCAAAATAATGTATACAAAAATATCTGTACAAAGATATTACTCACCATGCTTGGTTGAACGATACTTCTCGTACAAGTGTCCTACACAACACATTCAAGCACAACATTTCTGAACACATTTCATTCATTCAATCGGTTCTTTCCTTATTCGTTCTTTAATTTCTTTCGTGTTCATGGAATGCATATGAATGTAAAATACACGTGAAAACCATGCAAATAGAAGCCCGGAAGTTAGAGAAATTGAAAGAAAACAAAACTGAGCCTGCCATGTTGGCTGCACGTGCGATGGCCTTGACAGCACTAGCGGCGCCAAAGCAGAATGCGTTTTTGAGTAGAGGAGGGTTGGCTGCTCATGCAGTGGCCTAAGCCGCTCAAGCGGTCTGGGTGAAGTTACAGTCTAAAAATTTGCTTCAAATTTGAAGCTCAACTCTTGCAAACTCCTCTACATTTTCATGCAATTCAAAATCCAAAACTCACAAAAACATGTTGAATAAACAATTTCTAACTTCAAACAAATGCCATACTTTAAAACAAAACTAAAATTTCTACTTAAAGATCAAAACCTTGAATTTAAGAGCAAAACTCAAGAACTATGCATATGTTGAGTTCCAATTCCAAAAGCCATGGAGATTCTCAAAAGTCATGCAAGAAAACAAATTTACATGTCGAGATCTTGAACTAGTCCCTTCAATTTTCTCTCTTTTAGGTTCGTCTATGTTCCCAACCCTAAACTTGCCTTTAAAACTCCTAATTCACCATGAATCCTTCAATTTAAGCTTCAATCTTTCAAGATGATAAGTGTAGAAGTCCTAATTTCAGAGATTAGAGGGAAATTCTTTAACTTAGTTGGTTGATCTATGGGAATTTGGCTTGATCTCTCTTGTTCTTCTTCTTTCCCTTTTCTTAGGCTCTTTCTTTTTCTCTTTCTAGAACGCTCTCTCAAGATGTATATCTCTCTCTACCAAGTCCACTATATCTCTCTCCACTCTATTCTTGCCTTAATTAAGTTGATGACTAGCTTAGGACAATTATTATAAAGTTAGCTTAATAAGTTGTATTGGCTTTAACTACAATGGGAGTAAATTCACTCAAGTTAAATTAAGCCTCACATAATCTAAGTTTAATCTAAACTAAGCTAGACTTAATGATCCCAATGTGGCTTATGCTCTAATGCCCTATCCAAATATTTAATTCAACATTATGGCTTACTGATTCAGACAGGTTCATTTCACATTTTATCATATCAGTTAATCATACCACAATTCAAATAACACGTGGCACATAATTAATATAAAAACACATAATCAAGGCAACCCACCGAATTAGCAATTAAAAGAAGGTGGTTGTCACAAGTGTAGAGTATTATTTTAAAGAACAATGATTCATAAAAAATGATTGTATATATTTAAGGCACACATTAATATTCCTTGAATAATTTTTAAATAAAAATTTTGAATTTATAATATTACTGATAATGTACCTTTATAGGCACCTTCATAGTGCACCTTCATAGTATTACGGATTTTCTGTTTATGATTTGAATTTATAATTTTTTTATACATCAGTGTGAATGACTTTTATAATCTTATTGATATAAGCATAAATCGTATCTTTGAGTCAATCCATCTTAAAAACTTTTTCATACAATAAAATATTCAAATATTGTCATATAAAAATATTATAATAGATTATAATCAAACACCACTAGAAGTATAATTAAAGACCTGAAGCATCACTTTAGACATAACCAAAAACATAAAAAATTAGTAAAGATTTTTTCGATTAATAACCAAAATAATAAATTTTGAGTTATAACCAAGTCATAATTTATATATCATAGAATTTTTCTTTGTTTTCATTTTTTTTTTTTCAAAAAAATAATAATTTGACACAAGTGGAATTCATGATTTTTGGTAAATTTGTTTAACACAAATAAGAATTTGATTTCAAGTTGAAAATGCAAATATATTTTTTTTAACTTTGAAATAAATTATTCTTATGGGCCTTTTTCATAGAATCATATACATTGACAAAAAATTTCATCACCCATTGACAAATCTATTTGTATTTGACTTCCAATTGTTAAATTTTTCTATACATAAAATATTAAGACTCAAAATCATATTTTCATTTTAACAATAAATTCTCGTGCATCGCACAAATCACCTACTAGTTCCTTTAATAAAATAGATACCGATTTTATTTTATTTTTTTGGATATTTTTTACTATAATTTATTGAGTGATCACTTGTGAATTTTTTTTTTTTATATAAAAAAATGTAAAAAAAAAATTAGAGAATAAATTTGACAACTTATAACAAATAAACAAATAAGTTGTTTATAGTAACTTCTCAAACTCAAACTCAATCTTAGTATTTGGTTTTAATTTTCTAAATTTAATTTTCTGAAAATTCAGTTTTTTATTTTTCATATTTTTTTGTTTTTAGTGAATATTTTTAAAATTTTAAGTAATTTTTTTACTTTTTTAGATGCACTTTACTTAGATGCATCTAAATAGTAAAATATTTTTGAAAAAATATTTTAAAAAATTAATAAATATACAAAAATATGAAAAATGTATTGATTTTTTTTTTTGTATTTTTGATATTTAATAAAATTTTTAAAGAATTTTTTTACAAATATTATATTCTTTAAGTGTATTTATGTTAAGTATGTTTAAAAATTTTTAAAATTATTTAATATATTAAAAAAAATTAGTAAAAATAAAAAAATACGAAAAATAAAAAAAAATTAATTTTTTTGAAAAGTGAATTTTAAAAACTAAAACCAAACATGTATTTCAGAAAGTGTTTCTTTATGTACATGTGATTTTTTTTTAAAATTTATATAAATATTTTTTGCTAATGAAAAATAAATAAATAAGTAAAAACTTGTCTTGTCTTTCTAGTCAAGTGTTGTAATTTATGATCTCATCCTAAGCTTTGCCTGTTAACGTTATTTCGGGAGTTTGGGCGGAATAATCTTTCACGCGTTTATACGCTGCTATATAATGGTGATAATTACGACCACCACGATGGTTCTAGATTTTGTAGACATATTTGGTGTACTAGTTGGTCCCCACGCGCGAAGCGCGATCCCGTTACAGTTTATGAATTTGAGAAGTAATTTAAAAAGAGAAAAAAAAAAAAGTGTGTAAATTATAGATGAAATGTAATTATATTTTAAACATATTTCACCTATTTTTTATTTTTTTCTTTATAAATCCCTTCTCAAATCCATAAATAAAATACATTATAAATATAATGCGAATGGGAGTCACGTTACTCTTTCAATCCAAATGTTCATGGAAATATATCTTGACATTTGCAGTAAAAAAAAAAATTTATTTTCTACAACCAAGTCGACAAAAATATAGAGAAGACCACTATACCTATTTGATAATAGAAAAATGATTCATCCACATAATTTCTCTAAGTAACATGGCAAGTAAAATTTGAAAATCTACGTTCAAATATTTCTTCAGACTCTCCTTATATGTATTTTGTCTTATCACCTCATTAAGAGATTGTGAGGGAGAGCAATTCTATAGATATAAAACTATTGTTGATAATAAGTAATCAATAATGTAGTAAATTTATACAGATACCAAAAAACCAAATTAGAAAAATATTCATACTATTTGAGTTGCTCTTATGCATAGCATATGCCACAAGGCATAACATTTGCATAATTTCTCTAATTGAATAGATATTGCAACAAATAGCCTTTTTCTCAATGCGATCTCGTCATTTGTCAAAGGTATGAGACTCTATGGTTCATACAGTAGGTCCTTTACCAAAATAGCATATCATCCTATACAATAAATATATATACATATATGCATACACATACAAATCTCCCGCGTCTCTCTTTTTCCTTCGATAAACGCGTTTGACACGCGGCCTCACTTTTGCGTCATTGGCTGACAAAAGCAGGTCTCGATTAACGCTCACCTCGGCTCTCTCTCCCTCTCTGTCTTCTTCTCTTTTGCCTTCTTCTGAATCAGTATCTTCCATCTTCTACTTAATCACTCATTTCTCTTTCTTCTTCATCATTCTGTTACAGCTCATTCTTCTTCATCACCCTCTTCTGTTTCTTCTTCCTCATCGAGAGAAAAAGAGAGACTGAACAAAGGAGGCCAAAATTCAGTCTGTTCTCTGCTATTTCTCTGCAACTCAAACCTCTCATCTCTAATCCATGGATTCCTCATCTCGTCCCCTTACTCTGTTTCCGGACCTGAAAGATCCCATAAGTTCTGCTGGGCCGAGTGCCCCTGCTCCTACTTTTACTCCTTTTAATTTTCCTATGCTATCCGTCGAACAAATAATGGCCGCTCAATCTGATATTCAGGCTAACCATTATACACTAAAATCATGTGTGGAGACCATGACTGCGGTCTCTAACTTGTCTCACCGGCTACAGAATAGAACAAGTGAGGTACAACAGTTGAACTCCCAACTCTCTCTGCTTTAGCGCATGTACAAGGATGCGCGAGCAGAGATTTGTACGCTGAAGGCAAAGAACAAAGAGTTGAAACGGAAGGTCACCGTCATGGCCCGATTTGGAGCACCTTCGTACTTTGCTTTTGACGACCAGTAAGGAGTCAACCCTTTCGATAGTCCTGTAAGTACTGAGGCAGGGCCTTTAAGGGTCGACGACAAAAAGAGAAAGAGTTTGGCGGTAGAGCCGAGTAAGTAAAGTCGGCATGTGGCCATCACCGGAGAAGAAAGAAAAACAAGATCTTTTTTTTTCTTTTTTTCTTTTTTAAAGTTTGTTTTGTTTTTTTTGTTTTTTGTTTTTTTGTGTATATATGGGTTTGTTTGTTTGTTTGTTTTTTTGTTGGAGTCTCTGTAATTGGGGATATCCTCCCTGATCGCAATAAAAAAAAAAGTTTTGTGTTCACATGAATCAAATATGCTTGTACTCACCAATATGCTATGATCAAAAATTACATTTCCCTTATAACAATCTTTCTGAACAATGAAAACCATTATTTCATACAAAAGTCAAAAACACAATGCTTTCAAGAGGCCCAGCTGGAAATCAAATAAATAATATCATATAATAAAACCATCCCTTTAGCTGCCTTCTTTTTTCCCCTTCCAAATCATGGTTTTGGTTTCTATTAGAATCTTTAATTCAACCAAACCCAAAATTATCAGATTTCATCTCTTATGGTAAATATTTAGGAAATTAAGTCCACTTTTAAAAAAAAAAAATTAATTTGGAATTTGATGATACAGTTCGTTCACAGTAGATGGACTGGACTAATCCAAGCTCCCCAAGCCCATGTCCAAGTGATGAAGCCCACTGGAAGACCTGCAAACAAGTTCAACGGGGTACAGGGTAGTCCCCCAGTGAACCCTCCGGCGTGTATATTAGAAGGGGAAGTAGTGAATGTAGATAGAGAGAGAGAGAGTTAGAGGAATGGAAAAATGCTTAACCTTCTTCTTGCCTTCCATGCTTGCTTATATTCCTAGGTAATCATTTTACTGTCCCTTCCGACCTGCCTCCCTCGCCGAAAGCCTGTGACGTAGCCTACCTTGTTCAGGGTAAGGGACGCTGTTCCGACGGGAAGGTGTTGTCGTAATAAATGCTGTGATGGGCCGCATTAATGGTGATGTATTGTGGCAATAACTTTGCAGATCTTTGTCTGCTGACGTGGTCTGTTCTGCACCTGCCATGTGTCCGAGTATCATTGGCCTTCCCTGCTCAGTTGGCCTCCAGCTGTCCTGGGCTTTGCTACCCGAGTTATGCAATGGGGTCTAAATGGTGGGCTTGGGCTTGTTCACTGTGGGCTGTGGTCCTATCCATGTCAGTAGTCCCCCATTCCCGAGTGCAGCTTCAGTCCAACGAAGGGAATAGTAATGAGGAAGATGAGTCCAACCGGCAGGGAGAGGCCGACCGCGAGGGTGGTCGAGCGGGAGAGGCCGACCGTGAGAAGTGCCGACCACGATGGTGGCCGAGTGGATAAGGCCGACCGTGAGGGTAGCCGAGCGGAAGAGGCCGACCGTGAGGAGTGCCGACCACGAAGGTGGCCGAGTGGAAGAGGCCGACCGTGAGGATGGCCGAGCGGAGGGGGCCGACCGTGAGGGGTGCCGACCACGAAAGTGGCCGAGTGGAAGAGGCCGATCGTGAGGATGGCCGAGCGGAGGGGGCCGACCGGGAGGGGTGCCGACCACGAAAGTGGCCGAATGGAAGAGGCCGATCGTGAAGGTGGCCGAGCGGGAGAGGCCGACCGTGAGAAGTGCCGACCACGAAAGTGGCCGAGTGGAGGGGCACGGGGCTCAAAAGGCGGCATGTCACGTGGTGATGTGAAATGGAAAAGACAATGTAAGGGGAGGAGTCAGTGCATCGTGACCATACACGTGGCGGGATCGTGGTGGGGGAAGTGAGGCGTTGGGGTAAAAAAGGAAACGATAGGTCATTCTGGGTTTGAAAAGACAGTTTTGGCGGATGATTTGAAAAGTTTTCAAACTGGCGAACATTAACTGGGATCCTTGGAATACGGGCAAACCGTGGCCTTTTGGTATCATTCGATTCACCTACTTCTTTACAAAAACTCAAAGCATCCCTAGTGTTAATTCCTTCGTTGCTCACGATACACCTTTGAAGCATTTTTTCAATTTTCTTGCACCTGCATCAGAGGCGATTCGCAGACATAGTTTAGAAATGGCCCAAGAAGAAACTGCGATTCTAAGGGTGGACCCGCTAGGGGACGATGATGCGGAGGAGCTAGCGGCACAATATAGGGCAGAAAGGGTGGGGGGGGCGGGGGTGCGATCCCATGGTTCCACCATGATTGCGGCACCGACGCCAATCAGTCAGATGGAACCAGATCACTGGCATTCGAGGGCTGACAGATCCAGTATGATTGCGGTGGAGTTGGAGGCTATCCGCGAAAGGTACCAGATTCCGGCGGAGGTGGAGTTGTCGCTGCCCACATCAACAGAGAGGCCGTCTGACGCCAGGCTAGGAGAGTTTTCTCTTTATGAGGAAGCCCTAAAGGGTGGGCTAAGGTTGCCACTGCCACAGATAGTGGTGGACGTGCTTAACCACCTGGAGATAGCACCAGGGCAACTAATGCCCAATGCATGGAAGATCTTACTAGCTTGCGCAAGTGCATGGCCGAAGGCGAATGAAGGGCAGGCCATGACTGGGGACGAATTCTTTGGCTGCTACAAGGCGTCAGGACAGCAGGAGACTTGGGTCACTCTTCAAGCGGCGGCAGGGAAGGGTTTGGTGGCGGGGTTGCCAACGTCCATCAAAGGTTGGAGGCCACGGTGGTTCTACGTGTCCACCTCTGGAGGGGCGGGTGTGCGCACGGTGTGGAAGGTGCCAACCAGGTCTGTGGAGTGAAAATTGGGGGCGGCGGCAGAGGAGAGGGTGAAGAGAGTAAAGGAGTGGAGGGAGAAGGAAAAAGCTAAGTGGGATGAGCTCGTTCAGCCATCCACGCTGTTTGAGGCGGGGTTGGGTCCGAAACCGATCGGTGGGGATCACGACCGAGCGGAATTGGAGGCCAGGAGGAGAGTGCAAGAGGCAGAAGATCAAGCCATCTTGGTGAAAGCTCAGAAGTTCAAAGAGTCGCAAGCCGACCGACCGCCCCAACCAGCTGCGAGGGAGAGGATTCGACCGCTTCCTCAGCCCTTGGGAGAGAAGAACTTGGGCGAGTTTGTGTCGCGACCGCTCCCAAAAGACCCTTTAAAGGAGAGGTCGTTGAAGGAGATGGAGGCGTTGGGCGTAGGGAAGAAGAAGAAGAGGTTGAGGCGGAGTGAGGAAGAGCCAGCACAAAAAATGAGGAAGGAAGTGAGGGTAGAAGAGGCCAGCCAGGCCAAACAGGTGGATGGGGAGGGAAGTGGAGGAGACCCCAGAAAGGGAGGTCGTCCCAGAGGTGGTGGACGTATCCTCACAAGTCAAGGAAGTTGTGCCAGTGATGGCGGCGATCGGCATAGGGGTGGGGAGGAGCGTTCCTGGACAAAGGGGGGAGGAACGACCCCAGGGGGGTCCTGCGCCCCAGGAAGGAGGAGTCAGCCTGAATACAGCCATCTACCATGCCCGTGCTGTGGCTGGACGGCTAGAGGGAGAAGAAGGCCCAGCCAAGTCTGGAGCAGACCGCTTGGTGAAGATCGTGGAGGAGGCGGTTCTGCGCTCGGCGTCAAGATTCGGTGAGGCTGACCTGCTAAGGGGGTTATACTCCGCTCAAATGGAGGTGACTACCTTAGCGGGGGCCCTCCTGAGAAAGGCGGGGGCTGCCAAGCTCAAAGCAGATGAGGCCAAGGCCCAGTTGGCGAAGTTGACGAAGGAGAATGCCGACTGGAAGACTGCCCACACTGAGCTGCAAGCGGTTAGGTCGGAGCTGGAGGACACACGCCACCAGTTTGTGTCGCTCGAGTTCCAATTGGCTGGCGAGCAGAAAAAGTTGGAGGAGTCCAAAAGAGCCTGTGCCATTGCAGTCGAGCGGCATGAAGAAGCCATGAACAGCAATGAAGAGCTGGTCAGGCAAAAAGATGAGGCAGATGTCAAAGTTGAGGCTCTGCAAAAGGAGCTGGATGGCGAGCGCGCCAAGGCGGTGGGAGAGAAGGAGATGCTTCAAAAGGAGTTAGAAGCGGAGAGGGGCAAGGCGACCGCTGAGAAGGAAGTCCTCCAGAAGGAGTTGGAGGCGGAGAGAGGCAGGGCGGCTGCTGAGAAGGCGGCATTGCTGAAAGAGATGGAGGAAGGGAGGGCAATGGCGGCCACTGAGAGGGCGACCCTGCAAAGAGAGTTGGACGAAGAAAAGGCGAAGGCGGCTTCCGAAAGGGCGGCCTACCCTGATCTTTATGTCGCAGCAGTTGATCAATTCAAGGGATCCCCTGAGTTTCAGATGGCCGTCGACGCAGCAGTCGCCAGCAGTTTGGCGAGGGAGGAGTCGGTTGGGGCGGGCTCGTCAAGGATGACTGCTGGAGGGAGAACGGAGTCTGAGGTCATTGAGAGCTTCCAGCGGTCAGATTTCTACAAACATGAAATGGCTGAGTACTGGGACAGTGGGTGGAAGATGTTCAAACGCAGAGCTGAAGAACTGTTCCCAGACTTAGACCTGAGTAGTGTGACAATTGGGGAAGACGATGTGGCTCAGACCCCCCTGGATGAAGGTGTGGAAGAAGAAGATCTTGTATCTAGCGAAGAGGAATGACTGGGAAGGTGGAGAAGAGCCCCTTTCTGCGTTGTTGTCTCTTTTTTTCTTTTTTTTTTTTTTCTTTTTTTTTGAATTGATGTAATGAACTCGTGTACACATTGCTGTGAATAAATAAAGTTGCATTTGTTTCTATCAGTTGATTGTGTTTGCTTGTGTATAAGTCAGTGAACTATATTTGGGAACTTCGCCATATAGAGGACTAACAAGGATTCAACGTTGAGGAAAACTAAAAGCTTGCTTAGGCATAGTGAAACTGAACCTGTACGAAAACTTAACGCAGAGTAGGATTGGATTAAGTAACAATTCAATGCGGAGTAAAGCTGGAGTTGTATGAAAATTGAGTGGAATTCAAGATAGCGGAGATTGGACTTTGTATAGAATTTCAGTGAAGTACTTTTTTAATGGAGAGTAAAATTGGACTTGGAAGAAATCTTCAATACTAAGTAAAGTAAAAAAAAAAGCTCCTGAATGCACAATGTAGGCTAAAATGGGACTTGTATAAAAATTGAATGGATGAGAGTGACCGATCAGAGTTAATCTGATTAGTAAGTGAAGCATGTGAGGACATCTTTGGAATTTGACTAAGTAAAGGGTGATGTAAAAACTTTGATCTGGAATTGTGACTGAGTGTCCTATTAAGGCTATAACTATGGAAATGAGGTTGTAAGTAACGTATTCTGAACCTGCATTGGTGGCACTCAGCCTGGTTGAGACTTGGGCTGTTAATTATGGCTGAGCCTGACAAGGGCTCTAGGAGTGCTCAGTATGGCTGCGACTTTTGAAGTGCTCGGTCTGTCCGAGGCTTTGGAAGTACTCAGTTTGGCTGATGTTTTTTGAAGTGCTTGGTCTGGCCGAGGCTTTTAAAGTGCTTGGTCTGGCCGAGGCTTTTGAAGTGCTCTGTTTGGCCGAGGCTTTGAAGTGCTCGGTCTGTCCGAGGCTTTGGAAGTACTCAGTCTGGCTGATGCTTTTTGAAGTGCTCGGTCTGGCCGAGGCTTTTGAAGTGCTCGGTCTGGCCGAGGCTTTTGAAGTGCTCTGTCTGGCTGAGGCTTTTAAATGGCTCGGTCTGGCCGAGGCTTTTAAAGTGCTCGGTCTAGCCGAGGCTTTTGAAGTGCTCGGTCTGGCCGAGGCTTTGGAAGTACTCAGTCTGGCGGATGCTTTTAAATGGCTCGGTCTGGTCGAGGTTTTTAAAGTGCTCGGTCTGGCCGAGGCTTTTGAAGTGCTCGGTCTGGCCGAGGCTTTTGGAGTGTAAGGACTGCGAGTAAAGATGTTATTGAGACGACAGGTGTAGCTGGAAGTGTATTCCAATGACCAAAATTTACATTATGCGTTGAAAAGAAAGTACAATAATTGAGCAGAAAGTACAATAATTGAGCAATACAAGAGCAAAAGCCTATTGAAAGTAGCGTTTCAAATGTTCAGCGTTCCATGGGTAGGGAAGGTCTCGACCCTCCATGTCTTGAAGTCGGTAAGTGCCCGGGCGTGGACGGGCTTTCATAATGTAGGGGCCCTCCCATTTGGCTGCCAGTTTTCCCTCAGTTGGATTTTTGGTGGCAAGAGTGGCCTCTCTTAAGACAAGATCCCCTACGGCGAATTCCCGTGGTCGGACTTTGCGGTTGTAGTGCGTTCTCATTTTTCTGTTGGTATGAGGCCAATCTGACTGCAACGGTCTCCCTTAGTTCTTCAATTAGGTCCAAATCCGCCCGACGGAGCTCTTCAGTGAGCGCTGGGTCCGGATGTAGAATTCGCGGAGTAGGCTGACCAATTTCCACTGGAATAACCGCCTCAGCGCCGTAAGTTAGGCGAAAGGGGGTTTCTCCCGTGGGGGTCCGAGCTGTTGTCCGGTAGGTCCAGAGTACATTCGGCAGCTCCTCAGCCCAAAGTCCCTTAGCAGCTTCCAGCTTAGCCTTGATGATCTTCAGAAGGGAACGATTGGTGACCTCAACTTGGCCATTGGCTTGGGGATGGCCAAGGGAGGAGAAACATGGTTGAATCTGGAGATCGGCACAGAACTTTCTGTATTTGGCGTTGTCGAATTGCTTGCCGTTGTCTGACACAATGGCCTGAGGGATGCCAAACCTGCAAACGATCGATTGCCAGATGAACTTGGTTGTGTTCCGCTCGGTAATGGTGGCTAAAGGTTCAGCCTCTACCCACTTGGTGAAGTAGTCAATGGCGACGACTGCGAACTTGGTCTGGCCTCGGCCAGTGGGAAGTGGACCAATCAGGTCGATCCCCTATTTGGCGAATGGATAGGGGCTGCAAAGCGTGATCAACTCTGTAGGCGGGGCATGGGGGATGTTGGCAAAGCGCTGACACTTATCACACTTGAGGACAAAATCAGTCGCATCTTGATTAAGAGTTGGCCAAAAGTAACCAGTACGGAGTATTTTGTGTGCTAGGGACCTACCATTCTTTCCAACCGAGTCATTCTAGCATCAGAAGATTCAGTCTCATCTACATTCCTTGCATTGGTATTCTCCATTGGTCTCTAGAACCCATAACAGATAAAACATTTCATTTTCAACATACAGCCTCTGTTGCCTCATTAATTCCAATTCTCATTTCCATAAACACACACACATGCACACATGTTCATGCCATGCTCTATTTCTTTTCTAATGCACACTACAGCTCATATGGAAACGTGTGTGAGTCATTTAACTCGTGCGCTCTGATACCACTCTGTCACGCCCTAAACTCGCCCCGAAAAGTTTGGCAACGAGACCGGCCAGTAATCCTAGATTACCACAGGCCTTACTAGACGAAACATAAATAAAACGGGGCTCGCGGAAGCACATACAAAATATAAAGAGTCCAAGAGCTGTGCATCTATATGAACAAGTCTTATATACATGCCAAAATGATAATTACATACTATTTCACATAACATGATCAGGAACATCACATAAGTAACTGCTACAAATAACAAAAAGACAAAACTCTCTCACGGCCTTCCAGGCCTGGCCCCAGCTCGGAGGCACTCAAAACCCCTGGTTAGGCTTCAAAACGGCGGCTCGGCTCGAGACTCCGCCTAGGCTTGGCTTCCTGAATACTCACCTATAAATACATAACTACAAACAATGAGCTAAAGCTCAGCGAGTAACATTAAAGTAAAGGGTTAGTGAACGAATTCCAACATTTCATATATACAGTTATAAACAGTCAACAGTCATTAATGGCATAATCCACAGAACCTTCATTCCAGTCTATCAATTTAACAGTCTAACGGTCTCACGAGATCTCGTAACTAGCCATGGGCCTTCATCTTCATGCCCTAACCCATGACTGATCACATCATGGGCCTGCATGTTCATGTCGCACCCATGACCCAACTATCTATGGATGCCATACTAGATTTGCAAATTAGGACATTCGTTCACAGTTTAAAATCACCTTTCAGAACATATCATATCGTAACATATCACTTTTAAACATAGTTCATAATAACATAACTTTACAGAAATATTACTCACAGTGGGTTTCCAAAACCGGTTGCACGGTCTTCGAAGTTTGTCTTGCAATTAGCATTATAAAACATTTCTTAACATTCATTACCATCATACATTAAATCATTCTTGCCTCTCTTTCTTTCCTTCACTTTAATTCATGCCATAACATTCATTCTTTACTTCATTTCATGTTCATAAGATGCTAAGTGATGCAATTAACATGATAAAATCAAGTATACAACTTCCCCAAACAGTTCCTAAAATAAGCCTTCCCGCTCGAGCGCCACTTTGTCCGCTCGAGCGGACTGTAAAATGTCCAAAACTGCTGGGAGGTCGATATCTACGCTCGAGCGGGATTCCCTCCGCTCGAGCGGACCATGCAAAAATCCGAAACTTTGGTTCTTCTTCAAGCTTCCATTTCTACTTTACAAATCAATTTCCATTACATGAATTCCATAACCCAAAATACTTGAATTCATCTTAAATCAACATCAAAAACTTCAATTCAAAACCCACATGCATCTTTTACAAGATCAAACCCATGAACATGTAGATAAAAGCTTCATTTTCAACTTCCATGGAGGTTTTGAGGATGAACCTCCTTTAAGCCAAATAAACATGAATCAAACCATCCTAAACCATGATCTTAAGTTCAACATGCAAGAATCAATAATCTACTTCAAGAATTTAACAAGAATCCTTACCTTAATCACTTAAGAAGCTTGATTTTCCCCCTTTTTCCTTTCTCTTGTTCTCCATTTTTCTTCTCTTTCCCCGAACTCTCTCTCTCTCTCAGATTTTTCTCTTTTTAGTTTGAGTCAAATGAGTCAAAAAGCAAAGCATCCTTATCTATTAATATATATATACATCAAATAGCCCATATTGCCCACAACACTTGAGCCAAACAAGGCCCTTGTTCTTATAAATAGAATTGTGCCATAACACTTGAGCCAAACGGGACCTAGCGAATCAGACGAAATTCAGTCGTCAATTTATTTTCTGAAAAGCCTCTAAAAATTCCCGGTATCACATAGGCATGTTCAATTTCATTTTCTGAACCCATTACAGTTATCCATTTCAGTCCCGAAGTTGTAGCATCAGCAGATATTTTCTAAATCAACCAGATATTCTTCAATAAATTATATTAACACATAATTAATTACCGAAAATCAAATCATACAGTTCCGGGTCATTACACCTTCCCTCCGGGATGACCCGTCGACGTTGAGAGTCCAAGAATGGGGGTCTTCTGGTTCGGCAGGAGTTGGTGGAGGTGGAGGTGGAGGAGTAGTGGTTGGGGTGGTGTTGGTGAATTCCAGGATGAAGTCGGCTACAGCTTGCCCTTTGATTACTGTGCGAGGGCGGTAGGAGATGTCAAACTGGCTGAGTTCCACTGACCATTGCATAAGTCGGCCGGAAAGCTCTGGCTGCTGGATGATCTTTTTCAGGGGTTGGTCGGTGAGGACCACTATGGAGTGGGCCTGGAAGTAAGGACGAAGTCGTCTGGAGGCGGTGACCAAGGCCAGGGACAGCTTTTCTAGCAGTGGGTAATTCTGCTCTGCCCCCCTGAGAGCTCGGCTGATGTAGTAGATCGGTCGTTGGACTGGGCCATCTTCCCGTATAAAGGCCGCACTGACGGCGATGTTCGATACTGCTAAATAGAGGAAGAGGGGTTCGCCCGTTATTGCCTGTGAGAGAAGGGGGGTTGGCCATACACTGCTTTAACTGATGAAAGGCCTCTTCGGATTCGGGTGTCCATTCAAAAGTCTGCCGAAGAACTTTGAAAAATGGTAGGCACTTATCTGTCGTGCGAGAAACGAAACGGTTGAGAGCCGCCACTCTGCCGGTGAGTCTTTGGACTTCTTTAACAGTTTTGGGTGACTGCATCTCAATCAGGGCCTTGATCTTTTCAGGGTTGGCCTCGATGCCGTGCTGACTGACCATAAAACCCAAGAACTTTCCAGATCCTACGCCAAAGGCGCACTTCTCTGGATTGAGCTTCATCTGATACTTGCGAAGGGTGGCAAAGGTCTCTCGTAGGTCGGTCAGATGGTCAGCGGAGAGTTTGCTTTTGACTAGCATGTCATCCACATACACTTCCATGTTCCGACCGATCTGATGGTGGAAAACTGCATTGACTAACTGTTGGTAGGTGGCCCCGGCATTCTTCAGCCCGAATGGCATCACACGGTAGTGGTAGGTACCTCGGTCGGTGATGAAAGATGTGTGTTCCCGATCGGGATGAGTGCATCATGATTTGGTTGTACCCGGAGAAAGCATCCATGAAGCTGAGCATTTGGTGGCCGGCCGTGGCGTCGACCAGTAGATCTATGCGGGGGAGTGGATAGCTATCTTTGGGGCAAGCTCGGTTCAGGTCAGAGTAATCAACGCAGAGACGCCACTTGCCATTGTTCTTGCGGACCAGAACCACATTGGACAGCCACTTGGGATAGTCTACATTTTGGATGAATTGAGCCTCAAGGAGTTTGTCAACTTCTGCGGCTATGAGATTATTACGCTCTAGGTGGAAAATAGGCTGCTTTTGACGGTGAGGCCGGAAATGAGGTTCGATGCTGAGGCGGTGAGTTATGAAGGAGGGGTCAATGCCGGGCATGTCTGCATGGGTCCAGGCAAATACTTCATTGTGCTCGGTCAGAAGGGCAGTGAGGTCGGTTTTTGCCTGGGGGGATAGTTGGCAGCCAATCTTAGCAGTTTTTAGTGGATTGGTGGGGTCGATAGGGACCTCGACGAGATCCTCCACAGGTTCTCCTCTGACCAGCTCGTCTTCATCCCTGACGTCAAGTCCTTCGATGATCATTGCCTCCTTCAGCTTGGCTTCTTTAAGCGAGGCAACATAACACTCCCTGGCTATGGTCTGCTCCCCTTTGACTGTTCCGACCCCGAGATCAGTGGGAAACTTGAGGGCAAGATGGTAGGTGGATGTGATGGCTTGGAAAGTGTTGAGGGCGGTTCGGCCAAGGATGATGTTGTAGGCAGATGGGCAATCAACTACAAGGAAGGTGAGCAACTTCGTAGCCTGCCGTGGGTATTCGCCGATGGTGATGGGGAGGTCGATGGAACCGATGGAGGTCACACGGTCGCCAATGAAACCGACCAGGGGGGTTTGGAGTGGGGACAAGCTTTCTTCTCCAATCTTGAGTTGGCGGAAGCAGTTGAGGAAGATGATGTCTGAAGAGCTGCCATTACCGATGAGAACCCGTCTGACCTTGTAGTTGGAGAGGATGGCCGAAATGACAAGGGGCTCATCATGCGGGTAGCGGATGCCTGTACAGTTAGCGTCCGTAAAGGTGATGGGTTCTGCCCACTGTTTAGGCTATTTGGGGGGTCGGTCCACTGTGGCGACTGTTTTGTTTGAGCCCTGCCGTATTTTTCTAAGCTCTGCCCTCTGAGCCGAGCGGGATGGTCCTCTGCAAGCAAGTCCGCCTGCAATAACTCTAATTTCACCAACTGGCGGAGGTGGGTGGCCTTGTGGCCGGGGTTGTTGCGGAGGTCGGTCATGGTCTTGGTTATGTTGGGCTGGCTGCCGGGGCGGGGTGCGCCGGCGGTTATCTCTGTGGGGCTCGGTCCTTTGCCTTTGCTGGGGGCGGGTATCCGTGAACCGGCTGAGGCGCCCCTGACGTATGAGGGCCTCCACTTGGTCCTTAAGGTTGATACAGTCATCAGTGTTATGGCCATGATCCTGGTGAAAGCGCCAGTATTTGGACTGGTCTTTCCGACTAGAGGGGGTTCGGGAAGGTAGTGGCCACTTGAGAGGGTAATCCCGTTGGATCTGATGAAGGACATGTTCCATGGGAGAATTAAGGGGCGTGTATCGCTCGAACCGACCAGTCGGTCGAGTTTGTGCCGACCGGTCGGCACGAGGGGGTCAGTCGGTATGGTGGAGTGTTTGGTTGGTGTACTGGGCGCTTCGGGGTTCCGAGTCCTTTCGCTTGTCTCTGGGGGTCGGCTGTTTAGTGAGTGGATCCTGCCGAGCAGCTAGGGAATCCTCGGCATTCATGTATTTCTGTGCTTTGGAGAGTAGGGCGGCCATGGAGGTCGGGGGGTTCTTGGAGAGAGAGAAAAGGAAGTCGGACGACCATAGGCCGGCCATAAAAGCCTTGAGGATGACCTTGTCGTCGTTCTCCGCCACCTGGAGGGCTTCGGTATTGAAGCGAGTAACGAAGCTACGCAGTGATTCCCCCTCGGTCTGACGGATGTTGAGTAGTTGGGTGGCCGGGCGTCGTTGGCGCTGAGCTCCAATAAAATGGCTCAAGAAAGAGTCACTGAGATGCTGAAAAGTGGAGACCGAGTCTGGTGGTAACTGGCTAAACCACAGCCGAGCCGACCCCTTCAGTGTCACGGGGAAAGCTCGGCACATGATTTCGTCAGGGAAGGCATGGAGGATCATGAGGGTGCGATAGGTTTCCAGGTGGTCGACCGGGTCGGTCGTTTCGTCGAAGGAGTCGATGGTGGGCATTTTGAACTTGGCCGGCAGGGGTTTGTCCCAGATGGAGGCGACAAACGGCGAGTTCGCCGTGGTGGAGGGCTTATGCTGGATGTTCTGCATAACCCTTGGAGCTGGAGCTTCATGGCTCGGAGTTCAGCGTCCCAATGGGGAATGTTGTCGCCACCAGAGGGAGACAGGTGTTGGACGCTGCTAGCTTCTCCCTCGGGGGCTGGTGCTACGACCGATGGATGTGGGGGTGGAGCTGGTGGATTTACATGTGGGTGAGGGGGTTGAAAACCTCCCGAGTTGAGTGGGTTGGGTTGTGGGACAATATGGCTCGGGGTTTGTTCTGGGTGGGGTGGGATATCTGGAGGCGGTGGTGGAGGGATAGGGAGGTTTCTTTGGAGCAGAGCGTTTATTAAGGCCTGGTTTTGCTTGGCCATGCGGTTGATGCTGTTGGAAGCTCGATGAAGTACTGTGGTGGGTCGTTTGGATTGGGAGGGCCGGTCTGATGATCGGCAGCATTATGGTGGGAAGTCATGGATCTAGTCGTGACCATACACTTGACGGGTGAGACGTAAAAAGGTTACGGGAACGGGGTCTCCGGCGGCAATGAACACAACTGGCGCACGGACCAACCAGTTCCCACAGACGGCGCCAACTGATGATACAGTTCGTTCACAGTAGATGGACTGGACTGATCCAAGCTCCCCAAGCCCACGTCCAAGTGATGAAGCCCACTGGAAGACCTGCAAACAAGTTCAACGGGGTACAGGGTAGTCCCCCAGTGAACCCTTCGGCGTGTATATTAGAAGGGGAAGTAGTGAATGTAGATAGAGAGAGAGAGAGAGAGTTAGAGGAATGGAAAAATGCTTAACCTTCTTCTTACCTTCCATGCTTGCTTATATTCCTAGGTAATCATTTTACTGTCCCTTCCGACCTGCCTCCCTCGCCGAAAGCCTGTGACGTAGCCTACCTTGTTCAGGGTAAGGGACGTTGTTCCGACGGGAAGGTGTTGTCGTAATAAATGCTGTGATGGGCCGCATTAATGGTGATGTATTGTGGCAATAACTTTGCAGATCTTTGTCTGCTGACGTGGCCTGTTCTGCACCTGCCATGTGTCCGAGTATCATTGGCCTTCCCTGCTCAGTTGACCTCCAGCTGTCCTGGGCTTTGCTACCCGAGTTATGCAATGGGGTCTAAATGGTAGGCTTGGGCTTGTTCACTGTGGGCTGTGGTCCTTGTGGGCCTATCCATGTCAGAATTTTTTTTATTTTTTTTTGGATTTTTAGGAAAGAAATTTAAGAACTTCTTTTATTTTTTTGTTTGAATTTTTTCGAAGTATTTTTTTGAAAAAAACCTTCTACGATAGATAAACCTAAAAATATTGCTACTTTGCTACCAGTAACTGAATCATTAGCTGTTTTGGTATTGAGACTGTTCGGAGTTGTTGGAGGATTTGTTGTTTGTTTATCTTTGATTTACTTGATGATATGCCATAACATTTAACAGTGAATTCTGCTGTACTTTCGTGAGGCACATATGAATTAGCTCCAGATACAAAACCACTGTACTTTAGTGAGGCACATATACATTAACTCAAGATACAAAACCACTGAATTAATTATACTCGTTTGGCAATGTCACATTTTTCCCCTTCATTCTTTTCTGTGTTGTTTTAAAAATGATAGGTTTATTGTTATCAGCGTTCTCATACTAACTTAGTTTATTTGGAAATGGGTGAAAAATTAAGTTAGCGTTTGGTAGAGTTTTAGAAGTATGATTTGAGAATAGAGTTGTATTTTAATTTGTAAGTTTTGGAATTCAAGAAACCAAGAAAAGGAATCAGGAACCAATTCTAGAGTTGTCCCAATTTTGGGTGCCTTTAGCTCGATTCTCTGTGGTTGATGCTTTTCTCGATCAAAAAAAAAAAAAAAAAAAAATTCTAGAGTTGTCCCAATCACAAGATCAATTACAAAATGATTCTCAAGTTGAATCAGATTAATACATTTTTTTTCTTTTTGCTCTGCTCCTTTTTTGTTTTTGTTTTGTTTTGTTTTGTGTTTTTTTTTAAAGTTAAGCTTGTGGAATTCAATACTCTGATTTGTTGAATTTTAACGGCGAAATCAGAATATCAATGTGAAATATCATGAAACCTGTTTTTTTCCCTCTTTTTCCCTAAGGAGAATTATGATGTTTAATGCTTTGAGTAGGACATGGCCATCTCCTGAATGTTGTTTCTCTGATGAATTCAACTTTACGTTGCTTATGTAAAAGAACTATAGTATCTGTAGTATCTATTTACAAAAAAAAATCTGATCCGATCCAATCCGATTATTTCATAAAAAATCTAAAACTAAAAATATGTCATATATTAAATATATCGATTACATATTAAAAGCCTAACAACCATCCATTATATGATCATCATCTAAACACATAATAAAAATTAATTTTGTAAAATAAATAAATAAATAAATGTCTAAAAGATTTATCAATTTTATATAATTTTATCTTTGGTGGGTAGAAATAATTTTTAAAATTTTTTAATTTTTTTTGACATTTATTTTTGTCAAATTAATTTATATTTTATCAAATTGACAATTTTACCCTTGAAATTAAACAATGGTATGTTTAATTGTCCTTATTTGGAATAAGATTCAAAATCTAAAGTCAAATGTATCACAATTAAAAAATCAGGAACCAAATAATACCATCCCCAAACTATAAAGACTGTTAATATAATTTATCCATTATTAAGAAAAGATAAGTACTAATATTTAATGAAAAAATTATTCATAAATCCCATATTGAAAAATGTTGCTCTATCTAATCCGGAGTGTTTTTTTTAAAACCATTTAATTCTTTTTGTAAACATCATCAAACATCAAACATTTTTTTGTCTTTCTCAATGGACGAGTTTGGTGTTTTGGTTGAAAGTATTGGGTTCAAGTCACAAGTCAAATCAACCCCATTAGCCGATTGGAAGAGCAAAAACAACAAAATCAACAATGGGTTCCCTCGAAATCTCGGAATCCATTCTGGGTTCGACTCCAAATCCTCCCCTGTATATAATTCAAATTCCATTAATGGGTCCATCAATCTTGACGTCGATGGAATTTTCTGATCCACTCGTACTCAAAAAGATCAGAATTTTGGTAACTTTGATGGTTTTGACGATGTATTTGGTGGACCTATTAACACTTCCAAGCCATCTGCTGGTGGTGATGGTTTTGATTTGGATTCCATTTTTAAGGGTTCTAATAATTTTGGTGTCAAGTCAACTGTATATAATTATGATGATGATGATATCTTTGGAGGTATTGCAAGGTCCAAGAGCTTGGGTTCGGGTAATAATAATGATGTGTTTGGGTCTATTGCTTCGCCATCGAAGCAGAGTGCTCAAGTTGATGATTTGTTAGGAGATTTTGGTGGAATGGGGTTGAGATCAAATGGTTCGGCAAAGAAATCGGTACAAGTGGAGAAGAATGCTCGGGAATTCGATGATTTGACATCGGGTTTTGGGGGAAGCAGCCATTCGAGGAATGTGTATGTGTTAATTTCCATATTGATTATTGACTCTGTTTTGTTTTGTCAAGCGAATGCCAATGTTTTAGCTGAGAAGTTCTGTTTATTTGCATGTAAATCAATGAAGAAGTTTGAATTCTTTAAGAATTTTAGGAAGTTATTGAAAATAGGACTCTGGTGATGGTTGATGATGTAGTTGAAGTTTGATGTTGTTAATGATGTTTTATGATGTTGGTGACGTTCAATGATGTTTGATGATGTAGTTGATGTTTGATGATGTTGATGATGTTTTATAATGTTGGTGATGTTTTATGATGTTTGATGATGTAGTTGATGTTTGATGATATTGATGATATTGTTGGTGTTGTTGTTGATGTTTGGAAAGGAGGGAAATCTAAAAAATGCCTATAGTGAGCTTTTAATATTCAAATAAGATTTATTAGTCTACAAAATAAAAGGCATAATCAAATGATTTGACAAATTAAAATTTAAAATTTATTAATGTTTTGCCCATATTTAATCCCAATAAGAGATTATTGAGACTCAAAACTTAAACTTTTGAGTAAAAAATTCAAAAGCCTTATCACTAAACTAAACCAACACGGTTGGCATCCCCAAATCAAATCATCAAATATATAAAAAAGGCACAACACAAGTGTAACATTAATCAAACACGTGTTAGGTGAATGCCACGACATGAGTCACGTTACGACCCTTCCTACATACCCTACAAATATACAAATACAAACCAAAATAAAAATCTCCAAGAAGCAGCGTTACACCAAGAAGTAGCGTTACACCATGCTTACGTTCTTTTTATATAAGTTATAGATTAAGAGTAACGCTCCACATCATTGGATAACTTGATCAATGTCACTACACATTTGATATTTGTTAAGTTGTATTTAAACAATCTAACAAAAAATAATAAATTTTACAATTTCAATTAATAATATTAAATTAAAATATTATGTGGCAATGTCTCTAAATCACTATATAAATTTTCATATTTTGTGGGCTGATACAATAAAATAAAAAAAGAAAAATCCATAAAAAAAACTCTCAAAAATTCTTAAACCAACCCCCCCCCCCCCCCGCCTCAGCGATTAGGGACCAACCTTCTCAGGCGTTGATAAGTCAAATCTATTATTATATTATTTTTTAAATTTAATTTTTTTTTTAAAGAAAAAAATAGACATACGATTAGGGACCATTCTTCTCCGGCGTTGATATGTCAAATCTATTATTATATTATTTTTTAAATTTAATTTTTTTTAAAGAAAAAAATAGACATGAAGTTGTTTTTATGTCAAAATTGACATGAATGAATAATGTTAAAAGTCATGTCACCTTTTAGTATATCGGGTGAAGTTCAATTATGCTATGTTCATTTGGAAAATTTGAAAAGAAATTTGAAAAGAGAAATAGAAAATGTAAGTAAAATATGTATAAAATATACTTAAGTTTCACTTAATTTTACACACTTTTTTCTTTTTCCTTTCCAAATTGTTCTCCAAATCTTCCAACCAAACACAATCTATATAATAAGGAAGCTCTGTTTTTTATTCCGGATGGGACATCTATCCTAGGTGGAGATTCAATTCAAAGGCTGAGATTAAATCTGAATTTGTGTCTCCCTATCTTCCCCGTTGGATAAAGCTTCAAAGGAGAGCTTTTTGTGTCTCCTTTTAAACCCATTTCACTGTTTTGTTACTCACCCTTTCACCGCCCAAAATTTCAAACCCATTTCACTGTTTTTCTCTCTTTCATTTCATCATCACTGCTTCGGTGGTTCTTCGTTGCTTCACCGGCTCTTCGTTGCTTCGGTGGTTGTCGTCGGTAGCACCAAGATTGTTCGCCTTCAGGTAACCCCTCTCCCCACTGTTTCTCTCTCTTTCACTGGTTCCAGTTATGATTTCATCATCACTGATTTTTTAAAATGGTTTCTTGCATGTATTTCGGTATTTCGAATCACTGTATTTTGAAATGGGTTTCTTGCATCATTTTGTGTGCTGAGTTTCTTGCATCTCTCAATTTTTCGGTATTTTTGAATCATTTTGTGCGCTGGGTTTCTTGCATCTCTGTACATTGGTTTCTTGCATCTCTCAATTTTGATATTTTTTTTTGTATGATTGTTTTTAAATGGGTTTGTATGATTTCGGTTTTGATTTTGAAATGGGTTTATATGATTTCGGTTTTGATTTTGAAATGGGTTTCGAATCTCTGTATTTCAAATCTCTATGTCTGCGGCTCTATATTTTGTTTTTGGAATAGGTTTCTATGAAATAGTTTTGAGGGCTTTATGAAATGGGTTTTAGGTTCTGTTTAGGTTCATGTGTTTTATGAAATGGGTTTTAGGTTGTAAATCTTCTATTTTGGGACAACAAAATCTTCTACTTGCTAACTCAAAGAATTCAGTAATCTTCTACCTTTAATTTTTTTTTTTTTTTTTCAAATTAGAAGGTACTTCCTACTATTTTCTTTTTCCTAAAAAATGAGCGATTTGTTCGCTACATGTCCATGGTGTGTCAACCTCATAAACAAGGGAAGGGGTTTTTTTTAATCTTGATGAGACTTTTGTCTAGAGGGCTGAGATGATTTGGTGTATAAAATGTCTTCTCTCTCTTCACTCTTACAGAGCCTTTCTCACTCTTCCCACCCTTTCCTATTCCAGATATTTCAAATTTTGAAATTTCATCTGAATTCTCTCAACAGTCTCAGCCCCTCATTCTCAACTGAGCAGCCACCGCCTCAACCATCAGGAGCCCCCTTCGTCTCACCACCACTGCAGCCCCTCCCTCTTCAAGTGTAATCACCATTGTTGGTATGTGGAAGATTTCTTTATTTTGATTTTGGGGGAAAATTTCTTTATTTTGATCTTATTTTGCTCTCATGTTTATTTAATTTTATTTTTCCTTTTTTCTGATTTAACTGCAGTATGTTGATGGGTGTGGTGTGATTTTGATTAACTTTTTTAAGTTGCTATGGCACAATCAGGTGGATTGGCCCCTCTTCTCTCTCCTCAGGTAAGCAATAGATGATTCACATCTTAGGTTTTTTTTTTTCATCCCCCAAACCAATCTTACCAATCTGTTAACGGTGCTTTTTTGTGAACATGATTGTATTATGGTTTTAAAAAAAAAAAAAATTCAGAGTCAACTTTTTGGAAGCTCTGTTTTTGAGAGTTGGATATAGGGTTCAAAGTTGAAACCCATAGCAGTGATGCTTAGTTTCTTTGTTCATCTTTGTTCAGCTTAGTTTCTTAGTTTCTTTTTGGAAGCTCTGTCTTTGTTCATCTTAGTTTTTTTGAGAGTTGGATATAGAGATGGATATATGCTTAGTTTCTTTGTTCATCTTAGTTTGTAGTTTTCTCTCATCTTAGTTTATGGACTGTTGGATTAATCAAGAACTCAAATATTTTGGGGATTAATCAAGAAATCAAACATTTTTGGGTCAGACAGCTTTTGGAGATCAATCAAGAAATTAGACAAATATTTGGCCAAAAAAGGGTTGTTCCTATTCATAACCCAATAAATTTTTTTTTTCATTCCCCAAACCAATCTTACCAATCTGTTAACAGTCCTTTTTTGTGAACATGATTGTATTATGGTTTAAAAAAAAAAAAAAAAAATTTCAAGAGTTGATTGTATTATGGATTTTTTTTCATAACAAGGAAGTTCTATTTTTGAGAGTTGGATATAGGCTTCAAAGTTGAAACCCATGGCAGTGATGCTTAGTTTGTTGTTCATGTTTTTTAATCATTTATTTATATATGCTTAGCTTATTTGTTCATCTTTGTTTGTTGTTCTCTCATCTTAGTTTGCGGACTGCTGGATTAATCAAGAAATCAAATATTTTTGGGATTAATCAAGAAATCAAACATTTTTGGGTCAGACAATTTTTGGAGATTAATCAAGAAATCAAACAAATATTTGGCCAATAAAGGGTTGTTTTTCCTATTCGTAACCCAATAATGGCCTTGATATGTGTTTCTGTTTGTGTTTCTAAGCTTGGAGCTCTCAAATATGCTGGTTTTTGGACTTTTTTTTGTCATTACCTTTTTTTTTTTTGTATGGCTTTTCTAGGTGTTTGATTATTGAAAAAAAGAGAGGATAATTTCATAGCTTATGAAATTATGAGATTGGGATGGTTGAGTTTGACTTGATGAAATTAGAGAGGATAATTTCATAGCTTCTGAAATATTGTGAGATTGAGTTTGACTTGGTTGAGTTTGACTTGATGAAATTGTGAGACTTTCAATACATTATTTTTTGTTTGCTTTTCTATCTATTTGTCCACTTCAGGTGCAAAAGTATATATTTGTTGACTTTACTACTGCATATGTTTCTATTCATTTGCATCCTTTGCCAAGTTTGGGTGATGTAGCATATCTAAAAATTTGTAAGAAAAATTGTAAGATTCATTAATATTTTCTTTTGATGTTGTTTGGATTTGGATTGTGTTAACAATACCTGAAAATTTTTGGAGTCGAATTATGTGGATTGATTGCAAATCGTTTGTTATTAGTTTGCATTTGCATATCTGTGTGATTTTTTATTAATTCCTTAAATGAGATATTTTATTCATGGTATATGAATTTGCTTTATAACTTTTGCAGTTCCATTTAAACCTCTTTTAGTTCAATTAAATTCAAGAAAGCTGAAGCCGTCCATATGTTTGATTCCATTTAAGTATCTATTGATTGCTTCGTTTGGTTTCACTTGGTGAATTAAAGTAAGCTATGTATTGCTACCTTTCTATGAACAACAAAACCTTTTGCATTGCTTGGATTAATATGTATTTAGTGAAGCTGACTTTTGTATTACAGGTTTTGGCAATACTAAGCTGCAACGACCTCTAAAATTATGGATAATGTAAGTTGTCTTTTTTTTTTAAAAAAAAAAAACTGGTTCATAGATTTTACGTCTCATATATAATTTTTTGATTATAAATTTTTTTTTTCTTATTTTTTGCATAAGCAATTTTTCATAAGCGGTTTTATGAAAAATGTATTGCTACATTGTTGAGATTTGCACCAAACTGTAATATGGGCTCTCTTTACTCATCTTCTTATTTCATTGGGAAAATTACAAATCAGTGTGAGTTTTTAAATATTTTGTGAAGTTACCACCTATTGACAATTTTTCTTATTTAATTTACTCATCTTCTTATATAGATATAGGTCCAATGTTGGTGCTGTGATCTGTGATGAGTAGGATCTTAATGTCATCTGCATTCACGAGGTAAATCCAACATTCGGTCTTCCATTCACATTTGGAAAGTTTTCTATAAGATTTGACTTTAATTTATTTTTCATTTTTTAAAATTATATAGTATTGGTTGGTGTGCATTGTTTGGTATCCAATGTTTACTTTAAATTATTTTGACTTTAAATTATTTTAGAATTGCAGAGCACTGGTGTGCATTGTTTGGTATCCAATTTTAATTTTTTAAAATTGTAGAGACTAGCTGGTGTGCATTGTTTGGTTAATTTTATTTTATTATAATTGCAGAACATTATTTTACCATTTTAAATTTTGTAGATTTATATTTTTTACTCTACATTTTATTATTTTGATTTGCAATATTGATCAACATTATAAATTTGCATTTGATCAACATTTTAAATTTTGTAGATTTATATGTTTATTCCTTAATTTGCATTTGTTATTTTTAATTGAGTTCTTTTGAGTGTGTGGTACAAGCAAAATTGTTATAAGTTCTTTAAGAAGAATAAAAAAATGCTATAGACTCTATAAATTTTAACATGATACGTATAAATTACAACTACATTTTAATCATAATATTATTTACACCGTGCCTTTAGGTGGATTTTGTTTCTCATTTACAGTGTATTTGATTTGGTATGTCAATTTTGTTTTTTTGTTTTTTTTTTGAACTTTGTTGTGAATCTTTGAGAGTTATCTGTTTTTGCTATAACATTGTTTTCTAATTGGATCTTTCATGTTCAAAAATTCACTCAATCTGAAGGGGTTGAAAGTGAAATCAAAGAAAATTAGTTTAATATGGATGGTGGATATTTACGGCATGTGCCTATTTATAAGACAACAAGATAAACTGTAAGTACTATGACAAATGAGTATATGATTTTTTTTTGTTTTCTCTGTTTTTATTTTTCTCTTTTACCCTGTAGTAGTGGGTATGTAAATGGAACTTAGTTATAAGCCAAAACATGCATATTAGTTATCCAAAACTAGGAAACTACTCATTTCAATTTACATGTCCGTATATTGATTGATTTGGAATGGAAGGTGAAAGGAAATTAAACAAAATTTTGAATTTTAGATTTATTTCAATCTATGACATTAGGAAACAAAAGTTTCCCCTGGTTGAGCTTTCTACCATGTTCTCTTAGCGACCTGTGATGTTTATTAGTTGATTGCAATCACATGGAGGGACAACACCGTGAAAATTGGAAGCTTACTATGGGATGTAATCTTCAAAGGATGTAAGAAAATTGGCAGCTTACAACTTTTTACTTTCATTCCTTCTAAATAGTTTGGATACTCTCAAATGATCTTGGTTTTGAGTTTCTGCTTTTTTTTTCCTTTTTTTAAATTGATCACATCCTTTGAATAATATTTTTATAGAATACAGTAAATTATCATCTCTTAACCAATTGTCTTCATTGTTCTTTGTCTTAACATTTCATATAGGATTTCATTTGATATTATATGCAAGATTTTTTTAATATTCTATACATAATTTCTTTTGTATTCTAATTGTGGAGCTTTTCTTAATTGATTATGAAAGCAATATTAAATTAGCAATTGATTTATTAATGCTACCATGAGAATGCTCAAACTAGATGTTTGGTTACTTCTCTTGCATTTGAGGCAACAAAATTGAAGCAACTTTTGCATTACAAACACCTTCTAAAATGCCAAAAAAAGGCAATTGAATATTTCATTCACCAATTGTGTTATTCTTGGGTAGTCTACATGGAAAGAGTGGAATGTGAGTGTGGGAGAGTTGGGGGAAACGAACTCAGGTGAATAAACTATAATGGATTGATTTAAATTTTTTTGGTGTTAAAAGAATGATGCTAATGGAATATTTATGGCTGAATTACTCTTAAAGGTTTTGAAAATATATTTTTTAAGTTTTTACATATACACTACCGAGTTTTATAAAAAAATTTCCTCTTTAATGTTGAGTTCTATACACTACTAATTGCCTGAATGAAGTTCTCAAATCAATCGAAGTCAGATCAGTCCAAATCCTCAATTAATTTCCGCTTTTTGTGATTCGATTGTTCTGATCGACGAAATTAATTGAGGATTTGGACTGATCTGACTTCGATTGATTTGAGAACTTCATTCAGGCATTAGTAGTGTATACAACTCAACATTAAAGAGGAAATTTTTTTATAAAACTCGGTAGTGTATATGTAAAAACTTAAAAAATATATTTTCAAAACCTTTAAGAGTAATTCAGCCATAAATATTCCATTAGCATCATTCTTTTAACACCAAAAAAATTTAAATCAATCCATTATAGTTTATTCACCTGAGTTCGTTTCCCCCAACTCTCCCACACTCACATTCCACTCTTTCCATGTAGACTACCCAAGAATAACACAATTGGTGAATGAAATATTCAATTGCCTTTTTTTGGCATTTTAGAAGGTGTTTGTAATGCAAAAGTTGCTTCAATTTTGTTGCCTCAAATGCAAGAGAAGGTGTTTGTAATGCAAAAGTTGCTTCAAGTTTGAATTTAAGGCAAAAGCAAAAGTTTAGAAGGTGTTTGATTAGCAGTATTATGGCAAAAGTTTGATATGTTTCATATGTTTGAAATGTTTAGTTTTTATGTGTTAGTACAGTATCACTACATTTTTATTTTTATGTGTTACTTTGGATATGTAAGTTGTCACTACTTTGGACATGTCAGTTGCCACTACTTCGTACACACTTTTTTTTCCCCCTTTTTGTATTAAATTATGTGGGCTCTCTTTATTCATCTTCTTTTTTCATTGAGAAAATTACAAATCAATGAGTTTTTATATATTTTGTAAAGTTATCACCTATTTATAATTTTTCTTATTTAATTTACTCTTCTTACTATACATTTTCTTTCAAGTATTGATACTAGCAATACTTGATGGCTATTAGATGACTTTAAAATCTTTTTAATTTGACTATTTTGTAAAGCAACATTAATGATTTTCACATTAATTTGACAAACCAGATGAGTTGCAGGAATTATTTTTTAAACCATTTATTGTTGGGATGCTATGGCATAGAGTTGATTTCTTCTTCATGATATGATGCATTTAGTTTTTCAATGCTTTCCGTATCTTGATTGGAAAATTATTTCAAAATATTTGATTTCCGTATCTTAATTTGTAAACAATTTCTAAAGACTATTATTGCTTACCTGAGGAGAGAGAAGAGGGGCCAATCCAGGTTTTTTTAATAAGGAAGCTCAGGTTTCTTTATCTTGATGGGACTTTTGTCCCTTTGTCCAAATTTTGACCATTGGATTGATTTAATCCGAGGTTTAAAAACATCTCACTCTCATCTCTTTCAACACACACTCTCTCAACACACACCCTCTCTCTCTCACACATACGCCTCTCCTCTCTTTCTGTTTTCAAATTTTGAAAACACTCTCTCTCTCTCTTTCTCTCTACCTCCATTGGAGCCCATTCCTGTGCTTCCCTGTCGAAACCCAACTCTTGCCGTGCTTCCCTGTCTTCATCTTCTTTCTGCCGTCAACAGGGGAACATCAACAAGGGAGTCGTCACTGTTGGAACCGGACTGAAATTTGTCCCCGGCCAGAGCATCACCGTCATCGTCCCCGGTTATCCCTCTCTTCATCTTCTCTCTGTGTATAATATGGTTAATCTGAAATGTATATATATGTATTGAAATGTTGAACATGGTTAATCTGAAATGTTTGGGTTTGAAATGTTTGATATGGTTAATTTGAAATGGGTTTGATTTATGAAATGGGTTTGAAATGGGTTTGATGATTTATGTTGAACATGTATGTATTTGTGTGTATTATATACATCATTTATGTAATGGGTTAATCTGATTAAACATATAGATGATGTTGATATGGGTTTGATATGTTTGAAATGTTTGATATGGGTTTGATATGTTTGAAATGTTTAATCTAATTAAACAATGTTTGATATATGGTTAATCTGATTAAACAATGTTTGATATATATAGATGTATGTAATGGGTTTGATATGTTTCATATGTTTGAAATGTTTGATGTTGAACATGGTTTTGATTAAACCAAACAGGGCCATTATATTTGAAATGGGTTTGATGATTTATGTTGAACATGTATGTATTTGTGTGTATTATATATATCATATATGTAATGGGTTTGAAATGTTTGATATGGTTAATCTGATTAAACATATAGATGATGTTGATATGGGTTTGATATGTTTGAAATGTTTGATATGGGTTTGATATGGGCTTGATATGTTTGAAATGTTTACTCTGATTAAACAATGTTTGATATATGGTTAATCTGATTAAACAATGTTTGATAAATATAGATGTATGTAATGGGTTTGATATGTTTCATATGTTTGAAATGTTTGAAATGTTTGATGTTGAACATGGTTTTGATTAAACCAAACAAGGCCATTATATTTGATAAATTTTGCAGTATAGATGATTCAAACCATCAAAATACTTATAAGTCTCAGTGAATCTCACATGGCACAACATGCTCCCCAAGTCCCCTATTTTGAGAGAGTAGATTATAATAGTAGTCAAAGAAAAGGATCAGATTTTGGCAGAAACCCTGTAATTGAGGGATGGATTTTAGGGTAGGAATGAGACTCTGTTTGGCTCACTGATTGAGCGTTTTATTTATTTTGTTTTATTTTACTTTTTTGAAAATATGTGTTGAAGTGTTTTTATTTTTTACTATAATTTTTTACTTACACCTCATATAATTTTTTACTTACACCTCATAACAGAATCACTTATATCTCATTTGTTTGTATTTTTTTTTTTTTTTTTTTTCTGTTTCACTGTTAAGTAATTCCCCCATTTTTTAAATATATGTACTATGTGTAAATTATGATATTTATAAAATTAATCATTATAAATGTCATAATTGAATTCTTTTAATGTTGTAACTAAAAAAAAATTGAGTCATAATCAAATATTACATAAGACATACATAATCAAACTAATATTATACTTAATATCAAAGTAAATTTAATTTAATTATAACTAATATAATTGGAGTACTCCTATCAAATTATGGATTGGAGTTTGGAATTTTTCAAAAAGATTTGCTGAAAAAAAATAGTAAGGATTGGAGTACTCCTATCAAATTAAGTTTTTAACCAAGATTTCAATTGAATTTGATGAAAAAAGAAGAGTAATAAGGATTCGAAATATCATTTAGTTGTTGATGGATGGCCGATATTATTCTGAAGGGGAAGAAGACAGTTGCAGATGTTATGCCAATTGCTACAGGTCATGAGCGTGAAGAACTTTAGGCCGAACTCAAGGTATCCTATTGTTTATTCAGTTCAATTCATGTGTCTGATACGTATGTGTAATACCATATACATTTGATAGTTTGAGAGAGAATTGAATCTGAATTTAATCCAATTCTTTCATTTAGGGAAGGAATGTTCTGAAGATGAATTATCCAGTTGGACCTTTTGTCCCCAAGGTTTGAATTATTAGACCTTTGCTGTGTACTGTGATTTAATCCAATTCTTTGATTGTGCTTTCATTTGTATCCATTGAGTTTTGCTTTATTTATATGCATTTTGATCCCAATCTGATATGCATTTATGAAATTAATTTGAAATGTTTGATTTCTCACATGGTTTTATGTATCTGCCACATCTAATTGTGGGAAATTATTTTTAATGTTTATAAAATTATTTTTCCAACATCTATAGTCCTAGGGGTGTGGATAAACATCTACATCTGATGTTTATAGTGGCAGATAAACATCTATTGTGGAAACATCATCCAATGGGTTTGATTCTTTAATGGGAAATGGGTGTTGATTTTCTATGGTTTTGAAAAGCTTTTGATTGATAAAATCATTGGAACGAAGACTTAAGTGGGTCTTTCTGAGTAGAGAATTCTAATTTTACATAACGAAACAGAGGGTGTTTTTTTTTTAAAAAAAAAAATTGGAAATTGGAAGAAGAAAAGAAACATACATTTTTTTGTGTTGGATGAGTTTATTTTTTGTGGGTTGAGAAAAGAATGGGTTGGTTTTTTGTATTAATTTTTGACTTTTTAGCTAATGTTTCAAATTTAACTAATATAGATAGGAGTTAAATTAATCTTTTATATATATGGATGTATATATATCTGTATATATGATTCCAAACCCCAAACCCCCTATTTATGTATGATTCCAGTATGTATATATAATATTGAGAAGCCATGTCTAACAAAACCTGTGCCAATGGAAAATTGGAAGAATATTAATATTAATTTCTGTTTTCTACGCAACCAAAAAAAGGGCTCTTTTTTTCTAAATTAAAAAAATGGAAAATTGGAAGAAGAAAATAAACATACCTTCCTCTGCCTCTTAGGGCATGTTTTTTTGTGTTGAATGGGTTTATTTTTTGTATTAGTTTTTTACTTTTTATCTAATGTTTATCTAATGTTTACTGTTTTACTTTTTTTTTATCTAATGTTTCAAATTTAACCAATATAGATAGGAGTTAAATTATTTTTTGTTTGTTTGTTTGTTTTTTTTTTTTTTCTCCTTGAATGACACTTAGGGCATGTTTGATTAGCAGTATTAGTGGTACTATTTTATTAACCTATTAATCAAATAAGGCCGTAGTTTGAGTTTTATATATTGCATAAAACACCTGTTTATTAGTTTGTATAGTATTTTGGTAACATTCGAATTTATTAGTTTGTATAGCATTTTGATAACATTTGAATTTTATTAGTTTGTAAAATTAATCTATTAGGAGTTAAATTAATCTATTATTAGTTTGAATTTTATTAGGAGTTAAATTTTTTTTTTTTTTTCCTTTTCTCCTTCAAGGACACTTAGGGCATGCTTGATTAATAGAATTAATGGTACTATTTTATTAACCTGTTAATCAAAGTGGTACTATTTTTATGAAATTATATTTGTTGGCTTTTTGACTTTATGAAACAAAATTTGCTATGGAGGATCAATAGATGTATTCCATTCCACTGCATTATTTTTTGTGAGTTGGAGAGGCATTTGAGTGCGACAAGATGAAAAAGGAAGAAGAGAGAATGTGATAGTGCTATTCTTATATACAAGATATATTACCTTTCTTGGTAAAAAATGTCATTGTCCACATGAAATCACTCTAATATTTTGGACACCAAAAAATGCCATCACATGAGAAATGTGTTTGGGGCTTCAAGAATATATTTTTTGCATTTGTGTGTAAGTGGCTTCTTATTTTGTCATGGTGGCTGACCACAATCACTCTTCAAAATAGGCAATGGCTTTTTTAATTTTAATTTTTATTTTTATTAAACTAATTTGAAATTGATTATTTTATTGTGTACATTTTTATTTATGCAATCGATCTCATTTGATGGGACTTAAGGCTTGGTTTAGTTCACTCATCTAAATTTGTTTGTTTTATCTGAGATGGTCCTAGAACAATTTGTAATCAATGTAACTTTTGATATAGTAGTCTTCCTATGGTTTTTTTTGATATACTATTCAGGACTATATCTGTTTGGGTATGCTACATAATACATAATTTCTCTTAAAAGTTTTACGAAAAATCATCTAGCCTTTGTTGGTTGATTGATTGATCCTAAACATTTTTGGTTGTTTGATCACAACTTTGAGACACTTTTCATAAAACATTTTTATGGTCGTTAACATTTTTGCAACACATAGATTGTAATATAAGAATTTTATTAGATAGTGCATTCAGACACGGGCATAAAACACCTATTTATTAGTTTGTATAGCATTTTGATAACATTCGAATTTATTAGTTTGTATAGCATTTTGATAACATTTGAAGTTGATTGGGGAAAATGGAAAACTGAGTTTTGATTAGATACAAGTCTATAATTGTATTTTATGTATGTATGTATGTATGTATGTATGTATGTATGTATGTATGTATGTGATACAAGTCTATAATTTAATTTTATTTTTTGTGGCTTTTTAAATAGAGAGAATGAGTTGATTTTATGTGTTAGTTTTTGGCTTTTTGGCTAATTTTCCTATTCGCAAACAAATTTAACCAAAATAGATAGGAGTTAAATTAATCTTTTTTTTTGTTTTTTCTTTTCTCCTTGAATGACACTTAGGGCATGTTTGATTAGTAGTAATAGTGGTACTATTTTATTAATTTGTATAGCATTTTGATAACATTCAAATTTGATTTACAAATAACCTCTACGATTTATTCAATGTCATTCATACACAACCAACCAAGCATTAATTAGTAGCTAACAATTGGCCAAATGGAAATCTGAACTTTGATTTTATATTTCTATCTTTGGATATCTTTTGTTTTAATAATCTTTCAAAATATTAATGAATTGGATATCTTCAATAATCTTCAATAATCTTTTGTTTCAATAATATTGACAACAGGTTTGAAGCATTGAGTCTGAAGCATTGTGGACTTCCTTAAGACCTTTCATATCCAAACAAGGTAAATTAATCTTTTATTTTTATTTTTATGTATGATTATGGATGTATATATATCTATACATATGATTCCAATATGTATGTATATATGATTCCAAACCCCAAACTCCCTCTTTATGTATGATTCTAGTATGTATATATATATACTGAGAAGCCATGTCTAAGAAAGCCATGTCTAACAAAACTTGTGCCAATTATTACTTAACAAATTGAAGTGGGTTTCTACTTTCTAGGAAACCAAACAAAGGGCGTTTTTTGTTTTTTTTAATAAACAAAATGAAAAATTGGAAGAAGAAAATAAACATACCTTCCTTTGCCTCTTAGGGCATGTTTTTTGTGTTGAATGGGTTTATTTTTTGTATTAGTTTTTGACTTTTTAACCAATATAGATGAGTTAAATTAATCTTTTTTTCTTTTCTTTTCTTTTTCTTTTCTTTTCTCCTTGAATGACACTTAGGACATGTTTGATTGGTAGTGTTAGTGGTACTATTTTATTAACCTGTTAATCAAACAAGGCCTTAGTTTGAGTTTTATTTATTGCATAAAACACATCTTTATTAGTTTGTATAGCATTTTGATAACGTTCGAATTTATTAGTTTGTAACATTCGATAACATTTGAATTTTATTAGTTTGTAAAATTAATCTATTAGGAGTTAAATTAATCTATTATTAGTTTGAATTTTATTAATTTTATTAGGAGTTAAATTAATTTTACAGATGTGGTAAGTATGGAAATCTAAACCACATTTCGTATTTTTCAAACCCCAAACCCTCTCTTTATGTATGATTCCAGTATGTATATATATATTAAGAAGTCATGTCTAACAAAACCTGTGCCAATTAATTAACAAACTAAAGTGGGTTTCTGCTTGCTAGGAAACCAAACAGAGGGTGTTTTTTTTTTTTTTAAATAAACAAAATGAAAAATTGGAAGAATTGCCTCTTAGGGCATTTTTTTTTGTGTTGAATGGGTTTATTTTTTGTATTAGTTTTTGACTTTTTATCTAATGTTTCAAATTTAACCAATATAGATAGGAGTTAAATTAATCTTTGTTTTTTGTTTTCTTTTTCTTTTCTTTTCTCCTTGAATGACACTTAGGGCATGTTTGATTGGTAGTATTAGTGGTACTATTTTATTAACCTGTTAATCAAACAAGGTCTTAGTTTGAGTTTTATTTATTGTATAAAACACATGTTCATTAGTTTGTATAGCATTTTGATAACATTCGAATTTATTAGTTTGTAACATTCGATAACATTTGAATTTTATTAGTTTGTAAAATTAATCTATTAGGAGTTAAATTAATCTATTATTAGTTTGAATTTTATTAATTTTATTAGGAGTTAAATTAATTTTACAGATGTGGTAAGTATGGAAATCTAAACCACATTTCGTAGAGTAAAATTTCAACGAAAAGGCCCTTACAGAATTCATGAGTTAATTTTTTAAATTCATATTGTGGTATCGTACTGTTTGATTTCTTAAATTCATACTTTGGTTCGAATTTGTGGTATTATATACTGTTCAAGCTTTAATAAATCCGAAATTTTTGTGTAGTTTTTGAGGATTAATCAATAAATCGGACAGTTTTTGGCCAACTAAGGGTTGTTTTTAGCCAATAATGGCCTCCATATTCTATCCTATTTGGTAATAAACCTAGAGAATCTTTTATTTTATTTTATTTATCAGCTCAGTAAATTGTACAGTATCACTACATTTTTATTTTTTATTTTTAAAACAGTTTGGTTTGTATACATTGTATTGGTTTCATGTCTTAGATGTGTTCCAGTTCTTACCTTTTCTATAAGATGTGTTCCAGGTCTTAGATAGCATTAGTTGGATCTCAAGTCCTAAAATTAATTCGCTTCGTTATAGGAATTCACCCAATTTTGATTTGAGTCTGATTGTGTTTGGAAGTGCCATTAAGACTTTTGGGATTAGCTTTATTTATTGTTTGGGGATTTATATGGTTTCAATGCCTAAAGCAGTGTATCATAACTTTTCTTAAATTGAGGAAGCACAAAATAAATTAAGGTTATGGAAGGAAAAAAAAAAATTAAGTAAACCAATTTATTTTTTATCTTTTCCATTTCTTTTTTGTATTTTCTCACAAAAATGAAACAATCTGGGAAAGTCAATTTTTATATCTTTTAAGGTTATTTTCTTATGGACATTGAAATATTTCTTTATCATATCTATCTTTATCATATATATCATTGACTCCGTCTTATGCAGAAATGCTTTTCCGAATGACAAGACGTCAATTTCCAGTTCGATTGGCATACGCTTTGACCATTAACAAATCTCAAGGACAATCTGTGAAATTTGTTGGGGTTGATTTGCGTACACCTGTTTTTAGTCATGGGCAACTATACGTGGCATTATCTAGATGCACATCTTTCGATCGTATAAGTATCCTCCTCCCTAATGATGAGCCAGATTCCACTACAAATATTGTTTACCCTGAAGTTTTGTTATGAAGACCTTTCAGAAATTGATGAGACGTTCGTAAGAATTGTGGGAAAGAACAAATTTGAAGACATTATCAAACACATATTTTTGTAAAGTATATACATTTTGTAAAGCAGACGATAGCTATGACCCACTTTTTGTAAAGCTTTCCACCTATGTGGACTTTGTTGCATTTCAAATATTTTTGTGAAGCCTTTTGTTCCCCTATATTTTTGCATTTCCAGTATAGCTAAGTTTGATTTAAGAGTGCTGACTTGATCTTTTACAATTGAGTTATTACTTTGGACATGTAAGTTGATTTATTACTTTGGACATGTAAGTTGTCACTACTTTGGACATGTCAGTTGCCACTACTTCGTACACACTTTTTTTCCCCCCTTTTTGTATTAAATTATGTGGGCTCTCTTTATTCATCTTCTTTTTTTATTGAGAAAATTACAAATCAATGAGTTTTTATATATTTTGTAAAGTTATCACCTATTTATAATTTTTCTTATTTAATTTACTCTTCTTACTATATATTTTCTTTCAAGTATTGATACTAGCAATACTTGATGGCTATTAGATGACTTTAAAATCTTTTTAATTTGACTATTTTGTAAAGCAACATTAATGATTTTCACATTAATTTGACAAACCAGATGAGTTGCAGGAATTATTTTTTAAACCATTTATTGTTGGGATGCTATGGCATAGAGTTGATTTCTTTTTCATGATATGATGCATTTAGTTTTTCAATGCTTTCCGTATCTTGATTGGAAAATTATTTCAAAATATTTGATTTCCGTATCTTAATTTGTAAACAATTTCTAAAGACTACTATTTGCGAGGTTATGGTATTTATGTTCTGTGTATTATATTATTTCAATCAAATATTTGTGATTTGGGGTACTATGACACTCACCAATGTATTAGGTGTTAGCCACAAACTAATGGTAGGAGTGCTGACTTGAACTTTTATCAGGTGCTACAGACTCTACAAATTTTAATATGTAAAGTACAAATTACAATTACATTTTAATCTCAATATTATTTACACCGTGCCTTTAGGCACGGACATACACTAGTATTAATATATCAAAATAGAACTATTGAACTAGCACATTAGATTTGACATATCAAATAAAGGTGTTTTAAGACTTCAAAAGAAATTTAACACACCGAAATTTGAAAATTTGGATAGAAATGCTTAATTATCACATTTGAATATTAATTTAATGTCTTTTTAATTTTTCTTCTTTTACCTAGGAGGACGTGTTTGGTTGAGAGATGAAGGGGTTAAAAACTGGAGGAGACAGACGGATCCATATCGTCCCATCTTGCGTTCGGTTGCAAAAAACATGTCGGCATATATGTTTTTTATTAGGTAAATTACATTCACCTCCAAAATAGTTTGGAAAAAAATAAATACTTTCATAATTATATTAATTTTATTTTAATAAAATTAAAGTGATTTAAACTAACATAATATAAAAATAAATAAGAAAAAATATATTTTTTAATGTAAAATAAATGATAATATTATTTTTCTATCTATATCACTAACAAATTACTAATAAAAAATGAACTAAGTGTTTTATGAATTAAAATTTTAAAGAAACTTAATATAATTATGTCAAACTAAGAAATTTACTATATTTTTTTCAAATCTAAAAAAGACCAGTGTAATTTATCCTTTTTAATTTGATGATTGTTCAATACAATATAAAATTTTTCGATTGCTTTAATATTAGTATTTAAAATTAAATAAAAGATATAGTAGTATCATAACAATTGTAATATTAAAGAGACAAAGTTATTTTCTTCATTGAGTAAAAAAATAAGTATATTTTTTGTTTCCATTCTAAACAAATATAATACAATAATTCGGTTCAATTTTGATCCCATCCCATATTATAACTTATTCCGATAATAATATTCACAACCTTATTATATATTTAATTTTTTATCTCATTTAATTTCATTATATAATTCTGTCAATAATTATATTCACATTCACTATCATAAATATTTGATTCAAGTAGCATGGAGACAAACATATACCTACACGGACCAAAAAAGCCAGCATAAAAAACCGTGTCAAACGTGCAAAAATGAGATTGGAGCAAAAAATTGTATAATTTAAAATTTTTAATACCATTATTTATTGAAATATAATTTTTGATATAAAATATATATCTTGACCATGATATTTAAAATTGTGGTATCCTATTAGGGAAGTCGGTTTCACATTTGATAATCAAACTATGGTTTAACATTATTCATTTCAGTACCTGTCTCTAATTAGATCACATTAATTGAAATTTGAAATACATATTAAATAGATGAATTTGATAGTTTAATGATAAAATAAAAAGGGAAGAAATTATGATTGTTTATTGCATAAAAGTAAAATTTAATCAAATAATTACGATGACTCATTAGTACTTTATCTAATTGTGATTTATGACTTTGGTTAATATAATATTTATAATTTGTATAATTAAAAATATAAGTATAAATAAATAAATTAAAATTATTCATAAAATTATTATTCATATTAAATCAAAAAGGTAAAATTAGATTGTAATTTATCATTATGAATAATTGAACTTTATAGAAACATTTTATAAAATACATTCTCCTTAGTTTGCTGCCTCAGGAATTGTGGTGTAAATTTCTTGGTTTAGTTTTCAAAAATTGTTTTAAGCTTCTTACATTTTGTAATTTTTTTTCCGGTGTTTAGTTAATTTTTTTTCTTCATATTTTAGTCATTTTTTATTCTACTTTTTGAATAGATCTAATATAAATATAGATACACATAAATAAAATAAAAAAATTAAATATATGTGAATAGATCTAGGGGAAAAAAATTTACAAAGGTAAATAAATAATAAACAATAAAAATCATACACATTTTTTGGTGGGTCATATTTTTTTAGATGCCTTCAAATGTACTTTATCTTTTAGACGCATCTAAAAAAAATTAACTCAAATATAAAATTAAATTAAATAAAAATTACAAAAGATAAATTTTTTTTTCCAAATCACAAAAAAAAAAAAAAAAAAAAAAAGAAGCTCGAGAACATATTTCAAAACTAAACTTCAGGCCTCGTTTGGGAAGCGACCGGTTTAGCCAAAGGGTCCAGCTTGTCTCAAGTTGAGATCAAGACTGGACCCGTCTAGTTCGGCTTATGGGGCTCATTTTTTGAGTCCGTTTTGATAATCCGAACCGTCAATGTGTAGAACTCGTCGAGTGCTACATGCCTGTAAAAAATCACGTTGATCGGATATCGATAACTATGTGATCAAATCAGTTTTGTATAAAAAAAAATAGACGGTGAAAAAATTAACGGTTGATAAAAAACTGTTTTGTTCACATAGCTATCGATATCCGATCAACGTGATTTTTTACAAACATATAGTACTCGACGAGTTTTACACATTGAACGGTTCGGATTATCAAAACGGGACCCGTAGTGGGCCCCCACAGGCCCAATAGCACGGTCCAGTCCGTTCTTGGACTGAACCAAAGCCACTGCCTTAGCCAAAAAGTCAAAAAGTTACTAAAAAAGTCAAAAAGCCAATAACCCATACAAAAAAGTCAAAGATTCACTTTTCTCTCTACTTTTTGCACATCTTTTCGTAAAAAGCCAAAAAGTCATTCCAAACATATAATTTTTTTTTAGCTCATATTTTAGCCAAATAACCAAAAAATTACTGAATTAGCCTGTTCCCAAATGAGGCTAATTTTTTATATATTTGTGAGACTTATCAGACCAACGCATCTTAGAGTTCAACACAAATTAATAATTTTTCGGTGAATTATTTCATGGCAGCATTAACCATGAACATCTTGCATCTTTGCTATTAAAGAGAGCAAAATCTTTATAGACTGTCACGTCCTCAAATTAGGACAATTAAATATTAAATTAGAATTAAACTCTAATTAATGTTTCATCATCCAAATCTTAGGGGTGAAACAAAATCTAAATATTCTCGTCTCTAATCTGGTTTAAGTAAATTCAATGCTCAAGCAAAATATAAGGGATAAAACAAAAAAAACTTAAATATTGTAAATTCATCATAAATTCATAACTGTTCAATACCTCGAACATTAAAGTAACAACAAATAGTAAAAATAACTTAAATAATGTAAAGTTAAAAAAATAACCCACAATGCTAAACTATCAAAATACTAACAAATTTATAAATAAACTAATATCAACCCTAAACTCCATTAGACAAAAGAACCAAAAGATATGTCTTACAATCGTAGTTATTTCTCGTCACCATCGTACTCTCAACTAATCCTGAAAAAGAAGCTCAATTACGCTAAAACAAAACGCACCGGAAATGTCAAGAGACAAAACGAGTCAGTATAGAAATATACTAGTATGAGTATAAGATTTGATACCTCACGTGTCCACCAGAAACAAACAAAAGTACATTTAATTCTTGTTATGAGATAAGGCAAGTAGTTCCACTTTCATCGAGACGAAGACATAGTTTCTTGAGTTACGGTTGCACTTAGTTTCTTACCCATATATAACTAAATATAAATTGAGTATATAAAAAAAAATGAAAATAAAAATAAATATGGTGAGTCAGCTCTGCATAAAAAAGTTAATAAGATCCACTATTCTGCAAAAAATAAAGTTAGTGTAATTTAATCATAAGTAAATTATTGAAGAAATATAAAAATACACCGCTTCATGCTTAAATTATTTGAATTGACCAAAACTCAAAGAACAAAAATTGTATATAATCAAATTTCCTATAAAGTCGCCTGCGAATTTAGGAAAAACTGAACAAGTTGAGAGAAAAACTTGATAGAAGAATTTAGACGAAATTCGACCGAAAAATCTAAAACTGAAAATGAAAAGAAATGTCCTAAGATGATTTTTTTCAGAAAAGTTTAAGACACGAAAAGTGTTCAAAATAATATTTTACTTCAGTTTATGCGAAATCAATAAAAATCAGCTCGTTTCATGGATTAAAACAATATTTAAAATTTGTATTGCTAAAATAAATAAAAACTATTGTTACCAAGATCATCCAATTACAAGTTCTAATCGATCTTTTTAATAAAAGTTAAAATATAAAAGTTGTCTAGAATTATGTATATATGCCTCTGCTCAAATTTCGTAATTTATTGATGTTGTTTATTATGTTTCAAGATGCACAAATCAAAATAATTCAAACTATATCAATAAGTTTATATTTAATTCCTTGTACCTTAATTTTACCATTTCAGCCCTTTACTCTCAGCCTACACATATATTTCATGTGCCTTTCGTATACCTAATGCTGCTCCGAAGCGAAACTTACACGGGGATATCGTCCCGAGTTTGACTCACACTCCCCGGATGGTTAGCATATACGTACGCACGTAAATCAAAGTATTCATTTACTTCTGAGAACGAGATAACAATATATATACACAACCTTTCATTTACTTATAAGAACAAATATAAAAATGCCAAGCTTAAGGCATTCAAATAAATATCACAATCCCTACCTTTTTTTATACACTTTTTCTTACCATTACTCAAATAAAATAACAATTCATAGAATGGAGTATTCAGAATTTATCTATAAGTTCTTAATTTATTTTAATTTTATATATCCATAAGTGTGATTACATCTATAAAATAAATATATATAAAAATCTTAAACCTTACATATATAACTAATTAAAATAATTGAAATTAATTTATCATTTTTATATTAATACAATATCAAACCAATATCAAATAAATAAATAAATAAAACAACAAAATAAACATAAATCAAGAAAAGTGAATTTTTCATTCACAATTATTTTTTAAACATCAAAAAATTACTTGAAGAATTAATGAAATTATCAAAATAAAATCCTAACTCTTTTATTTTTCTCTCTCCACGCCGTCTCAGTACTCTCTCTCTCTCTCTCTCTCTCTCCGCCGCACCGCACCGCACACGGTCCTCTCTTTTTTGTTTCATTTTTTTTTCTTTTCCTTCATTTCTTACTAGCCTATCACCCGTGCTATGCACGGGATAATTATAGATATTTATATTTATTTTCATTTTTTTAATATAAAAATTAAATATATGGGGTTTGACCGAAGAGTTTGAAAGAATTTAATAAGTGTTTATTTATTTATTTAAGAGGCATTTACACAATAATTACATAATATATAAATTAAATACATGGAGTTTGACCGAGGAGTTTGAAAGAATTTAATAAGTGTTTATTTATTTATTTAAGAGGCATTTACACAATAATTACATGGGTCTCTTGGGGATGCAAAAAGTAAGGAAATTAGGATTTCATTTATTGCGTTATTCATTTAATAAGTGTAATTATTATAAATTAAGTGTTTATTGTAATCAATAGTGTAATTATTACAATCTTTGAATTTATTGTAATCAATAGTGTAATTATTACAATCTTTGAACCGATCACCAATCACCAAGTCAATTTTTTTTAAAAAAAATATTAAAAAATCAAGAAATTAGGATTGACATGTTGGAGGTTCCACAAGCCTTGGGTTTTAAAAGACCATTTTCCTTAATATATAGACTAGCCTATCACCCGTGCTATGCACGGGATAATTATAGATATTTATATTAGTTTTAATTTTTTTTAATATATAAATTAAATACATGGGGTTTGACCGAGGAGTTTGAAAGAATTTAATAAGTGTTTATTTATTTGTTTTTTCAAAAAACAAAACAAAAAAATTAAGAGGGAAAAAAATTAAGAGCCATTTACACAATAATTACATGGGTCTCTTGGGGATGTAAAAAGTAAGGAAATTAGGATTTCATTTATTGCGTTATTCAATAGTGTAATTATTATAATCTTTGAACCAATCACCAAGTCAATTTTTTTTAAAAAAAAAAAAAATTAGGAAATTAGGATTGGCATGTTGGAGCTTCCACAAGCCTTGGGGTTTAAAAGGCCCTTTTACTTAATATATAGTATAGATTAGTGTCGGCCACCTATATGACCTAACTTATGATTATATTTTATTTAATTAAATAACTATAATATATAAATATATAATATAAGATCAATACATATATATAATACTTTTTATATACATATTTAAAATATATATAAATATTTAGATTAATTATATATAATTAAATATTATATTAAATTAATTAAATATCATATTAGATTCTCACGTATTTATATAATTAATAAAATTTAAAATAAAATAAAATAATAATAATAAATAATAACTTAAGAAAAATTAGAATAATTATATAGACTTTACGATATTAGACTCTAAAAATTGAGAATTCAAAAATTTTCATATGACGTCAGTTGTGATATTAAAAAAATGAAAAATTACTGGAGAAATCATGATTTCATGCAAAAGATGGATACGTAAAGGGAAAAGGGGAAGTTGAAGTGGATACGCTGATGTGGATATGATAGAGGATTCTAGCGAGGCTGCTCCAAGAGCAGCTCCACTAGCGGGCAATGCGCAAAAAATAAATGAAAGACAAAAAAATAAAAGGACAAAACACAGCAAGAAAATATACAAAAATTGTTTTAGAACTACTTTTTTAGAGTTCTAAGGCCTTGTTTGGGTACTCCCAAATAATTCAAAAAGTCAAAAAGTTACTCAAAAAGTTAAAAAGTTAACACTATTCACCAAAAGTCAACAATTACGGCTGCACAACTCCCAATTCAAATTTTCCTCTAAAAATCAATTTTCACAATTTTTTATTACACATTTTTCCATAAAAAGTCAAAAAGTTAACCTAAACATCCATATTTTCAACTTCAATTTTTTAGTCAAAAAAGACAAAAAGTACACTTATTTAGTCTTCTCAAACTTGGCCTAAGACATTTTCCTATGCTAATAATAAAAGAAACAAATCACATCATTACCATATAAACTGTCAAGTACTGCCAACAAAATGAATAAATAAGTTAATAAAAGTAAAATATTGATCTTATTGAGTCTAAGATGAAAGTGTGTTTAAAATGTGGGGGGTAAAAAAAAGAAACATGACTCGTAGCTTGAATTTCGTCCGACTAAATGGCCCGAATTGTTCAAAACGAAGTCGTTTTGGACAGTTTTTTTTTTTTTTTTTTTTCTTATTTCTTTCTTTCCTTTTCATTCTTTCCTTTACATTCTTTCAAACACAGACAGAGAGAGAAGAGAAGAGGAAAGAGAGAGAGAGAGAAAAGAGAGGAGAGAAGAGAAGAGGCGATCGATGGTGATGGTCGGTGATGGTGGCGGTGATCGACGGCCCGATCTCCTCTTTCAAACTGTAAGTTTTTGAGAAGAAAAACAGAGAAAATGAAGAATAGAAATTGAATGAAATGAAAGAATAAAAGCAAGAAATGATAAAATCTGATATGATGCAGCAAAGAGGAATACACTTCATTCATTCTGGTGCATTACATTTATAGCAAGAATATCTGAACTGAAAAGATAATGAATCCCAAAAATTATGGTAACAACCAAGATTTCTGATAACACTAACAATATCCTAAAGAATAGGACTTATTGATTGGAAAAACAAATTCTAGTTATTGACTGAAACTAATCAAAGAAAACTTCAATGTGGCAGTCCTGAAGCAAATTATTAACACTCCTCGTTGCTTTAGGCACTGCAAATTCCAATCATCTTCCTTAGTAACTCGAACTTGCCAACTGGAAGTGGCTTTGTGAACAAATCTGCCAGCTGATCTTCAGACTTGCAGTAAGCAAGTTTCACTTTTCCAGTTTGTTGCACTTCCCTCAAGAAGTAGAGCTTGATGTTGAAGTGTTTTGTTTTTCCGTGAAATACTGGATTTCGTGAAATTGCAATTGCTGCTTGATTATCAACAAAAATCTCAATACCTTCATTTTGCACCATGTGTAAATCAGATAGAACTTTCCTTAGCCATAGAGCTTGGTTTGCTGCTGCAGTTGCTGCAATAAACTCTGCTTCTGCAGTGGATTGCGCTACAATCTCTTGTTTCTTTGAACACCATGAAAAAACACCTGAGCCTAGGTTGAAACAGTATCCTGAGGTACTTTTCATGTCATCAATAGAACCACCCCAATCACTATCTGAAAAACCACTCAACTTGAAGTTCTGACTCTTCTCAAACTTGACACCACAATCAAGACTGCCCTTAATAAACCTTAAGACTCTTTTTGCTGCTCTTAAATGCACTTCACTAGCACAATGCATAAAACGAGATAAGAGACTTACAGCAAATAGAATATCAGGTCTTGTTGCTGTAAGATACATCAAGCAACCAATCAAACTTCTGTAATAGCCTTCATCAACTTTACTAGCACCATCTTCTTTGCTCAGCTTCTCTTTTTGACCCATTGGTGTGTTTATTGCTTTGCATTCCTCCATTTGAAATTTCTTCAAAATTTCTTTTGCATACTTCTTCTGACAGATGAAAACTTCATTTTGGCTTTGCTGGACCTCCAAGCCAAGAAAGTAAGTCATAAGACCAAGATCTGTCATCTCAAAGACCTGCATCATCTCTTGTTTAAACTCCTCAATCATCTGTGCATTATCTCCTGTTACCAAAAGGTCATCAACATAAAGAGATACAATAAGAACATAACTACCCTTTTGTTTAACATAAAGAGTAGCTTCAGATAAGCTTTTTGTGAAGCCTAAGCTTAGCAAATGTTCATCAATCCTGCTGTACCAAGCTTTTGGAGCTTGCTTTAGGCCGTAAAGAGCCTTTTTGAGCAAATAGACCTTATCCTCTTCACCTTGCACAACAAAACCTTCTGGTTGTTCCACATAAATTTCTTCTTGTAGAACACCATTTAGAAAAGCTGATTTGACATCTAGCTGAAACACTTTCCAGCCTTTTTGTGCTGATAAGGCTAACAACAACCTGATAGTGTCTAGTCTAGCAACAGGAGCAAACGTTTCAGAATAATCAACACCAAAAATTTGAGCATAGCCCTTGACGACGAGCCTTGCTTTGTGTTTGTTGATGGAGTTATCAGCATTTAGCTTCGTTCGGTACACCCGCTTTACTCCAATGATCCTTCTGCCTTCTGGTTTGTTAACTAATTCCCAGGTTTTGTTTTTATGAATCATTGATATCTCCTCCTCCATTGCTTTCTTCCACTTCGGGTCTTTAAGAGCTTCTTCATGATCAGCAGGTTTACATAATGCTACATTACATCTTTGATAGATGTCTGAAAGTGATCTTGTTCCTCTAACCGGTGGATCATCAACCAATTTATTTTCCCACTGGTCTGTTGTCTCCTCCTCAAAAGAATTGCTTCTAAATTCTTCTAAAGGTCTGTTAGTTTCTTGTGAATTTTCCCAGTCCCATTGCTCATCCTCATTGAAGTGAACATCTCTAGTTATCACCATTTTTCTTGTTTGAGGATGATATACTTTGTAGGCTTTAGAAATTGTGCTATAGCCAACAAAGATACCTGGAATTGCTTTTTTGTCAAGCTTGTCTCTCTTAACTTGTGGAACATGGACAAAACACAAACAACCAAATACTTTAAGAAAACTTAGTGAAGGTATATACCCATACCAAGCTTCAAATGGAGTTTTGTCTTCAACGGCTACACTTGGAAGCCGATTTTGCAGAAATATTGCTGTATTGGCTGCCTCTGCCCAGAAACTTTTTGGCAACCCCTTCTCATGCAGCATGCATCTAGCCATCTCCATGACATATCTGTTCTTCCTTTCACTCACTCCATTTTGCTGTGGAGTGTAAGGAGCAGTGAGCTGATGTTCTATGCCAGCTTCATCACAAAACAGGTTAAATTCTGCAGAAGTGTACTCTTTTCCATTATCAGACCTTAAGATTTGAATTTTGCAACCGCTTAAATTTTCCACCATTTTTTTAAACTTCCAAAATACTCCAGCAACTTCAGACTTGAACTTTAGGAAATAAATCCAACACATTCTTGTAAAATCATCAATGAAAAGAATGTAATACCGGCTACCTTGAAGAGATGGTGTTCTTTGAGGTCCTCCCACATCTGTATGAACTAGTTGCAACTTCTGTGTTGCTCTCCAGGATGATTTAGGAAATGGTTTCCTACTTTGTTTACCAAATTGACAAGCATGACAATTTGGCAAGTGATCAACCAGAACTGGTAATCCTCTTGTCACTTCATCTTTCTTCATCTTGAGCATTCGTTGAAGATGACAATGCCCAAGCCTTTTGTGCCAAACTTCAGTGATGTTGACATTGGTGGAATAAGCTGTGTGCTCCTCCTCCGTAGGATCAAATAAGAAGCTTTTCCCTTTCATTTTGACACGTAAAATCTCCTTTCCAGCGGCATCGTAGATGTGACAATACAAGTCTTCAAAGGACACCTTAAATCCTTTTTCAATTAACTGGCCAACACTCAGCAGATTTTGATCAATATCGGGTACATAAAGAACATCTGAAATAGTTTTTGTACCTGAACTAGTTGTCATTGCAATGGTTCCTTTTCCTTTTGCAGCGATATAACCACCATTCCCTATCCTGACTTTAGTCATTGCAGTAGCCTTTAACTCCTTAAAAAGAGTTTTGTCAAAGGTCATATGGTTTGTACAACCACTGTCAATGAGCCAACTTTCTGAGGAGACCTTTGTAGAGAAACACGTTGCCACAAACATCTGATCTTCTTCATCTTGATCAGCTACATGGACTTCTTCCTCTGGTTTCTGAGATTTGCTTTTGCAAATCACAGCTTCATGTCCAAGCTGATTGCACTTGCTACACTTTGCATTAGGCCTCTTCCAACACTTGAATGGAGAATGACCCATTTTGCCGCAGTGTTCACAGGGCGGGAAATTTCTCCTTGAGCTTCCACCTTTGTTTCGAGTGTGACTGCTTGAACTACTCCCAAAACTTTCCTGTTGGTGTTTGACTGACAAGGCTCCTTCTACGGTACACTCTTGTCTCATAAGTCTCCTTTGTTCTTGAGCCTGCAAAGCACTCAATAGTTCTGCCAAGGTGATCTTGGACAGATCTTTAGTATTTTCCAAGGTGGTTATTGATGCTTCATATTTTTCAGGCACCGTAACAAGAATTTTGTCAACAATTCTTGAATCATCAAATTTAGTGCCAAGAAGCCTTACCTTGTTGGCAATGCCAAGCAATCTGTCTGAATATTCTTTGATTGTCTCAACATCTTTCATCTTTTGCAGCTCAAATCCCCTTATTAGATTGAGCGCTTGCATTCCTCGTATTCTTTCATCTCCTGCATATTCCGTCTTCAGATGCTCCCAGATTTCTTTTGCTGATTTGAGATTCATGATCTTCGTGAGAATTGTTGTTGAAACACCAGCAAACAATGCTGTTTTGGCCTTTGATTTTCTGGTCTTCTTCTCTTTGTGGCTTTTCATCTGAGCTACCGTCGGATTGTTTGGCAGCGGAGCAACTTCGTAATCTTCTTCGATGGCTTCCCATAGATCCAAAGCCTCCAAATAAGTTTCCATTCTAACAGCCCAAAGTTGGTAATTTTCTCCATCAAAAATATGTGGAGCAGCTTGAGAAAAATTGGGGAAATCAGTTTTTGCTTCCATGGATACTCACAGATCCCGTAAGAATGCTGCTCTGATACCAATTGTAAGTTTTTGAGAAGAAAAACAGAGAAAATGAAGAATAGAAATTGAATGAAATGAAAGAATAAAAGCAAGAAATGATAAAATTTGATATGATGCAGCAAAGAGGAATACACTTCATTCATTCTGGTGCATTACATTTATAGCAAGAATATCTGAACTGAAAAGATAATGAATCCCAAAAATTATGGTAACAACCAAGATTTCTGATAACACTAACAATATCCTAAAGAATAGGACTTATTGACTGGAAAAACAAATTCTAGTTATTGACTGAAACTAATCAAAGAAAACTTCAATGTGGCAGTCCTGAAGCAAATTATTAACACAAACTTTTTTTTTTTTTTTAGTTGATCTGGATTTGATCTGGATCTGAAGATTAGTTCATCAAAAAAAAAATATATATTTGTTGATGATGAAGATGATGATGATGAAGATCTTGATTTTTTTTTTCTTCTGATTTTTGTTTTGTTCTTGATGTTGTTCTGAAGATGAAAGAAAAAATAAATAAAAAATTGTTGGCAATTGTTGGCTGATGTGTTGATGATGATGATGTTCTTGATTATTTTTTTTTGTTCTTGATGTCAAAGAATTGGCAGATCTATCAAAGAATTAAAAATCAAAGAATTGGTAGATGTTATTTTTTTCTGATCTTCGTGATGATGATGATGATGTTGTTGCAATTTGTTGATGTTGATGTTGATGAAGATGATGAACAAGATCTGCAGACCCAGCGCAGCAGACCCTTCTTCTCCCTTCTTCTTCTTCTTCTTCTTCCTTTTCTTCTTTTTTTTCATCATAAAAATCTGCAGACAAACACAGAAAAAAAGAAAAAAAACATCAAAACGACGTCGTTTTGATGTCGGGTCATTCGAGCCATGTTAATTTCGAGCTACAAATCGGAACTAGAAAAAAAAATTGTATTTTGGACCTAATCATAAGTCTAGTTTGTCTCCGGATGGAGATCAAGACTAGATCCAATAGTTTGCACTGTTAACTCATTTTTTAATCCTATCTCGATAATTTAAATCGTTCAAATTTTAAAATTCGTCAAGTACATCATTTATGTAAAAATAAATCGATCGAATAACGATAACTATGTGTTTAAATTAGTTTTGTATAAAAAAAATAGATAGTAAAAAATAAACAGTTCATATAAAACTGGTTCGAACATTGTTATCGTTATCCGATCAAATTGATTTTTTACATAGATGATATACTCGACGAATACTAAAATGTGAACGGTTCCGATTATGAAAACAAGACCCAAAACTGAGCCTCCGGTCAGTGGCGGAGCTTAAAAATTAAATCAAAGGGAATATTTATTAGTTACAACATTAAAATTTTTTACAAAAATATTTTATATAAATTTTTACGATTGACTTCAAAAAATATAAAATAAATAAATAAATAAATAAATAATTACTCTGTTTGATTTTAATTTTCAGAATTCACATTTCAAAAAATTCTACTTTTGCATTTTTCGTATTTTTTTTTTGTTTTCAATGATTTTTTTAATATTTTAAACAATTTTTTTTTATAAAATTTTTAGACACGCCTAACATAAATACACTTAAAAATATAATATTTGTGTAAAAAATTTTACTAAATACCAAAAATATTAAAAAATACGAAAATTCAGTACATTTTTTTAAAATATTTTTTGTATTTATTAATTTTTTAAAACATTCTTTTACTAATATTTTATTATTTAGATACATTTAAGTATGGTGCATCTAAAAAAAAGTAAAAAAAAAATTACTTGAAATTTTAAAAATATTCACTAAAAATAAAAAATATATATATAAAAAACAAAAAATTTAATTTTCAGAAAACTGAAACCAAATACATTGAATGTTATTTGTAACTAGTGTATCGTGGATACTATAAAAAAAAGTCATGGATATAAGTTTTAAAATAAATTATATAATGATAAAGTAATTTTTTATACAAAATTTAGGTAAAAGTTCAATATAATAAGTAATAGCACGTCATTATTGACATGTAATATCATCAATCAATAATAAAGAAACACATGAAGAATAAACTCCACATGTCAAATGTAATTAACAATCTAATAAATTTCATATCTTCATTGAGATTAATTTTGCATGTCCATATTAATAGATATCACCATTATATTTTTATAGATAATAATATAACTTATCATAGTCTCTTTATTTTCAATCAAAACAACCATTATTGTTCCCATAATTTTAAAAAGAGTATTTCTGTACAAGTTTAAAAGTTAGACCCAATTTCCAAACCCAATGATATGGTAATCAATTATAATATCTAAGGTATCTCTCTCTCTCTTCTATCTTCGTAATTATTTTTTTTTAAAATGTCATTAACATTTCATGCTAAATAATACTTTTATAATTTTATTAGTTAAAATACTTTTTTTTATTTTTTTTATTTTTTTTTATTTTTTATGTTTGACAAAAAAAAAGGGGTACTTACGTGTAGGTCCTATTCACTAGACTTATTTACTTACAGGTCCTAACTAATAAATTTAACACTATAAAAATAAGAGATTGATAAATTTATCACTATAAATTTATTCATAAAAATAAAGAGACTGATAAATTTATCACTATAAATTTTTTCATAAAAAAAAAAGACTGATAAATTTATCTTTATCACTTAATAAATTTATCAAATAGGACTTAATGGGTAATAAGTCTCCAAAGTAGGACCTATTGGGTAATAAGTCTCCAAAGTAGGACCTATTGGTAGTTTACCCAAAAAAAAAAGGGCGGTAAATTACAAATACATCCCCTTAGGTTTGCTTAAACTATAAATTGCCTTATGTGATTTGAAAAATTACAAGGGTTAATTACACTAATAGTCCCTATAGTTTAGGACTCGTGTCACTTTGGTCCCTGACTTTTCAATTGCGACACATTTGACCCTGAATTTTGAATCTTGTTTCAAATAAGGACAATTGAAAATATTATTAGATTTTTCAAGGGTAAAATCGTCAATTTGATAAAATATAAACTAATTTGATAAAAATAAATGTCAAAAAAATATTTTTAATTTTTTAAAAATTATTTTTATCCACCAATGATAAAATTATGTAAAATTAATAAAAATTACATGATTAATTTTTTAAAATTAATTTTACATGATCATCATCCAAACACATAATAAAAATTAATTTCATAAAAAAAATAAATAAATGTCTAAAATATTTATCAATTCTACATAATTTTATTTTTAGTAGGTAGAAATAATTTTTTAAAATTCAAAAATATTTGTTTGACATTTATTTTTGTCAAATTAGTTTATATTTTATCAAATTGACAATTTTACCCTTGAAAAATCTAATTATATATTCAATTGTCCTTATTTGGAACAAGATTCAAAATTCAGGGTCAAATGTGTCACAATTGAAAAGTCAGGAACCAAAGTGATACAAGCCCCAAACTATAGGGACTATTTGTGTAATTTGCCCTTTAGAGTATGTTTATACTCTTTCACTAATCAATATTTATCATATTTTCTCATATTTCTCAATCGTTTAATACAAATCATAAATTCACAGTCTTCGCTAATTATAATTATGTGATCATATTTTAGAAGTGCACAATAGGGGTGAGCATGGTCCAGATTAGTTCGGATTGGGATAAAATCAGGATCAATCCATTATTTACGGTTCCTAAAAAATTGGAACCAATCCAATTCGTTTAAATTGTGGAACCAATCTAAACTAATCCATTTAAGCACGGATTAGATCGGATTAGGACCACGGATTCCTAAAATTAAATAACAAAACAGATATGTCTCATATAAATTTTTTTTTTTACTTACAGATAGATCGATTAACAATTATACAAGTATGGCAGATTGATTACTTACAGATAGATTGATAAATTTTTTTACTTACAAATAAATTGATTAACAATGATATAGGTATCTCTTACTTAAAAATAGATAAAAACCAAAAGATAAAAACAGATCTATACACACACTCATATAAAAATAGAAAAATAATCTGAGATGAACAATGATCAACAGAGATGAATAATAATCTGAGATACACACACAATGATCAATAATCAATAGAGATTTTCTTACAAATCTATACACACACCCATATCAACAAAGATTTTTAAAGACAGAACTATACACAGACCCATATAAAAATAGAAAAATAATCTGAGATGAACAATGATCAACAGAGATGAACAATAATTTGAGATACATACACAATGATCAACAATCAACAGAGATTTTTTACAGATCAACAAAAAGAGAGAGAAAGCTCAAACAGATTTATTCATCAAATATGACAAATCTGGGGCTGCAAAAATTAGCAAACAAAACATGATTTCCACAAAAACAAAATATAATATATATATATATATAAAGAGAGAGAGAAAAAAAAAGGGAGCTCACTGAGAGAGAGAGAGAGAAAGAGAGAGGGAGCTCACCAAGAGAGAAAGAGAGAGAGAGAGAGAGAGAGAGAGAGAGCTACAACTACCGATCTGAGATGGATGATGATCAGACATGGAGGACTTGAGAGTGTCCAAGAAAGAGAAGAGAGAGAGAGAGATGAGAGTGTAAGAGGCAATGAGTGGGTGGCGTGTGAGGTTAAAGATCTGAGATGGATGATCTGAGAGTGTCTGAGAAAAAGAAGAGAGAGAGAGAGAGAGAGAGAGAGAGAGATGAGAGTATGAGAGGCAGTGAATGAGCGAGCGGCGTGTGAGGTTGAAGATCTAAGATGGATGATTGAAGATGCATGATGATCGGAGATGGATGATCAGAAAGTGTCTGAGAAAGAGACGAGAGAGAGAGAGAGAGATAAGAGTGTGAGATGCAGCAGTGAGTGAGTTGGCTGAGCGACGTGTGAGGAATTAGGGTTAGTGTTTAGCTTTTATATGAAACAAGAAATGATATTACGTGGGAGGGTATAAGGTGTAAATATAGACTAAATCTATACGGTCCGGATCGGTTTCAATTCGGAATCGTGAGGTTCAATCCAGAACCAATCCGTGGCCTACGGATTTTTAAATTTTTAATCCGGAACCGAATCACGGATTCAAAAAATTAATCCAATCCTTCCGAATTAGATTGGACCAAATTGGATTGGACAAAATTGAATTATGAATTATACGGATTCTTTGCTCAATCCTAATACCCAATAACTTTCCATGTGGGAGATGGTGGACAGGCGTTGAATTGGGAGGGAAAAACGAAAAAGAAACAATTAGTTTAAAAAAAAAAAAACTAGTAAATGACAATAATTTATTGTGGGTCTGACCTTCTGTTTATCAGTAAGATACAGCCACTTCCTGACCTATATGATCATTTTTGCTAAAACAGGGATTTCAAGGCTTGGCCGTTTATAATTGAAAAAGAAATGTTACACTCAAATACCAAACACACACGGCAAGTGGTGTAAAATGAAGGATAGTTGTAAAATAATATAATATCTACATAAAAAAGAAATAATTTTTTATAGCATTGATAATGATATATTATTATAAAATGTTTTTCAAAAACGAAAACTAGTTGATACATGTTGTAATGTTGTATAAATTTAAGAAGAAATTTGAAAAAAAAAAAAAAAAATTAAAAAAAGAATAAAATGTGAATTAAATATATTTATATTTTATTTAATTTTACACATTTCTTTTCTTTGTCTTTCAAATTCCTTTTAAAATCTCTCAATCAAACCTAAGCTATAAATAAATAAATAAAAAATGAAAGTGAGAAAGTTATAAAAAAGCTAAGGTAGCGTTTGGTAGAGTTTTGGAAATGTGATTTGAGAGTATGAGTTGTATTTTGAGTTTGTGTGTTGTGGAATTATGATTTGAGTGTAGAAAATTTGTTTGGTAAAGAGTTTTGAAAATAGTTTTGGAAAAGAAGTTTGATTTGAGTGGGGAATTGTTGATGTGACATTTGATATGTGATACAAAAATTTACAACTCGTAACTAAACATACAACTCAAAATTATTTTAAAACACATAAAAAGTTAAAAAAAATTTAGGAAATATTTTTTTCGATTATATAAATCAATTGCAAAAAAAAAAAAAAATCCGGTCAACCGGCCGGACGACCCGCGAACAAAAATTTTCAAAACCTGGGAAGAAGCGATACGTCTGCTTTTGCAGATGTTCTCAAACGTTGATTAGAGAACTGTGCGGAGAACACAACCAAACATCATTGTAGAACTAAGGTGTTGAAAACGATTTCTAGAACACAACCAAACATAGCCTAAATGTTTGAATCCATCTCCAATAACAACACCGATCATTGTGATCCGTTGATAAGCTAAAAATAAATAAATGAAAAATGAAAGTGAGAAAGTTATAAAAAAGCTAAATGTTTGAATCCATCTCCGATAACAACACCGATCATTGTGATCCTTTGACCCCTGGTGTTTACCTCAGAAGAGGAAGATCACCTGATAAGAAGCACCAAAAAGATCAAAAGCTTAACCTCTGCAATGGATCAACCCGTGGAAAACGAGGTGGCTATGGATACTGAAAGGGCAAAGGAGGGTCCCCCTCCCAAATCTTTCAAGAAAGCGCTGACTTCCATTACCAATGGGGATTATCATTTCGATAGCAAAGTAGAAATCCTATCTTTGGATGAGGAGGACGAAGACCAGGAGAGTCAATCTCAAATTCAAACCACTCTTCCAGATCATATGGGACTCCCGCATGTCTCATTGCCTAAAAAGCTTCTGGAGATGATCAGGAAGCCGAAGGTCAACACATTGATTGTTTGACTACTGGGCAAAAGTATTGGGTATAAAATGCTATGTACCAGAGCAAAGACCATGTGGAGACTGTAGGGGGAGTTTAGAATAAAGGTTGGGACCCCCTTTGGGGGTCACCCCCTTTACCCCCCCTTTGCCACGTGGCAAGAGGTGATTGGAGGAGTAGGAAAAAAAAGAAAAAGAAAAAGAAAAGGTGACCAATGAGAGAGAGAGGGGGTCCAAAGGGGGTCCTAAAAAGGGGGGATGAATCATTGTTGGGGAGTTTAATGCCATTGACCTTGGCTATAATTATTTTCTATTTAAATTCTCTGACCCCTCTGATTGTGAAACTGTTTTCATGGGGGGCCCATGGGTGATCATGGACCACTACCTCACAGTTAGACGGTGGGAACCAAATTTTAAATCATCAGAAGCTTTTGAAACTACAACCGCAGTCTAGGTTCGGTTTCCGGAGCTTCCGATTGAGTGCCACCAGGAAAAAGTCTTATTCGCTATTACTAAAACCATTGGCAGACTTCTGAAAATTGACTGGACAATGGCAATGGCTACTCGGGGAAAATTTGCTTGCGCCTGAAACCCAAATTCTTACTCGAGGGCAACTGTTAAACCATTGAATACGAATCCCTTCATTCCTTCTGCATCCTCTGTGGACAGATAGATCATCGAAAAGAAGCTTGTCGATTCAAAACTCAAAATGCTCCATCGGCGGGGAAAAATCTAGCTATTACTGGTGAGGAGGTCACCATCAACAAACCATAAGAGTCTAACAATTACCTGCAACAAGAGATAGAAGACGCAGAGGCTTTCGGCCCATGGATGTTAGTCACTAAACGACACCGAAGGCTAGCCTCAAACAAGAGGGCCCAAGACCCCTATGATCCAACCCGCCGAAATAAATTTAAATACCTAGAAGAGGGCCCAGATGGCCAAGGCACTTACCTTAGGGGTAAGAAAAACAACCAAGCAGGTCATGAGGCAGTCTAATAAGAGCCCAACATTCAAGTCGGCCCAAACCAGCCTAATGACCTTAAAGGTAAAGGAAAATCTAGGGCCTACCATCCCTATTCCAACGACTCAGACAACCAAAATCAAACTCAGAGGAACTCCAGCTGGAAGCCATTGAAGGAAGGTACTTCATCACACCACAGAGATTCTAGGGCAGAAACACAAAGCTAGGATAAAGTCATGGGCGTCAGTTACCCTAATGGCAGTCTACAAACAGTAATATCTCCTGACTCGATTCCTGAAGTAGTAAACACTTAACCCCCAAATGATCTAACTATGGTCGATGTTAACCCAACCCTGTCAACTAGGGTAATTACATCTCTCTATAATACACTAGCTCTTAACCCATCCATTCCCTTAATTCGAGAGAGAGAGCCACCAGATCCAAGAGAATCTATCCATGGAGAGGGATGACAGCCAGATTCTAGAACACCGACAGATAGAGGTGGAAGAACACCTCAACCAGTCCAATTCATTGAGCCTATTGTTAGATCCAGAGATAGAAGTAACTCACCTCGTCGCTTTCGTATGGTGGATCGAACAAATACGAATGATAGCAGAGCTGAGCTAGGGGGATAGGAGACTGAAGCCCTTCCACTCGTTTCAGATGGCCTCCATGAGGTTGGAGTGTGACAACCCTCACATCTGATTAGTGCTAACTGTGATTGAGCATGATAAGTAATTGATTAAGCTGAAACTCGGAACTGATTGTATGAACATGTTGTTTTGACTGCATTGCTATCTGTCTGTCATTAAATGATCTGTTCATGTTTTAATTTCAAATTGCAAATTGAAGGCCTTATTGGCGACCGAATCAGAAATTGATTAGTGTTTTATGCTAGTTAGAATTTATGTGATTTTATGGTAGGTTTAATTAAAATTCAATTTGGAATGATTAAATTAGATTAAATAATGCTAAATTATAATAGTTTGAATTTACTACCAAATTGCCATTGTAGTGGGCCACTTTGTTGAAAACATTGTTTAGAGCTTAGTTTTGCATCTTTTCTTCATCCATTTTCTTGGCCAAAACTGTGAGAGAGAGGGAGGTAGGAGAAGTTTGGTTTCAACAAGGATTAGCTTGGAAAATTTAGAGGAGTAGAAGAAGATTGCAAAATCAGGCTTCCATACTTGAAATTAAGACCTAAGGTAGAGAATTCATCCTCTCAATCATGAATTTAAGTTGTATCTTGCATGGTTCATGGAAATATTAGAGATTAGAGTCAAGTTTTAGCTCAAAATGTTGAATTATGAGGCATTGTGTGCATGCATGTACATATTCTTAAATTTTGAGGATGTTTTCATGAGAATTTCCACATGCATGTTCATGTTTTAGTTTTGGTCCATGAATTGATCATGTTCTTGAGCTAAATCTTGCATTTTATCTTGTTTTAGAGCATTGGAATTCATAGGAGCTCATGCATGTTATGTTTTTACATAATTCATGAAAGTTTCTTTGAAATTGTGTTCAATTGTCTCTCATCTGGGCTTGATTTTACAAAATTGATCTTCAAAATATATTGTAGTATGGGTTTTCAAGTGTTTTCCAGAAAATGGGCCTAAAAGATTGAGTTTTTATGTGTTGAATGCTTGGTTTGAGCTTTGAAGGCAAATCTGGAAATTCCAGATTTTGGCTTCTACACTCGAGCGAAGGATTCCACGCTCGAGCGACCATCATTTTGTTCAGAGCTCCACTCGAGCGAAGGAATGCTGGCTCGAGCGTAGATTGCAAGCTCTCAGGTTTTTGTGCACGCAGACGTACACTCGAGTGACGAGACTTACGCTCGAGCGAAGAGTTATGTCTCACGCTTGAGCGAGCGTCGAGCGAGAATCGAGCGAGGATTTACAACATCCAGTACTTTTGCATTTTTACAGACCGCTCGAGCGAGGAAGTCTACGCTCGAGTGACCCCTCTGTTTTGGTAAGCTCGCTCGAGCGTAGAAAGCCACGTTCGAGCAAGAGCCCTGTTTTCAACAAATTTTGAAAAGTGTTTTAAAGTACATCTTTGCATCCTCATTCCATTCTAGGCATTCCTAGGCTATGTTTAAGGCATCTTAATGAGGGTAATGTTGTAGAACCACACCAAGTCAAGTTTAAGGGGCTAAGCTATTAATCCCAAGTGTGCAATTTAGTGTGTGTTTGTTCTGTAACTGTAGGGTTGGCATCCGAGGACGCTCATTAGCTTGCCTATAGCCCAGTACTCTATGAGTAACAATGTCGTAAAGATATGTTCAATTATGATTATTTTCTGAATGATCAACTGTGCTGCTTTCTAAAATGATATCGTTTACTGAATGAATGTTTGTCCTATTTGTAAATTGTATCTGTGGCATCCTTAGCGACTTACTGTTATTGTTACTGCTACTGTTACAGAGATCTCTGCCAGTTCCAATGTTGGGACCACTACTGTTTACTGATTGATGGCCATCAACTGACTGTTCGGTCGTTTAAGACCACTATATTGTTTTGCTATTAGATGTACCACATATAACTACTATGGTTTCTAAATAACTGTTATGGCATGGAAAATGAGCCACTGATCGCATAACTGATTTACTGATATAAATGACTGTTTTAATTACTGAAAGGACATTCTTTCTTAACCCCTTTACGCATTTGTTATTCATTGGGCTTTAGCTCACTGTTTATATTTATATGTAGGTGTCTAGGCACCGGACCGAAGCTAAGAGCGTCGGGTTAAGCTCTTGTTTTGTCAAGCCAACCATCGTGCCTCACCTCGAGGTTCCAAGTGCCACCAAGCTAAGGCTGTTTCAGGGTGCTTCAGATTCACCCTTTGTTTCTGTTTTGTAATAGATGTTTAAGACTTGACTGTACAGATATGATGAAGGAATTTAGTCCCTAACTAGGATGTTTGTGTATATGGCGTATATATATATGTTTTGTTTATCAATGTGACTTGTGCATAAAGTCTTTTTACATTCAGGTTTTCACAGCTCATTGGACATCTTTTATTTACTGTTTGGCTTCTACCAGCCCCTTTACTCTGTATTACCATCATTACTGTTAAGCAGGCCTTCAGTAATCTCGGATTACTGGCCGGTTACGATGCTAAACCCATAGGGGCGGGTTTGGGTTGTGACACGGAGACAGACTGCCGTCGGAGGATACGCAACATCATTAAGGATCTGGTAACCGACTCCCCTTTAACTTACCTATCCATGGATTTGCTCCAATTACTTTTCTAGAATTTTCGCGGTGCCGACAATAACACCTTTAAGCGCAACTTAACTGAGCTTGTTCGAACTCACAAACCTGAAATTCTAATTCTCCTGGAAATAAAAGTGCCCTTTAGCAAAATAGGCAACTTCTTCAACCAACTGGGATTCATTGCCTCCACCATTGTTGACCCCGTAAGAAGAATGAGAGGAATTTGGATAGTTTGGGATACCAGCCAAGTTAATGTTCAAGCTTCCTCTGCTAATTCCCAATATATTCATGCTACTATCCATAAAGAAGATTCTGAAGAGTGGGTTCTAGTAGAAGTCTATGCCAGCCCTAACCCTGTTATGAGGGAAAACCTATGGAAGGACCTGGAGGCAATGGTTAGTGGTATGGATAAACCATGGTTGGTAGCCGGTGATTTCAATGACTATACTAACCAAGGGGAAAGAAGAAGCTACACCCCTTCCCAAAATTCTGCTCGAAGCCAAAAGTTCCGGGACAGGATCAATAACTGTAACCTGATTGACTTGGGGAGTTCAGGACCCAGAATGACATGGACGAACAACAGACATGGTCTTGCCAACACTATGGAGAGGTTGGATAGGGCTATATGCAACTCAAATTGGAGAACCATGTTTCCAAAAGCCACAGTCAGGGTTTTTCCAAGAACCTATTCTAATCACTCACCTTTGATAGTCTACACCCAAGGTATGCATTCCCTTACCCCCCATTATAGGCCTTTTAGATTTGAAGCTGCTTGGATGTCCCACCCAGATGTTATCACCTCCTCCTGGACTGATATGAAGAATAACCTCATTGACTCTACTGACGAGTTCACCTGTAGGGTTAAAGAGTGGAATAAAGAAGTGTTTGGTAATATTTTTAAGAGGAAAAGACATCTCCTTGCCTGGATTGAGGGCATCCAAATAGCCCTTGCTGTTAATTTTTCTCATAACTTGCATTTACTGGAGAAGGATCTCATCAAAACCTATAATACTACTCTGCTCCAGGAGGTGTTATGGTTCCAAAAATCTAGGTCTAAATATATTACTCTAGGTGATAGGAATACTAAATACTTTCATGTTTCTACTATCACCAAGGGAAGAAAACTCAAAATCAATGCTCTTAAAGATTCTACTGGCAATTGGATTACAGAGGTTGATAATATTAAGCTTCATATCCTGGACTACTTTCATAATCTTTTCAACAATGAGCCCATTAGTCACCTTGAGCATTGGCACAACTTAGCTCCAACCCATTTCACCCACGATGATAATGCGGGTATTCTCAAGCCTTTCTTTAACTTTGAAATTCTCGAAGCTGTGAAAAGTATTGGGGCTTTCAAAGCTCCTGGTAAGGATGGTATCCAGGCTATTTTTTTTATCAAAACTATTGGAGTACTGTTGGACCCTCTGTGTGTGATTTTGTCCAAACTTGTTTTATGAACAATAATGTCCCTGCTACTGTCAATGAAACCCTTATTGTTTTGATCCCTAAAGTGGAGAATCCTGAAACCATTAAGCAATTTAGACCCATCAGTATGTGCAATGTCAGTTACAAAATCATAACCAAGCTCATCGTGGGTAGAATTAGGCCTCTCTTTGATAATTTGATCAGCCCTAACCAAAGTAGTTCATTCCTGGAAGAAACACTACTGATAATACTATCATTACTCAGAAGATTTTACATACGCTGAGGTATAAAAAAGGCAAAAGAGGTGGTATGGTGTTTAAAATTGATATTGAAAAGGCTTATGATAAACTTTCTTGGGACTTTATTAGAGAAACCCTTCTTAAATTCAAGCTTACTGACAAATGGATCAATTTAATCATGAGTTGTGTTTCTAAAAGTCAATCCTCCATCCTCTGGAATGGAGAAATCATGGATGGTATCTAGAACAAAAGGGGTCTCAGACAAGGAGACCCTCTTTCACCTTACCTATTTGTGCTTTGTATGGAAAGACTGTCTAATATGATTAACTACAAAGTCCAAAAGGGATCTTGGAAAGGCCTTAAGGCCTCTATTAATAGGCCCCCCCTTATCTCACTTGTTCTTTGCTAATGATCTTATATTCTTTGCTCCTGCTGACCATAAAAACTGTGATACCATTATGGAGGTCATTTCTGAATTTTGTGAGATCTCTGGCCAAAAAGTTAATCATATTAAATCTAAACTTCTATCTCACCCAACATCCATAGAAATCTAGCTAAATCCCTTAGCCCTCACTGTGGCATTCCCCTTACCTAAGACCTTTGTAAGTACCTTGGCTCCACCCAGCTCCACAGCAGAATCACCAAGAACATTTTCAATGATATCCTCACCAAGATGAAAACTAGATTGACTGGATGGAAGACTAAGTCCTTTAACATGGCTGGTAGAACAACCCTTATCCAATCTGTTACCTCAGCCATTCCCACCTATAATATGCAAACCATGGAGCTTCCTAAAAAGATTTGTGATGATATTGACAAAATTAATCGTAATTTCCTTTGGGGTGATACTGAGACTTATAAGAAAGTCCATTTGGTCAACTGGGACACTGTGTGTAAAAGTAAAATTAAGGGAGGTTTGGGTATTAAAAAAGCTAGAATTCAAAATGTTGCCTTGTTAACCAAACTGGAGTGGAAATTCCTGACCGAGAGTAATAGACTTTGGTGTAGAGTGCTCCACTCTAAATACTTGAATCATAATAGTTTTTACTCTTGGCCTCTGAAGAAGAGATCTTCTCACATTTTGAGGAGCATGTGCAAGTATAGAGATGTCCTGGGAAAAAGGTATTAAATGGATTGTGGGTAATGGGAAGGATATCTCTCTTTGGACAGATTGGTGGTGTGGTAAACTTCCTCTTTCTCAGCTTAATCCTTCATATCCTGTCAAGGACTTTGACAAGGTTAGCTTACTGTTTGATGAAACAGGTAGGTGGGACATTGATAAGATTTCCACTCTGTTTAATAAACAGGATCTTCAAACTATCCTCGTTACTTCTAGGCCCTCATTTGTCTCTTGTTTTGATACTCCTGCCAGGGCTGTTTCTTCTTGTGGTGTCTTTACTACTGCTTCTGCTTATAAATTCATTACCAATGATAATACTAACTTGGCTGACAGGGACTGGAAATGGATTTGGAAAATTAAAATTCCCCAAAAATTAAAATGTTTCCTTTGGCTTGTCTTGAAAGGACGACTTCTAACCAATCATCTGCGACTTGTGAGGAATATATCTCAAACAAACCTCTGTCCTAGATGTGGGCAGTTTAGAGAAGACATGAACCATCTCTTGCGCAGCTGTCCCATGTCCAAAGACATATGGCTTCATCTTCAAAACACCAAGTGGTGGGAAGAGGGAATCGACAAGCCTCTTGAGGAATGTGTTACTTGTAATTCTAAAAGTAAAATCTTATACCGAAGGCAAAGATGGTCCCTTGTGTTTATTGTTTCTCTTTGGCAAATCTGGAAGGATCGTAATTCAGTTGTTTTTGAAAATCAAAGCAAATCATTCCATAACAACCTCAAGAAGATCACAGAACTTGTGGCTGAAATTGATGAGGCTTTCCAATCCCTTCTTCACCCACACTACTCTCATCCTAGACTAATTCATTGGAATCATCCACTTGCAGGTAAACTAAAATTGAATGTAAATGGGTGTTCCAAAGGTGATCCTGGTCAACCAGGCTATGGAGGACTATTGCGCGATGAGACAGGAAGCTGGATATGGGGCTACTATGGTAAACTAGGCCATTGCTTAAGTTTGGAGGTAGAACTATGGGCAATCTACAGAGGCCTCACCATTCTCTTCCAGAAAGGCACTAGAGATGTAGTGATCGAATCTGATTTGGAGCAAGCCATCAACCAATTACAAGAAGGCCCAAATCAACACTCTCCTTACAAAGCCCTCATTGAAGATGCTAAGTTCTTGCTGGATCGCTGCAACTGCTCTCTTGGTCACACACTGTGAGAGGGCCACTACCTAATCATCGAAGACATGATTGGTTGTAGTGTGCTGAGAGACTAGTCTCTCTCTGTTTTGTACCTGTGACTCTTTCTTTGTTTTGCTTTAGGTCTCGTTTGGGAACAAACTTTTTTATTAATTTTTTAGTTTTTTGACTAAAATATGATGTAAAAAAAAATTAGCATGTTTGAGATGACTTTTTGATTTTTTACGAAACAATAAGAAAAAATTGAGAGAAAATGAAATTTTTGACTTTTTGATATAGGTTGTTAGTTTTTTGATTTTTTTAATAATTTTTTGACTTTTAAGTTAAAAAAATTACTCGTCAAATGAGGCCTTAATTTCCAATAAATCGAAAAAAAAAAAAAAAAAAAAAGAAAAGAAAAGGTGTTCACGATTTGACCCGAGTTTCTTGCGGGATAAAGCTAAAATTCCCATCCAACCATATTGTTGGTTTTGTGTGTATATGCGTGCACACACCGTTGATGACCGACTCAACCACAAAGACCTAATTATAAATACATATACTTACGTGTATATATTGGGGCAGTGGCAGTAGCAGAGTCAGAAAATTAAATTAGAAGAGGTACTTATTAATTATAATTAAATTTTTTTTTTCCTATAACCACGGTAAGAAGATAATAATAATTTTTAAATTAATAATAAGTACAAAAACTTAAATAAATTATTACAAAAGTATTTCACATAAAATTATATAATTAATTTCGAGTAAAATTAAAAAGAAAGTATTATTTGTAACTAGTGTATCATAGATAATGTAAAAAAATCATATATTTACGTCTTAAAATAAATTATATAATGACAAGATAAATCAAATTTTTATAAAATTTGAGTAAAAATTTCATATAACAGTGATATCACGTCATTATTGACATATAATATTACCAACTAATAATAAAACAACATATGAAAGGTGAACTCCACATATAAATATAATTAACACTCTAATAATTTTTACATATATATAATGAGATTAATTATATTTGCATATCAATAATGATAGATATTACTTTTATATTGAGATTTTTTTACAAAATTTTCATACATAAAAATATAATTTGTTGTAATCACTTCATTTTTAGTAAAACAATCACTATTATTTTCATAAATTTGGAAATGCCTTTGACATTTTATTCTAAATATTATTTTTATTTAAAATTTTATATATACACATGTAAAAAAAAATTAAAAAAAAAATAGAGGAAAAATCTAGGGGAGGGGCACGTGACGCTCCTAGACACCATGTGGCTCCGCTATTGATTGGGGATGTTTGAGAAGCTAAAAATTGGTTTTTTTGGATTAAAATTTATAAAAAAAAATAATGAAATAGGTTAAAATAATTAATAAAATAAAATATTATATCAAATTCATAATTATTATTATTATTTTTTTTTTACAAACATCACATTTAACTAAAAAAAAATCTAACCATATTTCTAAATATAAATATTTTATTGTATTAAAATAATCAAAAACTAAAATAATCTACCAAAATAATTACCTTTCCAAAGGAGGCCATTGAAATATTATAAAAGAAAATTGATGAAAAAATACATGATCTGACATCTTGGATAAGACTTTAGATTTTAAGAAATGTGTGAAGCTTTCTGCTGTAATCTTTGTCATCAGCTACTAAATCGAAGATGATAGCAAGAAGAACAGAGCATATCAATCTTAGGGTTCGATTAGGAAAGAAAAAATTAACTTAACTTTTTTATTTTTTGATTGATTTAATCTGACTAAATTAGTTTCGTTTGGTAAAATTTTTATGATTTTATGATTTTTTTGCTTTTTTGTAAAAGAAAAATTAAAATAATTATGATTTAAATATAATATTTTATTTTATTGACTTATTTAGCTTATTTTGACTTGTTATTTTTTTAATCCCAACTTAAACCCAACTCACTTACCAACGAGGATTTAGTCATAGTCACTTGGCTCAAAGTATGTTCTCTACTTTTTTCTTTTGCAAAAATGTTACTAGGCAAATCTAATATTCAAGTTGCAAATAAGTCGAGCCGAACTGAATTTTAATATATTTAGATTTATTTATTAAGATTTTAACGAGTTGAAATTCAAACGGGGCGGGGCGGGGCGGGGCCGGGGATCGCCCTCCCCGTCCCCGATCCCCGATGGTAAAAAATCCCCCGGCCCCGGCCCCGACGGGGAACCTGTCACCGTCCCCATCCCCGTCCCCTTACGGGGATCGGATTTCCCCGACCCCGAAAATTCCCCGCCCAAATCAATCTCAACATCATCAACAACTTTTAACATCAACAAAATCATCTAAAAAAAAATCATCAATCAACAGATCTAAGTGTGCATCATCAACCAAGAACATCAACATGCATCAACTACCAAAAAAAAAAAAGATCTGAGCGTGTATCATCAATCAAGAACATCATCAACTACCAAAAAAAAAAAAGACATACAGACAGATCTGTGTGGATCATCAATCAAAACAGATCTGAGATTTGTGTCATCAAACAGATCGGCGATGGTGGCTGAGATCGGCGATGGTTAGCTGTGGCGGTGGCTTCGGTGGTGGTGACGGAGACAGACCTGCGGCGGTGGCGGTGGCGGTGGCGGTGTCTGAGAAACGAGGTGAGAAGAAGAGAGAGGGGGGGTCGGGGACACGACAGCGGTGTTGTGTTGAGAGTGAGAGAGTTGACAGAGAGGAGGAGAGTTGAGAGAGAGTAATGGAGAGGAGAGACAGAGAGTTGAGAGAGTGAGAGAGACGAACGAAAGAGGGAAATGAGAGTTAAAAGTACGGGGGAAGCTTCGGGGAAATTTACACAGGTTAGGTTTGGTTTATTATTATTATTATTATTATTATTATTATTATTATTATTATTATTATAAGGGAAGGGGTATAAAAGTAATTTCACTTCGGGGAATTTCGGGGATCGGGCCGGGCCGGGGATAAAATACTAATCACCGTCCCCGGCCCGTGACAGATCGGCGATTGATTTTCAGATACCGTCACCTCCCCGTCGGGGGTATTTTTCGGGGAAAAACCGCTTAAATCGGGGTCGGGATCGGAGATCCCCATCGGGCCGGTTTCAAATTGCCATCCCTAGCTGTAATCTTTGTCATCAGCTACTAAATCGAAGATGATAGCAAGAAGAATAGAGCATATCAATCTTAGGGTTCGATTAGGAAAGAAAAAATTAACTTAACTTTTTTATTTTTTGATTGATTTAATCTGACTAAATTAGTTTCGTTTGGTAAAATTTTTATGATTTTATGATTTTTTTGCTTTTTTGTAAAAGAAAAATTAAAATAATTATGATTTAAATATGATATTTTATTTTATTGACTTATTTAGCTTATTTTGACTTGTTATTTTTTTAATCCCAACTTAAACCCAACTCACTTACCAACGAGGATTTAGTCATAGTCACTTGGCTCAAAGTATGTTCTCTACTTTTTTCTTTTGCAAAAATGTTACTAGGCAAATCTAATATTCAAGTTGCAAATAAGTCGAGCCGAACTGAATTTTAATATATTTAGATTTATTTATTAAGATTTTAACGAGTTGAAATTCAATAAAAATTTAACAAATCAAGCTTAAACTGAATTGGTTTAGGCTTGACTTGAATTCAAATTTGTCAACGAACTTTTTTTTTTGGTAAGAGAAATGGATATGTAAATAAGGTACTTCACATATATATCAAGTAATATTGCCTGAAATTATAAATTTATTTATTTTTTTAATTTTGGTAATAGAAATTTCCGTGAACCTTCCGTGAACACCCACCGTCGTCGGAACACTGTTCATCATAGCGAAAACTCTTCCAACCACCGCTGCACCTTGGCTTTCCTGAGCCACATGTTGGCTATAACTTGTTACTCCTAATGCTTGATTTTGCAAATGCCGAAAATTAAAAAATTAAAAAATGTTCAAAAGATTTTAATGAGAATTGATATATATTAATATATTTTTTTTAAATATTGAAGATATTATTTATTTTTCTTAATTGTTTAATAATTAACTCAAAAAATAAAGGATAAATTACAAATACACCCTATGAGATTTACTTAAATTATTAATTATCTCTTATAATTCTAAAAATTATATTATGCCCTCTAAAGTTTCTAATTTCATAACAAATAGGCTCTTTTATTAATAAATCATCAAGTTAATTAATAGTTTTTAATGATATTAAAATTTTATTTCAATTAATAATTTAGGTAATTTTATTATTGCATAGGAAAACAGTTAGAAATTTTATTTTTTCAATTAATTCTATTAAATAAAAAATCCTGACAGGGAGATATTTATAATTTTTCAAACTACAGGGATCAATTTGTTATTTAAGTAAATTTCAAGAGATATATTTTTACATGAATTATTATCGCCGCATTAAAAACTGACCTAAGTAGTAAGAGACAACCAACATGATAAATCAAATATGTTATTTTATTATTTTTTAAATTTGAACGCTTTTATTCGAAGAAAGAATATATATGAATTGGCCTTTTTGATATGAAGAGGTGTTACCAAAAATCATGTCAGTTTTTGATATACTGGGTGGAGCTCATGTGGTATGTTAAAATAGAACTGTTAAATTGCTACATAATTTGACATATTAGATGGAGGTGCCCCAAGCCTCAAAAAAAAATTTGAACACACCAAAATTTAAAAATTTGAATAGAGAACCTTAATTATCACATTTGAATATTAATTTATCCTATTTTAATTTTTCTTCTTTTTCCTAGTAATTCCTTTGTAATTTGATTGGATAGACTGGATAAGGGGGGATTAGAATTCATCAGACTTAAATCCTGGGACTGTAAATCCCGCAGACTATTTAGTTAGATTGGATGTATATCCCGTATTTGTTTTCTCATGAGATTAGATGTTTGGAAATGACTATTTTTAGTGAATTCAATATTTGGTTGAACAGACTGGATAAGATAAATGAGCAAAAGACTATTTTACCCTTTTTTTTTTACTTATTTACTAAGTAATAGCAATATTAAACATATCTTTAATATTTTAATTATTTTTAGCTAGATTAAATAAAAATTTATTTTATTTTTTTACACAATTAAATAAATTTATTTTTTAAAAATAAAATAAATAAAATATCAATAAAAATATATGTTATTTTTTTTAATTAAAATTTTAAATAAATTTATTTTAAAAATAATAATAATTAAATAATGAAATTAAATCAAACATCTATTAAAATTTAAATAATGAAATTAAATAAAATATAAACAAAATTTAAAATAAAAAATAAAATATCTATAAAAAATTATTTTAAAAAATTAAAGAAATAAAACATCAATAAAAAGTTAAATAAAATTGTTTTATTTTTAAATTGAGACATTTAAATTTTATTGAATTTTATTAAATATAATACATAATTAAATAGTAGATGGTCAAAATGGTCGTTTCACCACCTAATCCAACAGTAAACTATCCCATAAAAATTGTCCCACACCCCCCTCCTCCGAACAATATAATCCCACATATGAAAGATAAAGAGTCTGACCGGACTCTATATCTATATCCAACAGACTAAAAAAAAATAAACGCCAAATTATTCACTTCTAATAAATTACAATCTAAATAGTAAATAGTCACCCTCCTCATCCTCTAATCAACACCCCCCCCCCCCCCCAATTTAAAAATTTGAATAGAGATGCTTAATTATCACATTTGAATATTAATTTAATCCCATTTTAATTTTTCTTCTTTTTCCTAGTAATTCCTTTGTACCAAAATTTAAAAATTTGAATAGTGATGCTTAATTATCACATTTGAATATTAATTTAATCCCATTTTAATTTTTCTTCTTTTTCCTAGTAATTCCTTTGTGATTTGATTGGATAGACTGGATAAGGGGGATTAGAATTCATCAGACTTGAATCCTGGGACTCTACATCCCGCAGACTATTTAGTTAGATTAGATGTATATCCCGTATTTGTTTTCTTATGAGATTAGATGTTTAGAAATGACTATTTTTAGTGAATTCAATATTTGGTTGAACAGACTGGATAAGATAAATGAGCAAAAGACTATTTTACCCTTTTTTTTTTAACTTATTTACTAAGTAATAGCAATATTAAACCTATCTTTAATATTTTAATTATTTTTAGCTAGATTAAATAAAAATTTATTTTATTTTTTTACACAATTAAATAAATTTATTTTTTAAAAATAAAATAAATAAAATATCAATAAAAATATATGTTATTTTTTTAATTAAAATTTTAAATAAATTTATTTTAAAAATAATAATAATTAAATAATGAAATGAAATCAAACATCTATTAAAATTTAAATAATGAAATTAAATAAAATATAAACAAAATTTAAAATAAAAAATAAAATATCTATAAAAAATTATTTTAAAAAATTAAAGAAATAAAACATATATAAAAAGTTAAATAAAATTGTTTTATTTTTAAATTGAGACATTTAAATTTTATTGAATTTTATTAAATATAATACATAATTAAATAGTAGATGGTCAAAATGGTCGTTTCACCACCTAATCCAACAGTAAACTATCCCATAAAAATTGTCCCACACCTCCTCCTCCGAACAGTATAATCCCACATATGGAAGATAAAGAGTCTGACCGGACTCTATATCTAACAGACTAAAAAAAATAAACACCAAATTATTCACTTATAATAAATTACAATCTAAATAG
>JAXFYN010000229.1:272750-309809 GCA_036172215.1 Camellia granthamiana | reverse complement strand
GGAAGAGGTTCACAATATTACTTTATGATGTCGAAGGTCTCTCAACCCCACACTCATGTATTACAAAGAAATTTGATATACCTCACGACTTCAAACCTTTACCTCTCTCTCTCTCTCTCTCTCTCTCTTCTCTCTCGCTCAGAATATCACTCAATTCAACAGATCCAATTGTCAAAACCACGACAATTTTTTCAATCTTTAACAAGCAAGAAAACAAAAAGAATTTGCAAAATAGCACAACCCATTTTGATTTCAACAGCAGAGAACAACCCAATTAAAGAAAAACAAGAAAGATGAGAATTGAAGTAGTACCTTGGTGGGTTCATACGAAGAACAAGTTTCTCAAATTCATCATCGACGGTGAGAGAAAAAGACCAATAATCCATTCGCAAAACAAACAAGAAATTAACCACAAAAACACACACGGAGATAGTAAGAGAGAGAGAGATGTGTGGTGTGTAAATCCTCTCTTCTTCTCTCTCTTGTTTTTGGGTCTCTACCAAATGGGTTACAGGTGGTTAACTGGCAAAGTATTTCCTGGCTATAGAGTCGGACCAAGAGTCGTTTTGGAGGGACATAAAAATGAAAATGAAGGGCAGACCTCGTGGGGTACTATTCAGAGAAATTTGATGTTAGTCCAGAGATAGAAGGATTTGAATGTTGATCCAGAGAAATTTGATGTTAGTCCAGAGAAATTTGAATATTAGTCCAGAGAAATTTGTGAAAGGTTCAAGGGTTTTTGATGTTAGTCCAAAGATCCAAATAAATTTGAATGTTAGTCCAGAGAAATTTGAAAAAGGTTTAAGGGTTTTTGATGTTAGTCCAAAGATCCAAAGAAATTTGATGTTAGTCCAGAGAAATTAATGTAGAGAAATTTGAATGTTCAAGGTCTTGAATCCAGAGAAATTCCAAGGATTGCTTTGTATGTTGAATTCATTATGAATATAGACATAAATATAGTTATTGGATCAAGTCTCTTTTTGTAGTATAAGAATAATGTTGGATCAAATCACTAAAGCCATTAAATTGCAGACAACACAAGTGAATTTTTTTGGTTAGAGGAGATTTTCTCTAGGGTTGAGTAAATTTCTCTGGAGTGGAGAGGGAAACTTCTCTAGGTTGAATCAAGAGAAATTCTCTGGTGAGATTTTCTCTGTGAATATGCATCCAAATCACTGAAGCCATCAAACTGCAGACAACACAAGTGAATTTCTCTGGTTAGAATGGATTTTCTCTGGAGTTGAGTAAATTTCTCTGGGGTGGAGAGGGAAATTTCTCTGGGTTGAATCCAGAGAAATTCATCTTGTGAGATTTTCTTTGTGATATGTCCAGAGAAATTTAGAATTTTCTCTAATGTTTGTTGGTTTGGCTGCATCTCGTGTGAAGGACCTCTTTGCTAGTTCCAGATCATTTGCACCTTCTATCATTTTCATTGATGAGATAGATTCTATTGGTAGCAAACGTGGTGGACCTGATATTGGTGGGGTATGATAATAGGCTTCATCTTTCATGCCATTTGCAGACTATATATGTACACGGACATATCTTCTTGAACATGCTCCACAATAGTTATCTCTTGTGAGGATGTAACCTGTCGTGCAGTATATAGGGGCCGAATACTGGGAGTCATAAAGAGGCCGAATATTATTGGACCTGGAGAGTCGAAATATATACATCGCATTCAGCCCCGTCTTGCACATTCAAATCCTACCCTATTCGGCCAAATAGCCGGTTGAGTAAGGGGGCGAGTGAAAAGCGGTTTGCAACAAAAGAAGCCGAGTAAATAGTTATACGGCGAATTGAAAGAGGGCCCAGTCCCGAGGCCCAAGAAAGAAAAGATATAAATAGAAGAACATCAGCCAGACAGAGGTACGAGAGAATCACTACGCTTAATTTAAAATACAAGTAATCCAGAGAGTAGGGACTGACTTATCCGTTGGAGTGCTAATTCCGGCATCCCCGACCGAAGTGTTTGTTTTTTTTCAGGTCGTCAGCTGAGGATCTCGAGCGTCCCAGTGGATCAACAGAGTATTTCCAAACCACTTCCCCACAGAGTCAAAGTTTAAAACTTATTCTGCTTCATTAGTCATTTTAAAATTTAAACAGTGGGCTTGTAATAGATGGAAATTTCTAAGAGGCTTGTTTTAATGGTTTGTTCTTTTTTTTCTGTTACTAGTTTGATTCAACACGCATTGCATTAGGTAGGAAGATGTGAAGTATTGCCACTCGTAGTCGTATTTTTATTTTGTAGTTTTTCTATTCCTGGGTGCTTCATCATGAAGTAACCTCCTTAGCTATTATATGTAGGGCTGTAATCTTTGTTTTGGGGAGGTTTTTGAGAAATTGAAATATCATATTTTGGAATTTTGTTTTAGCATTACTTTGCTAATTCTTAGGACTTTGTTTTATGCCCCATAGTTCGTGAGATTTGAGCTTGTTTGCTGGATTTTGCAAAATCTAGTCTTAAAATCTAATTCTTTCATATTTTGGCCATGATCCAAGTGTTAATTGGGTTCATCTTTGATTGTAGTTGTTGGAGCCTCCAACCAAACTACGTCACTAGTATTTCACATTTTTATTATTTAGTCCAATCAATACGCACTTGATAGTTCCAACTGACTGCCTAAAATCCTTATGAATGTATCTGGTTCTCATAGGGTGTTAAGAAATTTGGAATTTTCTCTGTGATGTGTCCCTCCAAAGAAATTTGGAATTTTCTCTGTGATGTGTCCAGAGAAATTTGGAATTTTCTTTGTGATTTGTTCAGAGAAATTCTTTGGATTGAATTTTCTCTGGATAGATGTTGAGGGACCTTAGACATCATGAAAATATTGAGTGTCCTTTATGCTATAAAATCTTAATACCAGGGACCTTAAAAAAAAATTCTCCAAAAAAGATCAGGGTAATTTATTCTTTTTAATTTGATGATTGTTTAGTACAATATAAAAATTTTAGATTACTTTAATATTAGTATTTAAAATGAAATAAAAGATTAAGTAGTATCATAACAACTGTAATATTAAAGAGACAAAGTTATTTTCTTCATTGAGTAAAAAATTAGGGAGCTTTTTCCATAAATCCATCTTTAATTACTTATGTTCCATCCAATCCATATTCTTTTTGACTATTCCATTAGGTCCTATTTGAGATAAGAAGACCAAAATACCATTTTCATCTACTTATGTTCTATTTAGTTCATATTATTTTCTTATGTTTCAATAAGTCCTATGGGTGACATAATTACCAAAATACCCCTAATGTGAATGTTCACACCGTCAATGTGAATGTTCATATCGTCAATGTGTAGGGGCCTGGCCCATGTACAATGTGAATATTCACATTGACATGTTAACATTCACATTGATAGGAGTGTAAAATTAGCCCGCGGCCTGTGGGCGGCCCGGGGCGAGCCCGGTCCGGCCCGTGACAATGTAAATATTCACATTGACATATTAACATTCACATAGATAGGACTATAAAATTGGCCCGCGGCCTGTGGCCGGCCCGAAGCCCGCCCGTTGCCAGGGCGGGCCCGGCCTGTTGATAATGTGAATATTCATATTGACATGTTAACATTCACATTGATAAAAGTGTAAAATTGACTCGCGTCCCATGGGCGGCCCGAAGCCCGTGGGCGGCCTGGGGAGAGCCCGGCCCTGCCCGTGACAATGTGAATATTCACATTGACATATTAACATTCACATTGATAGGAGTGTAAAATTGGCCCGCGGCCCGTGGGCGGCCCGAAGCCCGCCTGCTACCCAGGGCGGGCTCGGCCCGGCCCGTGACAATGTGAATATTCACATTGACATATTAACATTCATATTGATAGAAGTGTAAAATTGGCCCGCGGCTTGAAGACGACAGCCTCGGGTCGGACCGGTGGGCCTAGGCCTAGGCTCGAGCTTAGGCCGGGCTTGGGCGGGCCTGGCCATTTTTTTAAATTCTTTTTAATTTTTTCTACCAAAATTTTATTATTTTCCACAAAAAAAGACATTGTGCCTCAGGCGGGCTGGGCCACGAACCGAGCATTGAATGGGCTTTAAGCGGGTCGATGGGCCGGGCCGGGTTTCAAAGTGATGGCCTAGGCCCTAGCCTAGGGTCTCGGACAAGCTCGGGCCCGGACCCAAACGAGCTTGCCTCAGGCCATGGACGGGCTTCGAGCAGCCCACGGGCGGCGAGCCAATTCTACATTGCTATCAATGTGCATGTTAACATATCAATGTGCATGTTAACATGTCAATATGAATATTCACATTGTCAACGGGCCGGGCCGGGCCTACCTCAGGTCGCGGGCGAGCTTCGGGCAGCGTGCAAATTTTACACTCCTATCAATGTTAATGTTAACATGTCAATGTGAATATTCACATTGTCACGGGTCGGGCCAAGCCCGCCTCGGGCTGCGGGCCAATTTTACATTTTTATCAATGTGAATGTTAACATGTCAATGTGACTTCACATTGTCAATGTGAATATTCACATTGTTAATGGGCCGGGCCCGCCCTGGGTTGCGGGCGGGCTTTTGGCTGCCCATGGGCCGCGGGCCAATTTTATACTCTTATCAATGTGAATGTTAATATGTCCATGTGAATATTCACATTGTCAACAGGCCGGGCCGGGCCCACCTTGGGCCGCCCACGGGCTGTGGGCGAGTTTCGAGCAGCCACGGGGCACAGGCCAATTTTATACTCTTATCAATATGAATTTTAACATGTCAATATGAATATTCACATTGTCAACAGGCCGGACCGGGCCCGGCCAGGCCCGGGCTGCCTATGGGCCATGGGCGGGTTTTGGGCAGCCACGGAGCGCGGGCCAATTTTATACTCTTATCAATGTGAAGATTAACATGTCAATGTGAATATTCACATTGTCAACGGGCCGGGCCCACCTTGGGCCGCCCACGGGGCCGTGGACGGGTTTCGAGTAGCCATGGGGCTCGGGCTAATGTTACACTCCTATCAATGTGAATGTTAACATGTCAATGTGAATATTCACATTATCAACGGGCCAGGCCGGGCCTGCCCCGAGCCGCGGGCGGGCTTTTGGCCGCCCACGGGACGCTGACCAATTTTATACTCTTATCAATGTGAATGTTAACATGTCAATGTGAGTATTCACATTGTCAACGGGCCGGCCGGGCCCGCCCTGGGCCGCGGGCAGGCTTTTGGCCGCCCATGGGCCGCGGACCAATTTTATACTCTTATCAATGTGAATGTTAACATGTCAACGTGAATATTCACATTGTCAACGGTCCGGACCGGGCCTGCCCCGGGCTGTCCATGGGCCGCGGGCGGGTTTCGTGCCACCACGAGACGCGGGCCAATTTTACACTTCTATTAATGTGGATGTTAACATGTCAATGTGAATATTCACATTGTCAACGGGCCGGGCCGAGCCCGCCCCGGGTCGCAGACGGGTTTCGAGCCGCCCACGGGCCAATTTTACATTCCTACCAATGTGAATTTTAAAATATGAATGTTCACATCATAAAATTGCTAACCGTTCAAAAAATATTTATAAGAGTATCAAAATTAAATATAAGGACATAAGTGTCCAAGAAAATAGTGTAAATCAAGAAAAAAGATTTTATGGAATAAAACTATACATACATGATACTAAATGGGTTAAAAAATTCCTTCATGGACTTCTTGAGTTAAAACACTTCTAAATGGGATTTATCAATAATTTTTCCAAAAAATTAAGTATATATATATATATATTTTCCATTCTAAACAAATATAATATAATAATTCAGGTCAATTTTGATCCCATCCCATATTATAACTTATTCCGATAATAATATTCACAACCTTATTATATATTAATTTTTTTTATCTCATTTAATTTCATTATATAATTTATTTATATAATTCTATCGATAATTATATTCACATCTACTATCATAAATATTTGATTCAACTAGCATGGAGACAAACATACACCTACACGGACAAAAAAACCAGCATAAAAAACTGTGTCAACGTGCAAAATTTTTTTGTATAATTTAAAATTTTTAATACCGTGATTCATTGAGATATAATTTTTGATATATATTTATAGGGAAAATTATTGATAAATCCCATTTAGAAGTGTTTTAACTTAAGAAGTCCATGAAGGAATTTTTTAACCCATTTAGTCCCATGTATGTATAGTTTTATTTCATAAAGTCCTTTTTCTTGATTTACACTATTTTCTTGGACACTTATGCCCTTATATTTAATTTTGATACCCTTATAAATATTTTTTGAACGGTTAGCAATTTTATGATGTGAACATTCATATTTTAAAATTCACGTTGGTAGGAATGTAAAATTGGCCCGTGGGCGGCTCGAAACCCGTCTGCGAGCCGGAGCGGGCCCGGCCCGTTGACAATGTGAATATTTACATTGACATGTTAACATTCACATTAATAGGAGTGTAAAATTGGCATGCGTCCCGTAGTGGCGCGAAACCCGCCTGCGGCCCATAGGCGGCCCGGGGCGGGCTCGGTCCGGGCCGTTGACAATGTGAATATTCACGTTGACATGTTAACATTCATATTGATAAGAGTATAAAATTGGTCCGCGGCCCATGGGCGGCCAAAAGCCCGCCCGCGGCCCAGGACGGGCCCAGCCCAGCCCGTTGACAATGTGAATATTCACATTGATAAGAGTATAAAATTGGTCAGCGTCCCGTGGGCGGCCAAAAGCCAGCCCGCGGCCCGGGACGGGTCCGGCCCGGCCCGTTGACAATGTGAATATCCACATTGACATGTTAACATTCACATTGATAGGAGTGTAAGATTAGCCCGCACCCCATGGCTGCCCGAAACCCGCCCACGGCCCGTGGGGCGGCCTGGGGTGGGCCCGGCCTGTTGACAATGTGAATATTCACATTGACATGTTAATATTCACATTGATAAGAGTATAAAATTGGCCCGCGCCCCGTGGCTGCCCAAAACCCGCCCACGGACCGCAGGCAGCCCGGGGCGGGCCCGGCCCGGCTTGTTAACAATGTGAATATTCACATTGACATGTTAAAATTCACATTGATAAGAGTATAAAATTGGCCCGTGCCCCGTGGCTGCTCGAAACTCGCCCACAGCCCGTGGGCGGCCCGAGGCGAGCCCGGCCCGGCCTGTTGACAATGTGAATATTCACATGAACATATTAACATTCACATTGATAAGAGTATAAAATTGGCCCGCGGCCCGTGGGCGGCCAAAAGCCTGCCCGCAGCCCGGGCGGGCCCGGCCCGGCCCATTGACAATGTGAATAGTCACGTTGACATGTTAACATTCACATTGATAAGAGTGTAAAATTGGCCCGCAGCCCGACCGCAACCCGAGGTGGGCTTGGCCCGACTCGTGAGAATGTGAATATTCACATTGACATGTTAACATTAACATTGATAGGAGTATAAAATTTGCACGCTGCCTGAAGCTCGCCCCCAGCCTGGGGTAGGCCCGGCCCGGCCGGTTGACAATGTGAATATTCACATTGACATGTTAACATGCACATTGATAGGAATGTAGAATTGGCCCGCCGCCCGTGGGCAGCTCGAAGCCCATCCACGGCCTGGAGCAGGCTCGTTTGGGTCTGGGTCCGAGCATGTCCGAGACCCTAGGCTAGGGCCTAGGCCATCACTTTGAAGCCCGGCCCGGCCCATCGGCCCGCTTAAGGCCCATTCAATGCTCGGTCCGAGGCCCAGCCCGCCTGAGGCACAATGTCTTTTTTTGTGAGAAATAATAAAATTTTGGTAGAAAAAATTAAAAAGAATTAAAAAAAAATAGCCAGGCCCGCCCAAGCCCGGCCTAAGCTCGAGCCTAGGCCTAGGCCCACCGGCCCGCCCTGAGGCTGTCGTCTTCGGGCCGCGGGCCAATTTTACACTCCTATCAATGTGAATGTTAATATGTCAATGTGAATATTCACATTGTCACGGGCCGGACCGGGCCCGCCCCGGGCAGCGGGCAGGCTTCGGGTCGCCCATGGGCTGCGGGCCAATTTTACACTCCTATCAATGTGAATGTTAATATGTCAATGTAAATATTCACATTGTTACGGGCGGGGCCGGGCTCTCCCCGGGCCGCCCACGGGCTTCGGGCCGCCCATGGGACGCGAGTCAATTTTACACTCTTATCAATGTGAATGTTAACATGTCAATGTAAATATTCACATTATCAACGGGCCGAGCCCGTCCCGGCAACGGGCGGGCTTCGGGTCGCCCACAGGCCGCGGGCCAATTTTACAGTCCTATCAATGTAAATGTTAATATGTCAATGTGAATATTTACATTGTCACAGGCCGGACCGAGCTCACCCCGGGCCGCCCACAAGCCGCGGGCTAATTTTACGCTCCTATTAATGTGTATGTTAACGTGTCAATGTGAATATTCACATTGTACATGGGCCGGGCCCCTACACATTGACGATATGAACATTCACATTGACGGTGTGAACATTCACATTGACGGTGTGAACATTCACATTAGGGGTATTTTGGTAATTATGTCACCCATAGGACTTATTGAAACATAAGAAAATAATATGAACTAAATAGAATATAAGTAGATGAAAAGGGTATTTTGGTCTTCTTATCTCAAATAGGACCTAATGGAATAGTCAAAAAGAATATGGATTGAATGGAACATAAGTAATTAAAGATGGATTTATGGAAAAAGCTCCCATATTTATATCACCGATATTAATATATACTTTGATAATGATATTTAAAATTATGGTATCCTGTTAAGAAAGTTTGTTTCATGTTTGATAATCAAATTACGGTTTAACATTATTTATTTTGGTAACCGTCTCTAATTAGATCACATTAACTGAAATTAAAAACAAATACTTAATAGATCAAATTTATAGTTTAATAATAAAATAAAAAGGAAAGAAATTATAGTTATTTATTGCATAAAAGTAAAATTTAATTGAATAATTACAATACCAGAGAAATTAAATTTGATTACAAAATGAATGCAATAAGAATAGACTTTAGTCGTTCCGAGGCTGCTAATAAATAACACAGGCCAATATTGAAACTGACATTTCTATATGGATCGGTCAGTGCAGTGTAAGAGGACGATTCTATTTGTAGTCAAATAATAATTTAATAAAATTAATTAAAAATTAAAAATTTTAATTTTTATGATATCTTAATATAAATTTATTAATAAGAATAATATATATTGAATTTTAAAATTTTTTAAAAAAAATTCTCATCTCTAATCATTATTTTTTCTCAAGGATTGAAGTTGGGCAAAATGCGTTCAAAAAAAGTTGGGCTAAGTACAGACTTAGTGTCAGTGAACAGTCTGGAGAGTTGAAAATCGATGAAATGGGTCTTCTGTAATTCTCCTTTGGTGATAGTGAAGAGCTGCCATTAAAGCTTGCTTATTAGTTGTTCTAGATCTCTTCCTCAGCATCACTACTCTCTGTTCATACCCAAAACATATCATCAAAACCAAAACCCATGTAATATTCATACAAAAATACACGCATATATATATATATAGAGACAGACAGACAGACAGACAGACTAGGCACTAGAAAATAAATGGGATTTTACCTAGAAACCACCATGAATTTGCAAGACCTACCTTGGAGTTTTATCAGAGAATAAAACCCAGAAATCAAAAAAATCAGAATAGACACCATGAATTTGATCTTTATCTTCTATAATCTAAAAAACTGTGACCGCCAATCTGGAAAAAGTCGAGACTATTGGAAAAAAATATAGGGTATTGTTGGTTGTATATTTTGTAAAAGTCAATCCTAGCTTGACATGTGGCACGAAAAGGGCAATGTGGGGATTTAGGATAAGTCTCCAATCAAAGACAAACACGTGACAACTCATATTAGTAGTAGTGGATCTGCGTAGCATTGGAAGAGTTGAAAGGCGCGAGGTGATGTGTCTTAACGATTACTTACAATTTAAATTCAAATATAAGAGAGAAGCCTAACTGTAAGAATGGCGTAGTAGAGTTAATATTGAGAGAACATGATCAGCAATCGTGGGAACATATTTCGACGGTTGAAGGTCCACTTCGACAATTGCTATGGAAAACTATAAATAGAAGAGAAGGCCCCAGAATGAAAAACTCAGATTCAGATCCAGAAACCAGTTTATTTACTCCATATTTCTTTCCATTTTTACATTTCAGCATTTCAATTCCTGTAATGCACTTCATTTCTTAGGAGTAGTCTCAAGTTGTCGTTGTTGTAAACCTTTTCAAGGTTGGGTCATTTCATTATAAGTTCTTATTTACTCAATGAAATTCAATTTCTGAATTGTTCTGTACTTGTTATTTCTTATAAATTTCTTCTGAAACAAGCCACCAATAAAAGTCCTTTTCATTGAGGCTGAAAGAATTTCAACACAATCGTCTGATAATTAGTTGGCAATTAAAATTTTGTAAGGACTGACTGATCTTTGCTGGCATGCTCCAAATTACATTATTAACCTTTGAAAACCAAAAAAGCCGACATATATTTTTTGGCATACCCAGTGGGACAAATTAAAAATGGCTAGACGTAGAGTAAGAGGAGAAAATGAACGCTTGGAAGATGGTGTGGAAGGAGAGGTAGAAGTATCTAACCCATATGACAATGTGATGGATGCACCTATCTCATCAGATCCTCCACAAATGGTTGAATAGACCAGCATTTCAGAATATACAACACATGTCCAACACACTGGATAGGGCCATGAGACTGGACCTTCGAATGTCCCTTCTACCCAACCACTGAATCTGTGGGGAGGTTTAGTAGATGCTATGGGACAACAATTAATGTATACAATGGAAAGATGGGCAACATCCTTTTTGGATCAAATGAATTCTCATTAACCAACTGCTGTAAGACAAACTGAAGAAAATGTAAATAGTCCTCAGCAATGATTGGCTTGAGATAAACAGCCTGTGCAAAATAATGGACAAGTCAATGGTCAGGCTAGTAGTCACAACCATGAGAGGCCAGCACCTGTGCCTCAGTCATGGTATGAAACTCTTTCGAGACCAATGGCCATTCAGAATGTACCATTCTCTACTAGCGAAAACATACAATTTGGTGGATCTGGGCCAGCCCAGGGTAATGGCATGAGGGCATTTCCAAATCCTATGTTTGAAAATATACCTGGCACAAGGGGTTTCACCAACCCTGTGTTTGAGTTTGCACTCGGGGGGTTGGAAGGATTTCCTGCAGTTGGAAGAGAAGCAACACCCGCTTCTCCTTCTGTGGTACTTTTAATAGGACCTTTCGCAGGGTAGGCCCCAAGAGGCCAGCCATACCTTCAAAAGCAGCCAGTACAGCAAGGACAACCAGCCTTGAATGTACCCATATATGGACAAAGAGGCCCACAAGCACATGGAGTTCCTTCAAATCCTGTATTTGTTCCTCCAGTAGTGGTTCAGCTAGCACAAAATATGGTTCCTAGGGACTAGATTGTTAACATCATTAGAGAAATGTGTGGACCTATGGCTCGGGGGGTTCAAACTTCGGTGTACATGAAACCTTACCTAGAATGCGTAGACAGGGTACACGAATATCCAAGGGGGTTTAGAATGCCAGACTTCGTCCTCTTTTATGGAAATGGAAATTAATCAACCATAGAACATATTGCTAGGTTTACAGGCCGGTGTGGTGAGTTCAACGATTACATAAAACTGAGACTTTTTCCAAGCTCTCTAACTAGGGCAGCCTTCGAAGTTTTTCATGCCCAATTTTTCCAAACAGAACCTGAAGTTTCCATGGCAGACTTAGCAAGATAGAGCCAAAGGCCTGATGAGAAGACTGCTCAGTTTATTGCCAGATTTAAAAGGGCATGGAACAAATGTAGAGTCATGCTACCAAAGCCTGAATTTGTAAGATTGGCTCAAAATGGTTTGGAGTTTAGGCTTCGAAAGAAGTTTGACTCAACTGAGTTTCGAGAGTCAGGTCTCGTTTGGGAACAGACCTTTTTAGTAACTTTTTGATTTTTTAGCTAAAATATGATGTAAAAAAAATTAGTATGTTTGGGATGACTTTTTGACTTTTTACGAAAAGATGTGCAAAAAATAGAGAGAAAATGAAATCTTTGACTTTTTGGTATAAGTTGTTGGCTTTTTCATTTTTTTAGTGACTTTTTGGCTAAAAAAGCCACTTACTAAACGAGGCCTTAGTAGAGTTAACATATAAGGTGTCTAGATATAAAACTTTACTCGAGGAAGAACAAGATCGAAGTAATGCATCATATAAGACCTACTATAAGGACCCTAATTATGAAATTGATACAGCAGAGATAGTAGGAAAAGAACCTATGACCTGTGAGGCATTAATTCAGAAAGACAGTACAATAGACCAACAGTTTAAAGAGAAAGACCTGCATAGAAAGCATTCTTTTGACTTAACAAAAGCAAATGACATTTTTGATCATGTTCTTATAGCAAATTTCCTAAAGTTACCAAAGGGAGTCAAGATTTCTACCCTTAAAGAACTTAAAGGAAAACTATACTGTAAATGGCACAATTCTTAGTCTCATTCAACTAAAAACTGTATTATTTTCTGAGATAGGATCCAAGAACAGATTCAGAAGGGGAGGCTAAAGTTTCCAGCCAAGTCTGAGAAAGCTATGAGAATTGACACCAACCCATTTCCAGAGATTGAGGAGGTTGCAGCCAATGTTGGCATGCCAAATTTCCAAAACTTATCCCTAAAGAATTGAAGGAAGTTACTGTGCAAATGCATGTGGTTAGCCAGGCTACTTTCAAGAAGAACCCAAGAAGTTCACCAGCTGATGGACAAAGCTCTACAGGCCTAAAAGAAGGCTCTAGTGAAGAGATGTTAGATGATGACTCTCTCGAAGTTGCTATAGTGCAGAGGATGTGTCCCAGGTGTAGGATATGTTACAAGTGGTTGAAAGGGCTCCTAGTTGATGGGAAACAACATTACAAAACGGTGCAGAGGGACCGAATAACCAGCACCCATAACTAGAGGCCATACCCAACTGGCCCTAGACAACATTCATCCTTGGTAGCCCTACCAGATACCAGGATGTAATCAAAAGGAAAGAGGCTTCTGTATAAAACGAGGCCTCTGCTTGAACGGAAGCATGGATTCATTGCAAGGCATGGGACTAGGACTGATAATTGGCCCCCGAGGACTGCTTCGAAGACTACATCAAAAAGTGGGACAGCGGATCTAGCAGCCAAACTAGTGGGCTCATGGGTCCCAGGAGTTCCAGATTGGTTTGTCATGCAGAATAAAGGAAATGCCTATTCAAAGAAAGGTTTTTGGAGACTAGGGAAGAATGATCAAACCTCCATTGGTGGCTTCAAATAATTGGGTGTTATTAAAGAATCCAAAAACAAAGGAGCCGGACGTGGTTCCTATAATTTCTAGGCCTCAAAGGAGGAAGATCTAACGAAGATACACCCAGTATCAAAGAGATCTGAAAGAAAGTGGAGAGAACACTTCCATGGCACAAGCAAAAGACCAGACAGATGGAGGGATAGGTTCGAAGCCTGCTCCCAAGATCAAGAGGAGTGCCAATATGGAGTAGTTGGCTAAAGTTCATACTGAACTAAGAGCCAAAGAAAAATCCAGTTTAGCAGGCCTTGAGAAGGCTTTAATGGAAAGTGATGATGAAAAAGATGAAGGGGCTGAGCTAGGCCAAGAGAGAACATTGGCTGAAGATAGAATGTTTGAGGCTTTCAAGGCTGAACAAACCTTTTTGGTTAATAAGCCAACGGAGGTAGATCACCAACAGGTTGCTTCAAAAGAATCTACTAGCACAGAGGTATCAGAGTGCAGCATGAAAGATGTTTTTGAAATTACAGAAAAAGCTTGTTTGGAAGGGAAACAAGTACATCTAGCAATTCAGTTTGGCTTATTTCCTCCAGTGTCAGTAAACATGGTATATATACTGTCACAGGAGTTCCAGGCTGAAGAGGGAAACAAAGAAGGTCAGGAAGGTGACCCCATTCCGGTTTCTAGTGAAGATTCACAGGCTAGGATAATTCAAATGAGTTTGAAGTGGCCACACTAATGGAAACTAAAGAATAAAGTGAGGAGGTGAATATTAACCTCTCATATCCCTTCGAGTACCCTACAACATCTATGACTTAGCACGTTATGCCCTCTCGTATCAAGGCTTACTTCGATGGGATACAAATGAACATGGTGTTAGTGGACAATGGGGCAACAATGAACTTGCTTCTGAAGTCCTCCTTGAAGAAATTGGGAAAAAGAAACCCCAGATTAATCCCAACTAGTATAACTATTGCTAGTTTCGCTGAGGATAAGCAGATGGCTCAGGGCATTTTGCCCATCAACCTGAGTGTGGGGACCAGAGATTGCATGATAGCATTCTTTATTATAAACAGTAATACCAAGTATAATACTTTGCTTGGCAGAGATTGGATTCATATCAACAAATGTGTGCCTTCCTCTCTATATCAGAAAATAATGATAGCACTATGTAATGGAGAGACAAAGGAGATCAACGCAGACCCCCAACCCTTTATCGCTTGTGCTAATTTTGCAGAGGCCAAGTTATACACTGAAGGAGTAGCACCACTTAGTGTACAGAGGAAGCCTGATGAGACAACCGAAATGACGGCTGATGAGGAAGTAGCACACCTGAAGCACTTAGTGCAGGAGAGTGCTAATAAAGAGTTCGTCACCAAAGATAACAATGATGCCTGGTTGTAGGCAAGAAGATAAGAATTAAGAAGCCAGACCCTTGGCCTTAGTCAAGTTTTCAGCTTTGGACGTAAAGTCAATAGTCCTGAAGGTTCAGGAATAAGAGAAGGAAGCCATGTTGGTTGGCTGTAATCAGGAGCAATAAAAGGCTAGGCCTTTGGCCCTTAATAAGTACTGTGCATTGGGCATCGATACAAAAGTCCAGGAAATACAGGAAAACGAAACCTTATGGATAGATTTTGTCTATGAGGAAGAAAGCAAAGATGTTGAGCCAAAGAAGGTGGGAGCAGAACAAAATGAAGAAGTTGCTTTGAAGGTAGAAGAAGTCAAATGAGAAGTATTAGTAAGTGCTCAAGTACAAGACCCCTTGAAAGAAGTTAATTTAGGGGAAAGTTTTGCACAGCAACCCACTTATATCAGTGTTTGGTTAAGTCCTATTGACAGGAACTGGTTGTTGGTAGTCTTAAAGCAATATAAGGATTGTTTTGCATGGTCTTATAATGAACTGCCTAGATTGGATAGGTCATTAGTGGAACATACACTCCTTATAAAGCCTAACTTCAAGCTACATAAGTAGAAACCAAGACGGATGAGCCCTGAAGTGGTTCAGAAAGTGAAGGAGGAGATTCTTAGGCTCCATAAAGCAGGCTTCATTAGAACAGCTAGGTATGTTGAATGGTTGTCTAACATTTTGCCTGTGGTTAAAAAGAATGGCAAGATAAGGGTATGTATCGATTTTAGAAATCTGAATTTGGAAACTCCAAAAGATGAATACCTCATGCCTATAATTGATCTATTGATGGATAGTTCAGCAGAACACATGATTTTGTCTATGATGGATGAGCATTCTGGTTACAACCAGATATGCATTGCAGAGGAGGATGTCCACAAGATAGTATTTAGGTGTCCTATAAATATTGGCACATTTGAATGGGTGAAAATGCCATTTGGTCTAAAGAATGTTGGGGCAACATATGAGAAGGAAATGAAAACTATCTTTCATGATCTTATTAGAGGATACCTAGAGTGTTACATTGATAATATTGTTATAAAGTCCTAGTCTATAGAGGAACACTTGGTTCACTTGGTAGCAGCTTTCGAAAGAATAAAGAAGTTCAAGTTGAAACTTAATCCTCTCAAATATGCTGTTGGTGTATCAGCTGGAAACTTTTTGGGGTATGTAGTACACAAGAAGGGAATACACATTGATCAGAATAAAGTCAAAGCCATCATTGAGGCCAAACCTCCATCAAGTAAGAAAGAATTACAAAAGTTCCTTAGTCTGGTTAATTTCCTTCGAAGATTTATTTCTAACACTATAGGGAAAACTAAAATATTTTTTTCTTTGTTAAAGTTGAAAAATGAAGAAAAATTTGTATAGACAGTAGAGCATCAAGCTGCTTTCAAAGGAATTAAAGCTTACTTGGCCATGCCTCCAGTGTTAATGCCACCAAGGAAAGATAAGCCCTTGAAGTTATACATTGTTGTAGTAGAAGATTCATTGGGAGTTTTTCTAGCTTAAGACAATGAAAAAGGCAAGGAGCAAGTAGTTTATTACCTAAGTAGGTTTTTAAATTTTTGTGAATATAAATACTCAGCTGTAGAAAAGTTATGCCTTGCATTGTACTTTGCAGCAATGAAATTAAGATATTATCTTTTACCTATTGTTGTCTTGGTAATTGCAACCATAGACTTGGTTTAGTACATGTTATCTAGACCTATGTTGAGAGGAAGAATTGGCAAATGGATATTAGCTCTATCAGAATTTCATCTAGAATATGTCCCTCAAAAGACAATAAAAGGACAAGTTTTGGCTAACTTCTTGGCAGATCCTCCATGTCAAACAGAAAGCCAAGAGATAATGGATCTTGGTATGGTCAATGTTGAGCCATGGAAAATGTGGTTCGATGGATCAAAAGTCAATGGTTTGGTTGGAATTGGTGTTATAATAAAATCACCACAGGGGGTAGAAATCACACATGGCTTCAGAGTGGATGAAACTATTTGTTCCAATAATCAAGCTGAATATGAAGCTTTAATAATGGGACTTGAGATACTTATTGCATTACAAGCTCATGCAATTGATATAATTGAGGATTCCCAATTGGTAATCAACCAAGTAAAAATAATCTTCAAATGTCAAAGTGTAAGCATGTTACCATATTATGTTATTGTACTGCATTTGCTTTCTCAGCTTCAGATAGCCAATGTGACTTATATCCCAAGATTCATGAACTATAAGGCCAATGATGTAACTCAAAAGGTCTCGAATTTCAGAAGAAAGGGGATACCTAAGTGGACATAAGTCAAGCAACATATCAGAAGTTAATACCACCTTTGGCTAAAGGGGTATCATGGTAGAAGTTAACTAGAATAACTTAGAAGAGCATGATTGGAGACATTCAATCATTCAATATTTAACTGGCTCATCTTCAAAGGCCAGTAGGAAAATTAAATTATAATCTATGCAATATATAGTGTATAACAATGCTCTTTACAAAAGGGGTGTAGATAGGTTATTGTTAGAATGTTTAGGGCCAAAGGAAGCATTGACTGCTATGGTTGAGATGCATGAAAGTATTTGTGGTACCCATCAGCCTGGTGTGAAGATGAGATGGTTGCTTCGAAGACACTCCTACTATTGGCCAACTATCCTAAAGGATTGTATAGAGTATGCAAAAGGATGTCAGGCATACCAAAAGCATGGTATGATAAGACATGTGCCAGTAACTGACTTACATGTAATTGTGAAGCCTTGGCCATTCAGAGGCTGGGCAATGGATATGATAGCGAAAATACATCCTCCATTTTCGAAGCAACATTGTTTCATTCAAGTGGCCACAGACTACTTTACTAAATGGGTAGAAGCTAAGCCTTATAAGGCAGTAGATCAGATTGAATTTATTGGATTTATTAAGGAATTGATCCATAGGTTTGGCATTCCACAAACTATAACTGTAGATAATGGGACTGTATTTGATGGAAAGATGGTAAAATCTTTCACGGCAGAGTTTGAAATTAGCCTTGTTAATTCCTCCCCTTATTATGCACAAGCAAATGGTTAGGTTGAGTCATCTAACAAATCCTTGAAAAAAGGATTACAAAGAGTTGTGGAAGACAAGTACATGAACTTCTCCAAGGTCAAGTATAGGAATCACTCCTTATGCCTTAGTATATGGATATAATGCATTGTTGCCTATGGAAATTAACATTAAATCCTTGAGGGTAAAATGCCAGGACCAGTTAACTTTTGAGCAGTACCATCAAAGCATGTTCTTGGAATTAGAAAATGTGGATGAAGCTAGAATTTTGGCATTAAATAGTATTCTTTTTCAAAAGAAGAAGGTAGCCAAAAACTATAATAAGAAAGTCAGGTACATTAGCTTTGATGAAGGTGATTTGGTATGGAAAACAATATTTCCAATAGGAATTAAAAGCCATAAGTTTGGCAAATAGTCACCTAATTGGGAAGGACCATACCAAATTCATAGAGTCTTGCCTGGGGGAGCATACCATCTGATAAATTTGAATAGATATGCGTATCCCAAGAAAATCAATGGCATGTATTTGAAGTCTTACTATCCAATTATGTGGGAAACATAAGAAGTGTGAGAAATGCTAAAGTAAAAATAAATAAAAGGGCATGAAGCACTCAGATAACAAATAAATATTTCATTTCATAAAGAATTGAGTACAGCCAGCCATAAATTGGCCCAAAAATCAGTACAGTGTTTTAGTTGTTCCCTTATAATTAATTCTCTACTTCTAAGGTATGTGAACAACTGAATAACTATAGTCATGTCTTATCTTTTGTCAGCCAGCCTCTGGTCAGTAATTTGCAACTTCTTGGCATTTCGATCCAAGGCTAGGTTGACTGCTACTAGCTCTTCTTCCAGTTGAGCTTTTTTCTCCAATAACTGGGATCGAAATTGGGATGCATAGAAGTGTTGTCCCTTCAATCAAAACACTTCAGCATGGATATGGGATACAAACTCCTTATCCTTCAGCAGTTTTTCTTTTGTAGCCTTAGCCATTTGGCAGATATTGATGTAAAAGACTATGGTGGTTGCTGCCTGAGATATGTGGCTTGAAAAGGCCAAATTGGATTACTCGAAGGCCTGGCAACATTTAAGGAAACCATTCTTGATGATAGGCCTCTGTAAAGCTTCAAATAGAATCCTCGAAAATATTTGCAGTAAATCTAAGCAAGTGCCCAAGTCCACTAGAGATAAGGAGGTTTCAGCAGTAGTGGAGGAGCTCTCAATAATCTCTAGCAAAGAATTAGCAATGATCAATGGCTCAACCTCACTGCTTGGTACCCGAGCTGGTGAAGAGATACCAAACAAACTGGCCAGCTGAGCCTCGAAGATGTCCATCTCCTCCTCTGACATTATCAGTACAGAAGAATTGCTGGTTGAAGGAAGAGATGGAAGTATGGGGATAGGTGAAGAAGTAGAAGTTCCCCTCACAGAGTCGATTGTCCTGGCTACCAGCAAGTCTAAAGAAGAAGGACTGGAGCTGGGTGGTTGGAAAGAAGTTGGTGAGCTGCTAGTGTCATCCTTGGAAAGGCCAATGACCACTGAAGTAGAAATGGTAATTGGAGTATTCTCAATTAGGAGAGGGGCAGCTAGGACTATATGAGGAGTATATTGGGATGAGACAGAGGATAGATGAGATAAAATTGGAGTTGAGCCCGGACATAAGGAATGTGGAAGACTCTACCTTACAAGAGGAGCGGAAAATGGCATGTAAAGTGTAAAGCTGGGAAGTGGAAATATTGCCTGAATAGACTCTATCTTCATTAGCACTTCACTATAAGTCTTTCTTTCTCCTTCTGAGATTGCTTCCATTTCTACAGAAGTCTGAAAAGACCTTTCATCCACAGATAAAGAGAGATGGGCCTGTGTCGAAGGAAGAAGGAATGAACTGATTACTTTTGCATAAAAAAAAGGGGTGTTAATTCCATGCTGAAACCTGGAAAGGGAAATTATCACAAGGGATTGAATGAGGTTACCAGCTTCAGAGGTTGTGGTGGTGGTGCTGTTTGGAGAATTGCGAAGGAAGTAGTGCTCAGCAGTTTGTTGCCTCCTTGCAGCCTCCTTTTGAATTGTATTAGCAGCAGCAACTTCATCCCTTAGTATTTGCTGTTGTCTCCTCTTCTCAGACCTCTGAAATACAATGATTTCCTTGGAGTGCTCTTCTTCCACTGCTTTGACAGATGCCTTGTAAATAGAGTCCCCAATAAGGTCAGCGGGAGAAATTGTCTTTTTCTTCCTTCTCTTCAATGGTATTTCTTTCTCCTTCTCTGTTTCTTTCTCTTCCAAGTGAGCCTCAAGTATCTCTTCCCCAGGATCAAGCAAAAGTCTTCTTGTCCTCTGTTGTTGCTGCTTGCCTTTGAGGATATTCAAAGCTTGAACTCTCTGAGGAGAATCTTCCTATGAGGCTCCTACACCAAAGAAAAGTTATAAGTAAATAAGCAAAGCATTATAAAGAGAAAAGGAAAAGAAAGGAAGCAGCAGTGCATGCCTTTCTTCGAAGAAGCTCTAGTGACTCTAGGAGGAGGAGATGAGGTAGAAGGAACAACCTCTGTGACAGTAGGGGTAGGAGTTGAGATAGTTGGCGCAGTGGAAGAAGTGCTAATCCCAGTCCCCTTGGACTTGGCCTGAGGCACATCTAGTCCCACCAACAGGTCCTGAAGAGGAATGGCCAAGTGTATCTTCATATTGGTTGTCCACCAATTTTGGTACCTCCTCAATGCAGTGCCTTGGGGAATGAAGGAGAAGAATTCAAACCTGATTAAGTCTTGGATCAATTTGGAGGTTGCCTCATCCAGCCTGGACCTTGGAACTCTCAGTTCTCTGCTTACAAGATTTGAGTTAGATTGGTTGCAAAGAGAGATAAGGATCTCCTGAGTGAGCCCAAATTGTCTAGCAAACTGAGCAGAACAGTAGGTTCATAAATACATTTATAAGCTCGAGGATTCATAATGCCAATGAAGAGCTCCCTCGAAATCAGAATAGAAGCCCACATATCTCTATGTTGAGGTTTGGAGCAGGACCTATCACCCAGAATGCTTTCAGCTAGGCTGGCTTGATATTGGCTTCGAATGGGTAGAAAAAGAGGCAAGAAGGAGGAGAAGCCGGAAGTTGATGAAAAAAAGAAAAGTAAAAGGCAAAATTGGAAGGGTAAAGAGAGACTTTGGCAAACTTCATGCCATAAGTGATAGGATTTGATGTCAGGAATTTTAAACATTTGGAGTGTAAGTCTGTGAAGTATGCAAAAAGCCAAAATTGAAGTACCCAGAATGGGCCTCCTTGATTAGCATCCATAGATTTTTCATAGAATTGGGAGCAGGTTCTGTAAACATGGCCCAAAACATATGGAGCCAAAACCACCTTTGTATTCAAAATAAAAGCTTTGGCGAGAGGGACAAATTCAGGTATAATCCTCTTAAGAAGAGTTACAGAAGAGGAATTTGCAAAGCTAATACAACAAAAAAGAAAAGAATTCCCTATCAGTCACAGGACCTTCCTTTTTATTCTCAAATTTGACAAAGTCACTATAGGAAGAGTTTAGAGGGGGAATAAGAAAATAGACAGTAAGGTCAGGATAGTCCGGACCAAAGGGAGTGCCAATAGGTGATATGTCACGACCCAAACCCACCGGCCAGTAATCCTTGGATCACCAAAGACCTCTGAACAGAATAAGTTATAATTAGGGGCTACAAAAGCAAATATAGAAACATACATAGTCCATTGAGCTGTGGAGACATATATGGGACAGAAATTTTTAAACTTTATACACATATATGTGACATCATAATGCAGTAGTCTTCGTCACATTCATTACAGATATAGCCAAAAGAGACTTAGCCCAATACACAGATAATAGAAAACATGTTCTATACCTAAAGGAAAACAAGGTCTTAAACACAAGCCATTTAAACTTGACTCGCTCACAAAAGGGAACCTCCTTGGAGGCATAACGGCTAGCTGACAAAACTGATATGCCAGGTCCTCAATTCTGAGCCTGGTTACGTGCCTGCTCACCTACATACATAATATAAAAAGTGAGCGGAAGCCCAGTGAATAATAACAAAGTAAATGATTTAATGAATGAAGTCCATACCAAATTCAGAAATTACAATTCAGATTCATAAACAAATTCATATACATATTCATATTCATATTCATATTCTTGTTCAAATCACATACAGAAATCAGAATTCATGCTTGATCATACGTGGTACATCCATTAGCGCTAACAGAGCAGATACATAACAGATGCAGAACAGATAGTGGTTATGAGTAACCAGTTCCGTAAAGGAACCTCCAGATTTGGGTAATAGAGAATAGACATGCTGAGCTCCATGATAGAGCCTCTAGTACGGGTAACAGATTGCAGACATATTAAGTTCCATAATGGAACCTCCGATACCGGGTAATAGCTAACAGATATCACATGATGCTAAGGATGCCATGAATACATTGTTAGAAATTGGACAATCATTCATTGTATAGAGCATAACGTTTCATGAAACAGATCTTATTTCAGTAGTGGACATTCTGTATGGAGTTTTAGAAACTGGTTCTGTCTCGGGTACAACATCAATAGTAAACTCGATTTCTGTATCAATTAACTCTCCAGGTAAGTCATTAGGAAATACATTAGGAAATTCACTGACCACATGAATTGTGTCCACATTCACACTATCCGAAGATACAGTTAACACACAACATAAGTAGCCCCGATACCATTTTCTTAACAATTTCCTAACTTTCATAAATGAAATTAAGTATGATGGAGGGACAACCCCATTTCCAGCAAATACAAATTCAAGTAACCTTGGAGGTTGGAATACAACAAGTTTATTTACACAATCAATAGCAGCAAAATACTTAGTCAACCAGTCCATGCCCAATATGCAACCAAAATGATCAATTCCCAAAGGCAACAAATCAACATACGTCACGTTTCCAATCACAATATCACATGCTGGATAAACATAAGCACATACCGTGGAACCCACAGATGGTGTAGATACAGATAACAAATAATTCATAGGTTCTACTGGTCTAGTTAATTTTTGAGAAAATGCATGTGACACAAATGAATGGGTAGAATCAGAATCTATCAGCACATATGCATTTTGGGCACAAATGGAAATTATACCTGACACCACAGCTTCAGTGTTCTGCACATCACCAGGCACTAAAACAAATACTTGACCTTGTCTCAAAGTTTCTTTCCCAGTATTAGCTCTTGCATTTGTTTTAGCTGTAGAAGCGGATCTGGCTGAACTCGTTGTAGGGTGGTTGGCATTATTAGACCCAAGTGGGCAATCTTTTACCACATGACCTATCTTTCCACATCGAAAACAAGCACCCGATGCCCGGTAACACACGCCTCTATGCCTCTTTCCATAATCAGGGCAAACTGGAATTGACCCACTGCTTTGACTTGTGTTACTTGTAGATCCCGTGTTCTGCTTTTTACTTACATAAGAACGACTGTTTCTGAAATCGTACCCAGACATTTTTCCTCTCTATTCTATTGTTGTTGTTGGGGCCTTACTTTGTTTTATAGCAGCTAGGGTAGCTTCTGCCATTAAGGATCTGCCAAGGACTTCTACGTATGTTGGCAACTTCAATACGCCTACTCAATCAAATATGTCTAAGTCCAATCCTCCTTCAAATTTGCGGGATTTCTTATAGTCCGTATCCACCATGTACGGAGCAAATCTGGCTAACTGAGTGAACTTAGCCTCATACTCAGCTACAGACATTCTGTCTTGCTTGAGTTCTTGAAATTCAGACACTTTTCGGTCTCGAAAACACTAAGGAAAGTACTTGTCATAAAAGATTTCATTGAATTGAGCCCATGTAATGTTTCCATTGGTATTTCGAATCAGTAACCACCATCTCCGAGCTTCTTCTTTGAGAGTATAGGTGGCCAATAAAACCTTCTGAGTCTCGATACAGGGAAAAATTTCAAACAACTTCTCTATTTCAAGTAACCATGTTTCTGCTTTCAACGGTTCAATACCACCCAAGAAAGTTGGCAGTTTCATCTTCATGAATTTCTGAGTTAGGTTGATGATGTCATTATTGTCGGGTTCAACTTGTATCGGTAGAGGCGGATGGGGCAAAGGTTGTTGTCTCTACTGTTGTGTCATTACTTCAGTCAATGCTGCAAGCATCTGTTCCATTGAGGATTCACTTGTATCATTACTTTTTGCATTCTCCATGATGCTATAGGGAACAAGATAATAATAAATAGAGGAATAATCTTGTTCAGTTCTTTCAATTTCATATGTTCAGGTTCAGATTCAGTCTTCACAATTATAGAAATTTCTTCACGCACTCACAGATGCAGATGATATGTCACTGTTTCTTTCTAGGACATCTTATAGCTCATATGGACTTGTGTGTGCGGTATAACTCGTGCTCTGATACCACTCTGTCACGACCCAAACCCGTCTCTATTGGTTTAGCGCTGTAACCGGCCAATAATCTTTGGATTATCAAAGGCCTCAGAACATAATAAGTTATAATTAGGGGCTACGGAAGCAAATATAGAAACATACATAGTCCATTGAGTTGTGGAGACATATATGGGACAGAAATTTTTAAACTTTATACACATATACGTGACGTCATAACGCAGTAGTCTTCGTCACATTCATTACAGATATAGCCAAAAGGGACTTAGCCCAATACACAGATAACAGAAAACATGTTCTATATCCAAAGGAAAACAAGGTCTTAAACACAAGCCATTTAAACTTGACTCGCTCACAAAAGGGAACCTCCTCGGAGGCACAACGGTTGGCTGACAAAACTAATACGCCAGGTCCTCAATTCTGAGCCTGATTACGCGCCTGCTCACCTACATACATAATATAAATAGTGAGTAGAAGCCCAGTGAATAATAACGGAGTAAAGGATTTAATGAATGAAGTCCATACTAGATTCAAAAATTAGAATTCAGATTCATGAACAGATTCATATATATATTCATATTCATATTCATATTCTTGTTCAAATCACATACAGAAATCAGAATTCATGCTTGATCATACGTAGTACATCCATTAGCGCTAACAGAGCAGATACATAACAGATGCAGAACAGATGGTAGTTATGAGTAACCAGTTCCATAAAGGAACCTCCGGATCCGAATAACAGAGAATAGACATGCTGAGCTCTATAATGGAGCCTAAGGTACAGGTAACAGATTATAGACATATTAAGTTCCATAATGGAACCTCCGATACCGGGTAACAGTTAACAGATATCACATGATGCTAAAGATGCCACGAATACAATGTCAGAAATTGGACAATTATTCATTGTATAGAACATAACGTTTCATAAAACAGATCTTATTTCATCATATAGAAAATAAATAAAGTTGAAAATAGCTTTATTAAGTTATTACTTACAGATGGCTCTGGGTGCAGACAGACAGAACAGACTAATCAAACAGTTTACGGTGCGCGACCTACATTAACACATAACATACACATTTGAAACACATGCTCAGAATGTACTTAGCTCATTACGTTCTGTTCTTAGTGTGTTTCTACGTTTTACCCTCATTATTATATCTTAATCATGGCCTAGGAATGCTTAAGGTGTAATGAGGATGCCAAATTGTGTTGTTCAACACTTAGGCAAATTTGCTGAAAATAGGGTCCCCGCTCGAGTACAACTTCCTTTGCTCAAGCGCAGGTTCAAAAATGCAAGTGGTCGTTCGAGCAGTTTGTAAACTTTACAAAAGTACTGGTTGTGTGATTTTTCTGCTCGACGGTCGCTCGAGCGTAAGACTCAGGTCCTCGCTCGAGCGTAACTCTTGTCGCTCGAGCGGTTTGAAAAAACATGAAACTTCTGGGAGCTTGCATTTCACGCTCAAGCGAACTTCTAGTCGCTCGAGCGGAGATGCAAAAACAAGGATAGTTGCTTGAGCGCATGATCTATTGCTCGAGCGGAGAGGTCAAATTCTAGAATTTCCAGATTCACCTCCAAGCTTCCAAACTCAACTTCAAAGCTACAAAACTCATCCATTTTGAGCCAAACACTTGAGAAAACACATTTAAACTTGGAAAACATTGAGAATTCAAGATCATTTCATGAAATCAAGGCCCAAAAACATGCCAAATGCTCAAAACTAAGCTCAATTCTTTGAAAAACTTAACATGCATGTATTGTCTTGACTTCAAAACTTCCAAAACATGATCAATTGGTATGAAATGGTATTAATCAAGATGAATTCTCAAAATAAAGGTAAGATGGGCACATGCATGAGAGATTTCTTTGAAATCAAATTCAAATTGTGTTCAAATGGACATGCATGCATGTGGTGCTCCTCTTTTTTATCTCCTAGTTCATTTCTTGCTTAACTTAGCTCACTTCTCTTGAATACAAGTATGGAATGACTTAAACTCAAACCTAAAGGTTGAATTCTCACCTTAGATGTTTAATTATGCTCTAGAGTGCTAAAATCCTCCAAATTCTCTTCCAATGTTTAGCAATCCCTCTCTTTCCTTCGTTATTTGTTGAATTCAATTCTTAAGCTTTCCTCTCCCTCTCTTCTTACATTTTTGGGCTCACAAGGATGAAGATGAGATATGTCTTAAGTGGTATATAGGCGTTATATAGGCTTGCTTAGTGGTCTTTAATTAATTTAGCTTAAGCTAATCATAATGGCCTTAATTAATCTAATTTAATCGTTCTGAATCAACTTTCAATTGAACCTATTACAATGTTCTAAAAATACCAAATAACACATAAACCAAGTCAATTTCGTGATCGGATGCCGATAAGGTCTTTAATTCACAGAACAAAATAGAAATTCAAACAGATATTTCTACATTAAATAGATATGAGCACAAATAATGTAACACGCATGGAATTTCCTCAGAATTTCACCTTAATTACTTATTAGACATAATTAATCATGGTTAGTTAGCTAATCACAAGTCGGGGTTGTTACATGATAACCCTAAAAGATGGCAGATGTCAAGGACAGTAGGGGCCATCATATCACATCAAAATTGGAAGAAATTAAAAGTAGAGTTCCATAAACAAAGAGCAACGAGTATTAAAAATAGATCCTCAGAAATAATGAACCTGGAGAGTTGAAGGGTGTCGAAGAGGCAAAGTTCCTGCAGATCTAATGTCTTGGCGGGAATAACTCGATCGTACTATTCCTCTCATTCTAGCCTTACTGTGGGCCAGCAGCAATGGGGCCGATTCACCCTCCAACTCCCCTAATCAAGGCCACCTTTATAGAGGAGGCAGTGATCCTCCAAACGTAGGTATAAAGCAGGAAGCTGGGCAAGGGCCTCCTTAAAAATAGGCCCGAGCATGTATTTCCTTTGCTTGTGATGGCAGGGAACAAAAATGAGCCCATTAGTAGCACTCTATTTGCCAGTTTTGTATTTTTCACATTCTTCAGCAATAACCCTCTTCAAAGCTACGGATGGGCTTATACGCTTAACAACTGGTACTTTCAAAGAGGAAGAAGCCATTAGCAGAAGTTTTTGGAGTAAGAAGCTGAGAAAATGAATGAGGAGGAAGAGAGAGCAATAGAAATGAAAGGGTTTGTGTGTTTGGGCGAGCAAGTGAGTTAAAAGCGCGAAGAGAAAGGGTTTTTAAACCTTTCTGTCCAAAAAGATGCCCAGTCAGCCTAAAGGGGTAAAAAAGACCCGAGATAATTGCTTGACTATTTTTGGACTCATATGGGTTTAAGCCTTTGTCTTAAAATTCAAACGGGTCCTGAAAGCGCAACATGAAAAGTTTCTCTCGAGAGTGATTGCTTGGGAAGGAAACATGTTTCAAATGCTCAGTTTGGCTTCAAAAATACGTCTTTGGCTTCAAAGCCAGTTTCTTCTCAAAGTCTCTAAAACAATTTTGGCTTCGAAGCCAGTTGTCAAACACCCAACTGGGCCTTGAGAGTAGGTAATTAACTTTGAAACACACTTTATGCCTTAAAATTCAAGAATGTTTGGGTTTGATTTGCTTCGAAGGGGTTTGAGACATACTCTTAGGTTTTTTGTTAAAGATAAAATCCTTCGAAGGAAACTTTGAAGTATTTTACAGTTGGAATGTGATTCTTATTTGATGTTTTAGACTTTAAAGTAAGTAAATGCTACAAAGCCAGTACTAAGTCAAGTAAAGGATCAAAATTCAAAGAGACTTATCTGAACATGAAAAATTCCTTCTTGAATTTTTTGTCAAAAATAAGCCCTTTTTGGGGAAGAAACCTTGTTACTTTCAAATGTAGTTCCACACTTCGAAGCACTTAAAAGTAACTTTGACGCAAAATTAGTTAGTTCAAAGCTATTAGTTACACAGATTATGTTGACCATGCGATTGAAATACGACAAACCAGGCTTTGAAGCAAAATTGGTTAATTTGAAGCTGTTATCTTTGTATGAACAAAGTGAGGAATAAGGTCACAAGCATGTAATTGGAATATAAAACTAGATCATGTAAAAGAGGGAAAGAAAACCCATAGTTTTATTGATACATAAATAATTACATTAGAAAGACCTACTTGGCTACAAATTCAATTTCATAATAATAGGGAATAGAAAAAGTAACAAGTTCATTAAATTTAACCCAGCAGTGTTCTATGAACTTGTGTTCTTTTTTTATTCTATCCTCCACTCTATCTAACTCAGTTTGTTGTAGTTGGTAGACTTTTATTTTGTGAAAAAGTTGTTCGGCCTTCACCTCAAACTCTATCTCTTTTTGGTTTTACTCCATCTCCTCTATGTCCAAATCCTCCAAGTATGCTGAGTCCTTGTTCTTGAAGGCATCGTATTCTATTGGTTGTGGCTTCATCCAAAGAGTCACTGATAGCTAGAGAATTTTTATACCAATGGAGAATGAGAGGGAGTTGGTCCAAAAAGGCTTGGAGTTTTGTCTGGGCTATGGGTTTGAGGACATGACTTCGAGTCATAATGTCATAAGCCCATTGAACGTTCTTGAGAGAAATCTCATCCCCAAGAACACTGAAGGGCAAGTGAGAAAAGGTGGCGAGCAAAAGCTAAGCTTTGTATCGCTCAAATGCAGTTGGAGGAATTGGGGGTTGGTAGGGGAAGAAATGTCAACCCTCGAAAAGGGTGAGTTTCAATTCCTGCATCTAGTGAGGGTTTTGAGGAAAGGGGGTATAGAGGGGTCCATCCTAAAAGAAAGAGAGAACTAAGGGTTATTAACACATTCGAGCCAGTCAGAAGAGCAAAACTTAGCCTTTTTGGCCAAAAATGAGGGACTGAATCCCCATGCTTCAGTGGGATGAGGAGTTTGTTATACTATCCTCATTGGCATGGAGGAAGTATACCACGCCAGAAGCAGGTTATCCTCCAAACGGCGATTGTGGTCAATGGGTATGTAGGGGTATACCACCAAACTTCGAGAGAATGGAGGAACTACAAAGGGATCATCAAATTCAACAAATCTGTGATGAATTCATTTCCTTATTTGAGCTTGAGCTTGAGCTTGTGGTGACCAAGTACCCCAACCAGTACTTTCGAATGAAGCAGCTTCGTCCCACGAAAGGAGTTTTGGAGCAGATGAAGAACTTCCAAGATCCATTTGTGCAAATGCTTGATCCAGAGATTCGTATGGGGCAAAAACATCCATGACTTGTATAAATTGAGGTGGATAAGTGTGGCTAATAACTGCATTGAAGTTCTTTCGAGGTCTGTAATCGTTTCCCAAAGCCTCCTCGTATATTCGATCAATGTAAGAGAGAGTATGATTGGCCATTGGAGATGTACCAATCTATTCGTGTCACACAGATAATGAAAGGGCTTTTCGTTTAAATAGATAGTAAAAGTTCAAAGCATGAGTATTTAATGAGGTTCGTTGCTTCACTGTTCAAAAAACGGTTATACTTCTACAGTAAGCAAAGTCCATGCACGTTTTGGGACGTGGGTAAAGTGTGCTAAGCCCACTAATATTACCAAGTATTGGGTATATTAGTGCGAGGGGTAATGTTGGCCGTATATTTTGTAAAAGCCAATCCCAGGTCGACACGTGGCACGAAAAGGGCAATGTGGGGATTTAGGATAAGTCTCCAATCAAAGACAGACATGTGGCAACTCATATTGGTAGTAGTGGATCTGCGTAGCACTGGAACAGTTGAAAGGCGCGAGGTGATGTGTCTTAACGGTTACTTACAATTTAAATTCAAATTTAGGAGGGAAGCCTAACTGCAATAATGGCGTAGTGAGGTTAATATTGAGAGAACATGATCAGTAATTGTGGGAACATATTTCAACGGTTGAAGGCCCACATCGACAATTGCCATGGAAAAGTATAAATAGAAGAGAAGGCCCCAGAATGAGAGATCCAGACTTAGATCTAAAAACCAGTTTATTTACTTCATATTTCTTTTTAGTTTTATATTTCTAGTTCTTTACATTTCAGTATTTCAATTTCTGTACTGCACTTTATTTCTTAGGAGTAGTCTCAAGTAGACGTTGTTGTAAACATTTTCAAGGCTACGTCATTTCATTGCAAGTTCTTATTTACTCAATGAAATTCAGTTTCTGAATTGTTTTGTACTTGTTATTTCTTATAAATTGCTTGTGAAACAAGCCACTAGTAAAAGTCCTATTTATTGAGGCTGAAAGAATTTCAACACAATCATTTGATAATTGGTTGGCAATTAAAATTCTGTAAGGACTGATTGATTTTTACTAGCACGCTCCAAATTATATTATTAACCTTCAGAAACTAAAAAAACCAATAGGTGTACTGAGAGTAAATTATAATTCTAAATAATTTATTAGATAATATTAACAAATTGGGTGTTTGGAGCTCGAAGTCTAGTTTTGATGGATTCGAACTATGCTTTTAAATTGTTACAGAGTTTGGATTTTTCAATATATAATATAATGAAATTACATCTAAACTTTTTTTAAAGGTAATTTTTCCTATTATATAAATCAAAACGTCGTAAATCTTTGAGATTGAAACTCTCAATCTAAAATTTCCTGTAGTGATAAGCAAGGAAATAATTGAGAGAAAAAAAAATGTATTTGATTTAAAAATAAAAAATTAAGTGATTAATGAATAGTGTATCAATAGAAGTAGAATTGTTTTTAAAACTATTTTAGTTTTTTTTTAAAAGAGTAATGCTTTGTTTGGTTTCATTTTTGAAATTTGTCTTGAGAATGTTTTTTGGAAAATAAAATTTTGTTTGATAAAAATAAACACCTAAAAAATAAACCTCCCAAAAAGATAAACCAATGTAAAAATGATGAGTGTTTTTTTTTTTTTTTTCACTTCAAATCAGATTTTAATTTTTTAAAATTTTTTACAAAAATTGATTTTAAAAATCAAACCAGACAAACCCTAACTTATTAATGGGATTTATTTGAAATTGTCTAATTATTTACAATTAAATTGATAATTGAGCTTGGTGCATATCTAGATGTGTAATGCTATATAAATAAATAAAAAAAATTACACATAATAATGTGGCTTATTATATACCGTTTACTTTAAAATAAAATAATATTAAAAATAGATTTATTTACAATAATACCACATTATTTTTGTCAAAATTTTTGTATAATTTTTATGTAAATCGAATCTAGATGCATCTCGCCGTATAAATGGAAGAATAGTTGTAGATCAAAAGTCAAAAAAGTAAGCATGAATCAAGGAATTGGGGTCACTGCTATGATTATTGTGCCTCACTTTGAGGTGTATTATAAGTTTATTTTTATGATTGGAACTGTTTATTTTATAAGGTTTGTTGAGTATTTCATGCTTACAAAAAATCATATTAATCGGATATCAATAACTATATAATCGATAGGGATGACAATTTAAACCCGGCCCGATGGGGACCCGATCCCCCGACCCCGATTGGAACGGTTTTTCCTCGAAAATTATCCATATAGGACCGGGGATGGTATTAAAAATTAAATCCTCGATGATTTTCGGGCCAGGGACGGGGATAGGTTCCCCAACCCCGGCCCCGCCCCGGCCCCGCCCCGACTGATCCCCGACTGTATCCCCGTATAGTTATTATAATATATATATATTATATTATTTGTTTAGTGTTATTATAATATATATATATATTATATTATATTATATTATATTATATTATATGTTTAGGCCCTCTCTCACTCTCTCACTCACATCATACTCCTCTCTCTCTCTCTCTCTCTCCTGTGTAGATCTTGTGATGAAGATCAATGGCAGATAGCCTCCGACGACGACGACGAGGGCCACCTCCTTTTCGTCCGAGACCTTCGACAACGATGACGTTGATGATGTTTTTTTTTTCTTAAATCTCCTCCTCCGACGTTGATGATATATTATATTATATGTTTTTTTTTCTCTTTCTCGTCCGAGACCTCTCTTCTTAGATCTCTGTGTAGTGTGTGTGTGATCTTGATGATGTTTGCTAAATTCTCTTTTTCTACTCAGATCTCTCTCAGAGAGCTATTTTTTTTTTTTATGTTAATGTTGGTGAAGATCTGTTTTATTTTTTTTTATTTGTTGGTGAAGATCGACTCCTCTTCCTCCTTTCGTTTTTTTATTATTTTTTATTTTTTATTTTTCTGGAGTTAATTTCTTTTGAAGATCTGTTGATTGATGATGTTGTATTTGAGCTGAAGTGGGTTGTTGATGCCCGGGGATTTTCGAGGTCGGGGAAACCCGATCCCCGTTAGGGGCGGGGGTGGGGGCGGTAGTGGGATCCCCGTCGGGGATCGGGGTCGGGGACAGGGGGAAGTTTGGCGATCGGGGATCGGGGACGGGAAGGGTGATCCCCGACCCCGCCCCGCCCAGCCCCGTTGCCATTCATAATAATCGATAACTAAAAAAATAAACAATAAATTTTTTTTTTGAGAAATAGTATAAAAAATATGTAATTCGATCATATAGTTATTCATATCCGATTAATATGATTTTTGGTAGACATGGAATACTCAACAAACCCTACAAAATAAATAGTTCAAATTATAAAAATAAACCTATAATATACCTCAAATTAAGACACAATAGTCACTATTGTACTTTTAGCACATCAGTGACCCATCTCCATGAATCAAGGCTCTAAAACATGGATGGACTAATAAATGGATTGTAATTAGATAGATAGAAAAGGACTTAAAAATTTGTTGAATTTGTTTTTTGTTGATAATTTTTAGTATTTCACTTAAATTATTTTTATTTAAAAAATATATGAGTATTTAAATTTTTTAGGCACGGCTTGGTTTAGTTTTCATTTTCATTTTCTTTTTATGTTTTTTTCCTTTAAAAAAATAAAAATTAGTTTGTTGAATAAAATGATTTGTTTTTTTGAAAAGAATATAATTTTTGAGAATTTTAAAAATATATTTTTATATTTTATTTATATTTTTCAAATTAATTTTTATATTACAATAAATAAATTTAAAAATAAAACCAAATAAAGTGATTATTTTGAATTTATTTTATTTTTTTATTAATTATTTTTAATATTAATTTTATTATAAAGGTACCGTTGTATTAATTTTATGAAAATCATGTTTATATAGTGAAAAAATATATATTCTATTAATATAAAATGAGAAAGACAAAATTTTTGTAAAAAAAATATTATAAAAGTGAGGTGCCATAGACACAAAAAGAAAGAGTGCCGTGTGTGTACCTGTGGGTGTTTTATTAGAATTTCATGATTGGAAATGTGATGCTGACCGACCCACAACAAGGACGGGATACTCTTTTTCTTTTCTTTTTGGTTTTTTTTCCTTTTTTTTGTTTTTAATATATTATTTAATGTCTAAATACAGCAGCAGTTGGGAGCTCGAATTGTGGGGGCCCCGAATCCCCACAATTCCCATTTCAAGTAAAAAAAAAAAAAAAAAAGAAAATAGAAAAAAGAAAAAAAAAACAGTTTCCAAAAAAGGAAATTAAGGGTATTCGGTGCACTATTTTTAGGGACACAAAACATTTTTCGTCTAAATAAGACAGATATTTGGTCCATGTTTCTATTTCATTACCATTTACAATTCCCACTTACTACAAGTTACCACCACTACTATCGTAAAAAACTATGTCCTCCTGATATATTTTTCAAAGGCGACAGCTTCTCTCCAGTCCAAATCTGAATTGGACGGTACTGTTCGGTCCTCACTACGAGTTGTGTTTCAATAATCTAAACTGTTCAATGTGTAGAACTCATCGAGTACTATATGCCTGTAAAAAATCACGTTGATCGGATATCGATAGCTAGATGATCAAATCAGTTTTTTATGAAAAAAAATGGACAACGAAAAATAAACGGCTTACAAAAAACTGATTTGATCATATAGCTATTGATATCCGATTAACGTGATTTTTTACAAGCATATAGTACTCAACGAGTTCTACACATTGAACGGTTTAGATTATCGAAACACAACCTGTAGTGGGCCCCCAAGGGCCGGATAGCACCGTCCAATCCAGATTTGGACTGGAGAGAAGCTGTGCCCTTTTTCAAAAACATCGAAAGTTGTCTTGAAGGTTGTGAAGTTGATTTTCTTCATGATCTTCATTTTCATTACCGCCAAACTATTATGATTTAGAATACTCAGAAATCAATCACACACAGAAAAGACGTAAGATATTTACATGGTTCAGCAATTGCTTACGTCTACGGAGAGATTTCACTATAGAATTTTCCAAAAGAAGATTATAGAACTCACACTCACTTTCTATAGATTTACACACACTCTCTCTGATTCTCTCTTACTCTGTCTGTGTTGTGTTTTATCCATTCCTCATTATCTCAATTTATACACAAATGAGAGGAAACAAACTCAAGGAAAATGAGTAATTGGGAGGGTTGCCACTTGCCATCTCCCCTCTTACTTCTTGACTTAGAGCCAACCTCCAACTACTCCTCCAACTACTCCTCCATATGGGCTGGAGCCAACAATTCTCCCACTCCATGCCCATATGGATAACTGACTTCTTACTTGAAGTCTATCCCGGTCAGATTCTTGCAAACTTCTAGTTTGTCTCTAGTGACAACCTTGGTCAGCATGGTAGAAGGATTCTTGTCCATGTGAATCTTCGCCAACTTCACCAGCTGCTTTTCCATCATTTCTCGTTTCTAATGATACCGGACATCAATGTGCTTTGTACGTGAATGGTACATGGAATTCTTGCTCAGATCAATTGCACTCTGACTATCACAATGTACCTTATACTTTTTCTGTTGTAGACCAAATTCTTGGAGAAACCGTTTGAACCACAACATTTCATTTCCAACGTCTGCGGCAGTAATGTACTCTGCCTCTTTTGTAGATAAAGTAACACACTTTTATAGTTTGGACTGCCCTGAAATAGCTCCCTTTGCAAAGGTGAATAAAAATCCTGATGTAGACTTTCTACCATCAAGATCACCCTCTATATCAGCATCTGTAAAACCCTCCAAAATTGGTTCAGCTCCCTCAAAATGTAGACACATCTTTGAAGTTCCCTTCAAGTGTCGAAGAATTCATTTCACTGCCTCCCAATGCTTCTTTCCTAGATTGGCGAGGATTCTGCTCACAACGCCAACTGCTTGAGCCATATCTGGCCGGGTACATACCATTGTATACATCAAACTTCCTACTGCAGAAGAATAAAGGATTGCCTCCATTTATTTCCTTTCAGAGCTGGTCGTGGGACACGAACATTTTGTCACCTTGAAATGGTTGGTCAATGGTGTGCTAACTGGCTTGGCATCTTCATGTTGAACCTTTCAATTACCCGTTCAACATATTTCTCCTGTGACAGCCATATCTTCTTGGCTTTCTTATCACGAACAATCTTCATACCCAAAATCTGCTGTGTTGGGCCTAAATTCTTCATGTCAAAATACTGCGACAAGTCCTTTTTGAACTTGTTGATCATAGTAGTATCATGTCCGATGATCAACATATCATCAACATACAACAGTAGGATGATGAAGTTTCCATCTGAAAACCTTTAGAAATATACACACTGGTTTGCTATTGTTCTTATGTACTCATGATCCACCATGAATGAATCAAACTTCTTGTACCATTGTCTCGGCGCCTGTTTTAGATCGTAAAGACTCTTCTTCAGTTTGCAAACTAGATTTTGTTTCCTTTTAACTTCAAATCCTTCTGGCTACTTCATATAGATCTATTCCTCCAAATCACCATAGAGAAAGGTAGTTTTGACATCCATTTGCTCTACCTCTAGATTCAAGCGAGCTTCTAATCCAAGAGCTACTCGAATGGAAGTCATCTTCACAACTGGGGAGAAGATCTCATCAAAATCAATTCCCTTCTTCTGCCTAAAACATTTGTCCACCAAGCGAGCTTTATGCAGCAATATTTTACCGTTGCCATCTTTTTTCAATTTGTACACCCATTTGTTCTTCAATGCCTTATTGCCCTTTGGAAGTGAAATAAGCTCATAAGTGTGGTTTTTCTGCAAAGAACTCATCTTCTCATTCATGGCTTGCATCTAGCAATCTTTCTCTGTATGACTCTTTGCTTTTGAAAAACTCTCAGGCTTCCCCTCATCAGTAATCAGAATGTACTGAGAAGCGGGATATTTGGTTGATGGCATGGCAACTTTTTCAAATCTCCATAACTAAGGCCTAGCTGCCTCTGGTTAAGGGGGTTGCTCCTTCTGCTCAACACCCTTTTTATGTGGGTTTCCATCTCTTTCCTCCTGATCCTCATCTTCTGGCATTGGATCTTGCAACTCTGGTACTTCTTGTCGCACCTGATCAACTCTAGCATGTTGTGAGGGTTCTGGAGATGAAAATAAGTCTAAAGTGATAACAATTCTAGACTTTGCTGATATCTCAAAATTTGCTATGGTATGGTCTTCATGGAACACAACATCTCTGTTCCTGAATATCTTCTTGTTCATCGGGTCCCACAACTTGTACCCAAATGCTTTATCTGAATAGCCTATAAATATACATGGAATGGACTTGTCATCAAGTTTCTGTCTATTTTCTTTGGAGATGTGTGCGAACGTCTTACATCCGAAGACTCTCAAGTGAGAATATGATCCATTTCTTTTGGACTAGACTTCGGCAGGTACTGCAAAATTCAATGGGACTAAAGGTGACCTGTTGATGAGGTAACAGGTTGTACAGGTAGTTTCAGCCCAGAATGACTTTGGCAACTTTGCCATTCTGAGCATGTATCTGACTCTTTCAATAACAGCGCGGTTCATTCTCTTTGCCACACCATTGTGTTGTGGGGGTACCGGGAACTGTTGTCTTGTGCCAGATACCTCTGTTAGCACAATATGCTTCAAAAGTATTGGAAGTGTACTCGCCACCATTGTCTATGCGAAGACACTTCAACTTCTTCTCAATCTTTCTTTTCACTATTGCATGGAACTCCTGAAAATGTTTGAATA
>JAXFYN010000229.1:27958-272550 GCA_036172215.1 Camellia granthamiana | reverse complement strand
GTTTCAATCTCAAAGATTTACAACGTTTTTATTATATAATACTATAAATTACCTTTAAAAAAAAGTTTAGATGTAATTTCATTTTATTATATTGAAAAATCCGAACTCTGCAACAATTTAAAAGCATAGTTCGAATCCATCAAAACTAGACTTCGAGCTACAGACACCCAACTTGTTAATATTAGCTAATAAATTATTTAGGATTATAATTTACTCTCAGTACTATATTTTTTTCCAAATTATCCTAAAATCTCTTCTCACACCAGGAAAAGGGCAAATTACAAAGGCTCCCCTCGAGGTTTGGTGAAAATATAGATTTCCCCCTGAGATTTGAGAAATTACATCCTGTCCCCTGAGATTTATATTTTCATAACAAATTACCCCCTGAGGTTTTTATTTTCATACAGATTCTCCCATAATTTGTTATGAAAATTTGACCCTCAGGGGGCAATTTGTAATTTCTCAAACCTCAGGGGGGAATCTGTATTTTCACTAAACCTCGAAGGGGGTGTTTGTAATTTGCCCCAGGAAAAAGTCCAGACTCTTGGTTTTTGTTATTTTTCGAATATTAGCCATGGAGGTCACAGTTTTTTAGATTATAGAAGAAGATAAAGATCAAATTCTTGGTGTCTATTCTGATTTTTTTGATTTCTAGGTTTTATTCTCTGGTAAAACTCCAAGGTAGGTCTTGCAAATTCATGGTGGTTTCTAGGTAAAATCCAATTTATTTTCTAGTGCGTAGTCTCTCTCTCTCTCTCTCTCTCTCTCTCTCTCTCTCTCTCTCTCTATATATATATATATATGTATATATGTGTATATTTGTATGAATGTGTACGAGCACAAAATATTATCCTCGTATAATCCTGTTGATCAAGATTGCGCTCCTCAGTACGACGTCGCTTTACTCCCTAAAAATACAAACGTGAGCTAGCCGACTGGTGTGTGTCGGATACCTCTCCGATGTCTAAGTCAGCAAAATAGACAAATAGATAAAAAGTTCTGTGTATTCGAGAATTAAAGTTGTGTTACCTCTCCATAGGTGATATTGTGAGCTTTTATAGGTTCCGTGTAGCACAATCCTAGTAGGACTTTTATTCCTCCATGTAGAGTCATCCTAGGAGTCATACTCCTAAAAGATAATAGTTATCCTTCAACACCACCCTCACTGCTTAAGCCAAGTGAGATGATTTTACCATGGTTGGATGTCAATATGACTGAGGTAAGCCTGGCTATGCTGAGCAGCGGAGTAGACCGAACTATACCTAGTTTGGTTCTTCCTTTCACTGCCCTTACCTCAATTCCTCTTGTACAAACCGTGGTATGCTTAGACTGAGCTAGCAAAGAGCAAGGTTCTGACCGGGCTAACCACACTATGCCATGACCGGGCTAACTTTGAGTATGGTGACCGGTGCTGACTGCAAAGCTTCCTTAGATCGGACTAACTTCAAGGCTCTTTCGGACCGGGATAACAAGAGGGCTATCTGGGACCGGGATAACAATAGGGCTTACTGGGACCGGGCTAACTACAAGTCCCTTTCATCCAGCCCTTTTTACTGTGGCCCAAAGAACGGCCCATTTACCCAGCTCGGCCCAATTTAGGTATAAATTACCCTCTCAATTGCCCCTTAATTCCATTTGTGCAGTATGATAGGGATTTACCTATTTTATCAGCCGAGCTAAAAACTTTGGCCTTACGACCGAGCTAAACTCTTAAGCCTTTCCAGCCGAGCCAAAACACTTTGGCCTTTCCAGCCGAGCTAAAATTCTTTAGCCTTTCCAGCCGAGCTAAAATTCTTTAGCCTTTCCAGCCGAGCTAAATTCACACCAGGCTCTACCTGTCCGGTCAAAACGTCTCTTCAATCACAGCAACTGAATCGCTTCTCATTCCAATGACACGTGGCATGCTCCGATTGGCCCAAGGCAGCTGTCACGCCGTCTTCGTATTTCGTAAAATTTGAACAGACCCGCTCTTTTGTCCTTCCTTTCAAAACAAATCCTAGCATTTTTTAATCATCCTCATTACTATTCATCTCCTTCTCTCTTTGTTGTTTCTGAGCCTCCATTGTTTCTCAACCTTGCAACTGCAATGCGCGTGTCTCCTAGTGCCATTTCCTTCTTCCAGCTCCTTCCTCACGACTTGGTAAGCTACACAGATCTGTTCTCCTTTGGTTATTTTCCTTGTTTTCGCATTTGTTTAATCCACAGCATATTGTTGGCGTTTTTGCAAACCACGGCCGAGCTACAACTAGGGGCTAAGCCAGCCCTCTTAGTTCAGACCAAACTAAGAATGCTGCCTCCAGAGGTTTAATCGAGCTAAAAAATCCCTTTGCCCAAACCGGGCTAAGATCCGTAGCATCTCACATAGCCGAGCTAGGACTTCATTCATCTTGCCTTTGTTTCTTTTAGCACGGTCCAACGATCTGTGCTTAACACAACTTTGTTTTTCACTTTGCAGACTTAGGTTGCCCAGGCACTCCTTTGAGCGCTCAACCGAGCTAACACCCGGTTTAATTTATACATAACTTAAACCACAAATGGGGAGGTATAGATTTTTAGTAAACTCACTAAGGGTCATAGCCGAATTTTGTAAGGACTACCAAATTCCAGATGATGTCCACCTCTCACTGGCCGAACCAGAAACCGTTCCTTGGGGAAAGCAAGGCTTCGTCCCTTTTAATGTTATTTCCATCGTAGAGTGTAGTCTGCGATTCCCTGTACAGCCCCTCCTTTGTGAATTCCTTAGGCAAACCAAGCTCTGCCCTACCCAACTTTCTACCAATTCTTACTGTATAATAAATGGCATAGCCGAGCTAAACCACCGGGCTGGCCTTAATCTCGGTCTAGCCGAGCTCTTCCACCAATACTCCATAGGATCGGCCGAAAATGGCTGGGTCTATTACTTAAGAATAAGACGCCGGCGTGAAAAGATAATAAAAAATACTCCGGATAAAGACGTCAATGATGATGATTTCTTCTGGGTTTCTGGAAATTTTGAGGACCACCAAGCCCAGATCCCAGGCCATAGAATAAATTGGAACAAGGGTGTAGCCGGTAGGATTACCTCGGCTGAATTCCACGCTTTTTCTTTTACCTCGGTCTTAACATTCTGAACCGGACTAACCCTTGTCCATTTTCTTTTATGCAGATTTGAACTTTCTCAAGTCATAGTACAGCTATCCCAACTTAGCCACTCTTCGTGCCGCGCTACGATATCTTACCAGAGGCTGGGCCGAGCTATTGAATTTTGAATCGACGTATAGATACAGCGGTAGGCGAAAGTCCAAGGTAACTGACTTCTTGTTGGAAGCCTCTCCTGAACCAGACCCATCCTTGCTCCAAATCAATCTCATCCCACTAACCGTCGAACAAGAAATGGCCAAGAAAAGAGCCGTGCGAGCCCTTCTGACTGAAACCAACCAGACCGAGGTACCACCAACCGGTCAAACTCAGGAGACCGTGATGGCCCTTCCATCTCGCCAACCCTCAACATCTCGCCCGAATAAGCGTGCCCGGACTACCCCAACCGAGCAACGCCTCGTCGATGAAGATGAAACCGTGGTCCCCCAAACCACTCCACCACGCTCTCCACCGAGCCCACAACCGGAGCGTTTGGACCGGGCTAGCTCCTCCAAGTGGGCTCCAAAGATCACTTTTCAGAACCGAGCCATCAAGGACGCTGATTCAGTAGTTGCTGAAAAAGACCACTTAATGGCATTCAATCTTGCCAAAGGCGTATGCCTTCCAGCCGACATGTCACACCACGACCACCTAACCGAGCTGAAAGCAATCCATTCTTCCACAAAGTCCATGGTGCTGGTAAATTGCCCATTTGCTCATCTTTTTAATCTTTACAACTTTCTGCTCGGTTTTACTTTAAAAGTTTCTTACCATCCTCTTGCAGGCCATACAAAAAAACCATATCGCTCACAAGCGAGTGTTAGAACTACGAAAAGCCACAAGGCAGGCCATGGCGGAGGTTGATGCCAAAACAACCGAGCTACAGGAGTCAAGAAAGCAGATAGCCGAGCTATAGACCGAGATGGCTCGTCTGACTGGGCTTGTCAACTCGACTGAGGCAGAGAAGAAAAAGGCCGCGGCCGTGGTAAAAGACAAGTATCTGCGCAAGCTTGCAAAGCTTGAAGGGAAGAAAAATGCCGAGACAAAGGAGTGGGAGAAGAAGGCCGAGGACGCGGAGGACCTCGGTTTCAAAGAAGGTGAGGCCTTGTATATTAAGCAGTGTGAGGCGGCAAAAGACTTGCTCTTTAAATGCGGATGGAGGGTGACTGTGGAACAGCTCGGTCATGGGTCAGAGACCAAGGTCTTCAACCCTCCTTCGTACTTTATCCCGGGTTCGATGACGGAGTATGCTGCTACCCTTTAGCAACAATTTCTTCAGGCTGAGGATGACGAAGAAGAGACCGAGCCAAACAATACCGCAGTTGTTAATGAACCTGCTGTTCAATCAGCTCAGTTGGAGCCACCGGTTGAAGATCTGACAACCGAACTACCAGATGAGACTAGGCTCCGAGTTGAACTTGACGCAGAAATAGATGACCTTTTTGCTTGATTTATGTATTTTCTTCTTTCTGCTTTTGGACAAGAATTGTAATCGGGCTACGGCCCTATCTTCTGTACTCTTTTGCATTTTCAATGAAAGCTTCTTTTGGTTTCAACTGTTATCTCGGTTTACTTTCATGCGTATACTTTATGACTGTAATTTGAGTAAGGTATAACATTCTCCGGCCGAGATATTTTATCTCGGTCTTAACTTTGCACTTTGACTGGCCATACCTGCCAACCTCTTCAGTCTAGGTCTTTTACCTCGGCTGAAGATCACAACAAGTGGTATTCTAGCCAACCACTCTTCAGCCTTGATCTTTATCTCGGCTGAAGAGTACTGGTTTTTCCAGCCAACCACTCTTCAGCTTTGATCTTTATCTCGGTTAAAGAGTACTAAGTGTTGGTTTTTCCAGCCAACCACTCTTCAGCCTTGATCTTTATCTCGGCTGAGGAGTACTAAGTGTTGGTTTTTCCAGCCAACCATTCTTCAGCTTTGATCTTTATCTCGGTTGAAGAGTACTAAGTATTGGTTTTTCCAGCCAACCTCTAAGTTGGTTTCTCCTGCCAACCTAGGGTAAAGTGTTTGGTTATTCCGACCAAACGTCCTGCAGCCTGGATCCTTATCCTGGGCTTAGGAGAGGTGTTGGTTTTTCCAGCCAACCTTTAAGTTGGTTTCTCCTGCCAACCTAGAGTAAAGTGTTTGGTTATTCTGACCAAACGTCCTGCAGCCTAGATCCTTATCCTGGGCTTAGGAGAGGTGTTGGTTTTTCCAGCCAACCTCTAAGTTGGTTATTCCTGCCAACCTAGAGTAAAGTGTTTGGTTATTCCGACCAAACGTCCTGCAACTTGGATCCTTATCCTGGGCTTAGGAGAGGACAAAGTTGGTTATTCTGGCCAACTCTGTTTTTGTTGCCCCTAGCTCACTAAAACAACTTTTACAGAATAAAACAATTATGCTGAAAAGAAAACTATTTGTTTTATTAAGAAAAAGCAAAATTACAAGTACTTTGAAAAGCTAAAAATAAAATAGTTTGAGATTGGCAGTGTTTCATGGTCTGGGAATGGCTTTGTTGTCTTTATCTTCCAAGTGGTATGCCCCTTTTCCTGCTAATCCAACCACCTTGTAAGGTCCTTCCCAATTAGGTCCTAACTTGCCATCTCCGGGTACCAAGGTGTTTCCCATCACTTTGCGCAGTACCCAATCTCTGATTTTGAATTGTCTTGGATGTACTATTTTGTTATACTTTCTAGACAACTCTTGCTGGTATGAGGCAATGTGAACCAATGCTCTTTCTCTTCTTTCTTCCGCAAGATCGAGCTCCAATGCTATGGCTTCTCCATTTAAGTCTGGGTCAAAATTTTCACTTCTAATTGTGGGGAGGCCAACTTCCAGTGGGATTACTGCTTCCATGCCGTAGGCCAAGGAAAAGGGTGTTTCGCCAGTAGACCGCCAAGGTGTGGTACGGTAAGCCCATAAAAAGTGGGGAGCTCCTCAGCCCATTTGCCCTTTGCTTTCTCTAACCTTTTCTTTAATCAATCCAAGACCACCTTGTTTGATGCTTCTGCTTGGCCATTTGCCTGTGGGTATGCCAGTGTAGAGTTGTAGAATTCTATCTTGTACTCTTCACAAAAGCCTCTAAAGATTCTGCCATTGAACTGAGTGCCGTTGTCCGATATTAGAGCTTTTGGTATGCCGAACCGAGTGATGATATTCTGCCAGATGAACTTTTTCACATCCTTCTCTTTGATTGATGCCAATACTTCTGCTTCCACCCACTTTGTGAAATAGTCTGCTGCTGCAAGGAAGAACTTTCTGTTGCCGGGTGCCGTTGGAAGTGGTCCTACTATGTCCAAGCCCCACATTGCAAAGGGCCATGGGCTTGTCATTGGTAGGAGTTCTCTGGCTGGCTGATGTATTTGGTGTGCGAACTTCTGACATTTCTCGCACTTCTTGACATACTTCTCTGAATCTGCTTACATGTAAGACCACCAATATCCTTGTGAAATGGCCCTGTATGCTAAAGATCTTCCTCCTTGGTGGCTTCCGCATACGCCTTCGTGTATTTCGAACAAGAATGCTTCAATTTTGCTGGGGTGGACACACTTTAGGTAAAGTCCTGTGAATGACTTTTTGTACAAGGCCATTGATGGGGAGAGCCAAAATCGCTGTGACTTTGCTCTTATTTTGTTGGTCTCTTTCTTTTCTTCCGGTAAGACGCCATCTTTTAGAAACAGTATGATGGGATCCATCTATGAAGGGCCTAGTTCAGCACAACATACCTCTTCTACTTCGGGCTCTTCAATGCTTGGTCTTGGTAGGTAGTTGATCAGCAGCGGATGAGGGATGGATGTATCTACCATTGAAGCGAAGCCTGCTAGTTCGTTCGCTCTACTGTTTTCTTCCCTACCGATCTACTCTATCCGTACTACTTCAAATTTCTTGATCTTTGTTCTGACTAACTCTTGGTATTTAGCCATTCTATTGTCCTTTACCTCGTAGTCGCCTGAAATTTGGTTACTACCAGTTGTGAGTCACTGTAAACCATTAGCTCGGTTGCCTTCATGTAGAATGTTGATTTCAGTCCTGCTAAAAGGGCTTCATACTTCGCCTCGTTGTTTGATGCTGGGAAGCCAAGGTTGACTGCTTGCTCCACTACTAGGCCGTCTGGTGAGATGAGGACTATGCCGAGTCTTGCACCGTGCCTGTTGGACGCTCCATCCACGAAGAGCTTCCACATCTCTCCAAGGAACAATTTCCAGCAAGTAGAAGGATCAGATGATGCCTTGGGATCAAAAGTGTTGCTGGTGTTTTCTTCAATGTCCATGCTTGCTGTTTGCCCCTCGCTATCTGATTGTACCAAGTCTTTATTTGTTGGTGAGCCTTGACTTGGTGTAGCATGGTTTGCTTTTTCCTCCCTTACTTTTCTCTGGTCTGCCTTAGGGTCTGACTGGGTATCCTGCACCAGGGGTTGCGCTATTCCGGCGTCAACTTCCAACCCTAGTTCGGTTGTATCAGTCAGGTCGACTGGGCAGATATGATGACTTCCTGGGGTGAATTCTGCGACAAAGTCTGCCAAGGCTTGGGCTTTTACCACGGTTCTGGGTTGGAACTTGATGTCGAATTGTCCCAACTCTACTGCCCACTTTAGGATCCGCCCAGAAAAGTTTGCCCTCTCAAACAAAGCTTTTAATGAAAAGCCTGTGAGGACGACTATGGTGTGGGCGTGAAAGTAATGTGACAACTTTCTTGAGGCCATCATCAAGGCTAGGGCCAGTTTTTCCAGTGGTAAGTACCTTGTTTCTGCGCCTAGTAATGTCTTGCTGACATAAAAGATGGGCAGATGTTGGATTCCTTTTGCTCGGACCAACACTGCGCTAATTACGTGTTGTGAAACTGCCAAGTACAGAAAGAGTTCTTCTCCAGGTATTGGGGTCACAAGCAGTGGTGGAGAAGACATATATTCTTTCAAGCTTTCTAGAGCGTGGTCGCATTCTTCGTCCCATTCGAACTTGGTTTTTAATGCTTGAAAAAATGGTCGACATTTATTTGACGACCGGCTTATGAATCGGTTGAGTGCAGCTGCCATACCGGTGAGATGCTGCACTTCTTTCACTGAATTGGGCCTCTCCAGATCCTGAATTGCTTTGATCTGAGAAGGGTCTGCCTCAATACCTCGGTTGGTCACCAAGAAGCCCAGAAATTTGCCAGATCCTACATCGAACGCACATTTGGACGCATTTAGGCGCAACTTGTGCTTCTTCAGGATCTGAAACATCCCACCTAGGTCCTTGAGATGGTCATTCTTATCCTTGCTCTTGACCACAATGTCGTCGATGTAAGCCTCCATTGTTCTGCCTAACAATGGTTCAAACATCTTGATGACCATTCGCTGGAATGTTGCCCCTGCGTTCTTTAGGCCAAAGGGCATGACCTTGTAGCAGTACAGTCCTCTTTTCGTTGTAAAAGATGTGACCTCCTAGTTTGGTTCATACATAGCGATCTGATGGTAGTCTCTGTACGCATCAAGAAAGCTAAGTCGGTTGTGCCCCGCCGTTAGGTCTACCAGTTGGTTTATCCGTGGTAGAGGGAAGCTGTCCTTTGGGCATGCCTTGTTGACTGTTTTGTAGTCTACACAGATACGTCATTTTTCATTCTTTTTTGGCACCACCACTGTATTGGAGATCCATATGGGGTAGTGTACCTCTCTGATAGCCCCTGCTTCTAGCAGGTTTTCTACTTCTTCCGCCACTATCTCGGCGTGGTGGAGTGCCGATCTGCGAGTGCGCTGAATGATTGGTCTGGCGGTGGGGTGGATGTTCAATTGGTGACAGATGAAGCTTGGGTCAATGCCAGGCATATCATATGGCATCCAGGCAAACACTTCGATGTTAGAGGTTAAGAATTCCATGACCTCTATTCTCTCAGTGCTGGACATAGATGAGCCAAGCAAAAAGAACTTATCCGAGTTCTTTTCATCTATTCTTACCTGTACCAAGTCTTCCACTGCCTTTTGTTCAACGGCTTTGCCAACATCTGCGGACAATTCATTGCTCTCTAGTTCTTCTACCATCTGAACAAACCCCTTGGCAGCTCGGCTGCCATTTACTGTGACGAAGCATTGCTTGGACATAATTTGGTCTCCAAAGACTTCTTCAATTACTTCGGCTTCGTTGGGGAACCGCATTACTTGATGGTAGGATGATGCTACTGATCTCATGGCATGCAGCCATGTTCTCCCCAAGATTATGTTGTAAGTGGATGGGACTTTCAATACCCAGAATTCCACTTGTTTCGTCACGTTTCCTGCTCTGACTGGAAGGATTATCTTGCCAACTGGCCATTCTAGCATTGAGTTAAATCCGATCAGGGGAGATACCGCAGGTGCCAAGTCTTTGTCTTCTAGCTTCAATTGTTTGAATGTTTCGTAGTACATTATCTCACATGAGCTCCCTTGGTCAATCAAAATCCGCTTGACGTCAAAATTCTTGACTCGGAGAGTGACGACCAGTGCATCATTGTGAGGGTAGCATATCCTTGCCAAGTCTCTATCTGAAAAAGATATGACGTTCGTGGCTTCTGTTCTCCCCTTTTGATGGTAGGTTGGGCGCTTAGTACCTCTCTTAAGTGCTCAGCCTTCTTGATCATACCCCTGAGCTCGCATACACGCTCAGGTTCGAATACCCCATGGATTACGTTGATCACGCCTTGAGGTGGGGCGTCGATTGGCATTCCGTTTGGATTGTTGTGGTCCTGGGGGGCTGACTGCGTCCCTCTTTCTATGTACTTGTCCAGATGACCAGCCGCCACCAACTCCTCTAGATGCTGCCTCAATGGTGTGCAATTTTCAGTGCGGTGCCCCTTTTCCTTATGGAAGGTGCACCGGGATCTATCGTCGTAATCCTTTTGCGCTTCTCCCAGCTTAGCTGGCCATCTGACAAAAGGTTCATCGCGCATCTCGCTTAGAATCCGATAGATCGGTTTTTTGAATACCGTGGTAATGGCAGTGCGGACTCTCAACCATCTTTTATCCTGGTCCTCTCCGTTGTCTCGCTTGCCTCGCCCGTTTCTGCTTGGACGTTCTACCGCATTGACTTTCATCGTAGTCTTTTTGTCTGGTACTGCGGTTGTACCAGACTTTGTTTTAGCACGAGCACCATCCTCCTCCACCCGAATGTGCTGGTGTACCCTCTCCATTAAGGCCTCTATTGTGAGGGGTGGTGTCATGGTGATTGAGTCCTTCAGCCTGTTCCCGACTGGAAGACCTCTTTTGTACTGCGCGATTGTGAGATTGGTAGGGCAATCCCCAATCTGGTTGAAGGTCTCCCAGTAGCGACTATTGTAGGATCTTAATGTCTCCTTGTCGCCCATGTCGGTGGAGAGAAGCTGGTCGATCTCCACTGGCGTTTTGGTGTTCGTCTTGAACCTTGTCACGAACGCCTCTGCTAATTGAGCCCAGAAGGCGATGCTGCCTTCTGGTAGCCTTTCGAACCAGGTTAATCCTAGGTCGCCAAGGCTGGATGGGAATAGGATGCACATCAAAGCCTCGTTTCGTCGGTATACAGCCATAACCTGCCGAAAGTGGCTCAAGTGCCAGTAGGGGTCCGTCTTCCCCTCGTACGTGGTGAATTTGGGCTGCAGGAAGCCGGAAGGTAAGGGTGCGTTCTCAATTGCGGGAACGAACGGCAAGGTCTGCAGCCTCGCTAATGCTTTGTCCATAGGTTCGTAAGCAGGGCGCGGTATTGGCATTCCTACCTTGACGCTTCCATGCGTCCGAGGAGCCAACCGCTGAAGGGCAGAAACTCTGTGTGGGTCGCGCGCCCTGGCATCCTCCTTCCAACGTGCCCTTTCTTCTAGCACAGTTCGTAAGTCAAACGATCTAGGTAACTCCGTCTGTCTGGATGACGTCTGGTGCGTGCGCGAGGGCCGATAGGTGCTTCCCTCTGTGTATGACCTCTCAGATCTCGTCCTCTCAGACCTGGAGTGATGAGTTCTAGAAGTCCTGGATTGAGTATCGCCTGTTCTGAGGCTCCTACTCTTCGCTTGTGATGGCGTGGTATGCCTACTGCGATCTTCTGAGTGGCGAGGGGGCGTGTTGCCTTTACGCCCCTCTCCTGTCGCCACCCCTTTTCCCTTGATCTGGCATTTCATGGCCTCAATATTCACCGCCATCTTCCTTATTAGTTCATCCTGCTCTTTTACGCGATCCTCAAGAGCTTAAGGGTCGATTCTTCGCTTCTGCCTTTCAAGACTTTGAGATCGACGGGGGCTATTGTGCCACCTTCCCCTTGCATCCCTCCGAGGGTTCTGTCGTTGGGGCTCCAAGTCTGCCATGGGAGGGAAATGAGGTAAACCTTCGCGCCTCCCGCTTCCTTCTGGGGTTTGTCCGTCAATGGCGGACTGTGGCAACTCTTCGTTGTGCGCCATTACTTCCGATTAGTGAGGATAACTTGATTAAGAGGTTTGTTCTTTCTGTTTGTTCCCACAGACGGCGCCAATTGTACGAGCACGAAATATTGTCCTCGTATAATCCTGTTGATCAAGATTGCGCTCCTCAGTACGACGTCGCTTTACTCCCTAAAAACATAAACGTGAGCTAGCCGGTGGGTGTGTGCCGGATACCTCTTCGATGCCTAAGTCAGCAAAATAGACAAATAGATAAAAAAACTCTGTGTATTCGAGAATCAAAGTTGTGTTACCTTTCCATAGGTGATGTTGTGAGTTTTTATAGGTTCCGCGTAGCACAATCCTAGTAGGACTTTTATTCCTCCATGTAGAGTCCTCTTAGGAGTCATACTCCTGAAAGATAATGCTTATCCTTCAACACCACCCTCACTGCTTAAGCCAAGTGAGATGGTTTTACTATGGTTGGATGTCAATATGACCGAGGTAAGCCTGGCTATGCTGAGTAGCGGAGTAGACCGAACTATACCTAGTTTGGTTCTTCCTTTCACTGCCCTTACCTCAATTCCTCTTGTACAAACCGTGGTATGCTTAGACCGAGCTAGCAAAGAGCAAGGTTCTGACCGGGCTAACCACACTACGCCATGACCGGGCTAACTTTGAGTATGGTGACCGGTGCTGACTGCAAAGCTTCCTTAGACCGGACTAACTTCAAGGCTCTTTCGGACCGGGATAACAAGAGGGCTCTCTGGGACCGGGATAACAATAGGGCTTACTGGGACCGGGCTAACTACAAGTCCCTTTCATCCAACCCTTCTTATTGTGGCCCAAAGAACGGCCCATTTACCCAGCTCGGCCCAATTTAGGTATAAATTACCCTCTCAGAATGTTAGATGGGTTTTGGTTTTGATGATATGTTCTGGGTATGAACAGAGAGTAGTGATGCTGAGGAAGAGATCTGGAACAACTAATAAGCATGCTTTATCGGACACTCTTTCTATCAATAAAGTCCATCCTTATTGCATTCATTTTGTACTTAAATTTAATTTCTCTGGCACCGTAATTATTCGATTCAATTTTACTTTTACACAATAAATAATTATAATTTCTTCTCTTTCTATTTTATTATTAAATTATCAATTTCATCTATTAAATATATATTTTTAATTTCAATTAATGTGATCTAATTAAAAACGGTTACTGAAATGAATAATGTTAAACCGTAATTTGATTATCAAACATGAAACAAACTTCCTTAATGGGATACCATAATTTTAAATATCATTATCAAAATATATATTAATATTTATCAAAAATTTTATCTCATTAACGATATTAAAAATTTTAAATTATACAAAATTTTGCACGTTTGACACGGTTTTTTATGCTGGCTTTTTAGTCCGTGTAGGTGTATGTTTGTCTCCATGCTAACTGAATCAAATATTTATGACAGTGGATGTGAATATAATTATTGACAGAATTATATAAATAAATTATATAATGAAATTAAATGAGATAAAAAAAATTAAATATATAATAAGGTTGTGGATATTATTATTGGAATAAGTTATAATATGGGATGGGATCAAAATTGACCTGAATTATTATATTATATTTGTTTACGATGGGGAAAAAAATATTTTAATTAATTTTTTACGCAATGAAGAAAATAATTGTCTCTTTAATATTACAGTTGCTATGATACTACTTAATCTTTTAATTAATTTTAAATACTACTATTAAAGTGATCTAAAAATTTCATATTGTACTAAACAATCATCGAATTAAAAAGAATAAATCATACTAATCTTTTTTTAGATCTAAAACAAATATAATAAACTTCTTAGTTTGACATAATTATATTAAGATTCTTTTAAATTTTAATTTATAACATATTTAATTTATGGGGCATGCACCAATAAATCCCAAATTTGTATCTTGTAACCCATTTGGTCCTATGAATTTTCTTATGAACCGTTAGGTCCTATCCTAATGTTAATGACCATTGAACATCATTAACATCAAATCATCAACATTAAACATCATCAAACATTAAACATTAAACTTCATCATCAACATTAAACAATAAACATCATCAAACATTAAACATTATTCATCATCAACATCAAATATCAAACATCAGACATAAAACATTATTCTTCAACATTAAACATTATACATCATCATAAAACATTAAACATCATCATCAACATTAAACATCATCATCAACATTAAAAATTAAACATCATCAAACATTAAACATTAAACATTAAACATTAAACATTATTCATCATCAACATCAAACATCAAACATCATACATAAAACATTAGTCTTCAACATTAAACATTATATATCATCATCAAACATTAAACATCATCATCAATATTAAACATTAAACATCATCAAACATTAAACATTTCTTCGTCTTCAATATCAAAACATTAAACATTAAACCCTCTGATTCAACCACAGGTAGAGTGTCATTGACAATTTCCCCAACTTCTGGCAGAGAAACCGGGTTCAGATCTTGCTTTTTAGGCTTCTTCTCAAACCCTGGTTTCTGATTCTTCTTCTTCTTCCTCGCATTCCCTCCAGAATGGTATCCTCCAATCCCAATAACGCTCAGAGTGCAATTCTCAGATCTGGAAATCACAAAACTCCGATAGTCCTTATAAAAAGCTGCAGTCTTTCCTTCCTTGGGTCTAAACCGCCATGCCATGTGGCAAGAACTATCATTCAATCCAGGAACAGCTTTACCAAACCGGTAAAAATGTATATCCTTAAAATGTTCTATCGCGGCCTTCATCATCACATGAAAAATCTCCTGGTCTGTACAGTCGATGGGTTTATCAACCTCACATTCAACGCTAGTGGTGGCAGGCACATCATTATCAACATCAGTAATATTAATAAAAGTGGCAAATGCAGTCTGATTCGCAGCCATAAAATCCTCACCGGTCTTAACAACGGTGTTATCGGATTTAAAAGTGGCATTTGATGTGGATGTGAGAAAAGTTGTGATCTGGGTTGAAGGATGAAACAAAGGGTCCTCTGGTTCATAAGTAGCCGCAATAATGGTGAAAATCAAAACCCCAACTACGAAAATTGCGAAACCAAGGTTGGTAATCATTGCAAGAGCATTTTGACCTAGGTTCTCCGGCCGAAAACTTCCGGTCCGCAATAGTGGATTCCGACCCAACATTTTTCAAAAATCCAATGCCTCACAAAAACCTTAATTCCTACTAGAAAGCAAAATAATTCAAAATTTCAGCAAACAATCAAAGCACAAAATCAAACAATACAGACAAAATATATATATATATATATATAAAATTCGACATAGAATTATTCTATGCAAAATAATTCAACAAATTAGCAAACAATCATCAAAGCACGAATCAAACAATGCCAACAATTACAGGAAAAAAAAATTTATCAAAAACACAGAGAGCAGAGAACAGTGAAACAAGTACAAATATACAGATCTGTAATTCTATATAGCTTTTTTAGGGATTTTGAACATTATATAACATTCGGTTTTTTTTTTTTTTACATTGATCGACATTTAGGGCATATTTTTTTTTTTAGGATTTTTTTGTTAATGTTGATAATGTAGCTAATGTTTTGATGATGTTAATAATGTTGTTGATGTTAATAGTGGGACTAAATGGTGCATAAGAAAATTCATAGGACTAAATGGTTCAACTTTCTATCATATAGGATTTACTGGTAATTTTTCCTTAATTTAATTTTCATTAGTAATTTGCTAATGATATAGATAGAAAAATGATATTATCATTTATTTTATATTAAAAAATATATTTTTTATTTTCATATTATATTAAAATTATGAGATTATTTATTAATTTTTTCAAAACTATTGGGGAGGTGAATTTACCTAGTAAATTACGTATAAGCCCACATGTTTCTTTAAGTTTTGCAACCAAACGCTAGATGGGACCCATATGGCCCCGGCTGTCTCCTCCACTTTTTAACCCTAAAATCTCAACCAAACTCCTCCTACTAGCAAAAAGAAGAAAAATTACAAAGGGATTAAATTAATATTCAAATGTGATAATTAAGCATCTCTATTCAAATTTTTAAATTTTGGTGTGTTGAATTTTTTTTATTGAAGGTTTAGAGCACCTTCATCCGATATGTCAAATCTAAAGTGACAATTTAATAATTTTATTTTAACATACTAAATGAATCCCACCCAATATGTCAAAAACTGAAATGATTTTTGGTATCACCTTTTCCTATCAAAAAGACCAATTCATATATATTATTTCTTCAAATAAAAGCGTTCAAATTTTAAAAATAATAAAATAACGTATTTGATTTATCATGTTAGTTGTCTCTTACTACTTAGGTCAGATGCAACAATAATAATTCATGTAAAAATATAGCTCTTGAGATTTATTTATATTACAAATTGTCTCTTGTGATTTGAAAAATTATAAATAGCTCCTTATTAGAATTTTTTATTTAACAAAATTAACTAAAAAAATAAAATTTCTAACTATTCGCTTATGCAATAATAAAATTATCTGAATTATTAATTGAAATAAAATTTTAATATCATTAAAAACTGTTAATTAACTTGATAATTTATTAATAAAATAGCTTATTTATTATGAAATTAGAAATTTTAGAAGACATAATATAATTTCCAAAATTGTAGGAAACAATTAGTAATATAAGTAAATCTCATGGGGTGTATTTATAATTTATCTTTTATTTTTTGAGTTAATTATTAAACAATTAAGAAAAATAAATAATATCTTCAGTATTTTAAAATAAACAAATGAATATTAATATATATCAATTCCCATTAAAATCTTTTGAACATTTTTTTAATTTTCGGCGTTTGCAAAATCAAGCATTAGGAGTAACAAGCCAACATGTGGCTCATGAAGCACGATTGAGTCACAGTCTAGCGGTGGTTGGAAGAGTTTTCGCTACGAGGAACAGTGTTTCAACGACGGTGGGTGTTCACGGAAGGCCCACGGAAATTTCTATTACCAAAATTAAAAAAAATAAAAAAATTTATAATTTCGGGCAATACTTCCTGACAGATGTTTGAATTGTTGGAGAATAATTTCGGTAAATTAATTACATGCGAATGAATAAAACAAATAAACAATACTTACAACTTTATAGCAGATTAAACAATGATTTGAAATTGTGATTGAGGCCAGTGTATGGATACTGTGTCTTTAAGACAGAATTAAGCCCTCTCCACTGATGCACGAGATCAATGGATGTCCTATCTCTAGGATACAACAATCAACACATACAGAATTTACACTAATTCTATGTGTACAGCGAACCAGAATATGTGCTTTATACTCTCTCAAACTTAAACTCTAAAAAATAAAAATATAATGCAAGATGAACAAAGGAAGAGGAAACTAGAAGTTTGAATTTTCTTTCTCTATTTTGATTACTGAACCTGGAAGGAGGACTGCCTTTATATAGGCAATGGAAACGCCGTTTCGGAAAGACATGTCTGTTGCTATTTGAAAATATGTCCGTTGCAATTTGAATATGAAATTTAAACTTTCCAGCAAACAAACTTAATATCAATTCAAATAAATTGGGCCCAAGAAAATAAGTAATGGGCTAACCCAAACCCAACTTATCTAGGACCTTATATATCTTCTCCAAATTGTTCATAATTTTCCTGTGTAGAACAAGAATGTGGAACAAAAATATGTAACACCATTTTGAGAATTTCCACAAACATGTCTAATGTTCATAAGCCTCACTTAGGAGTCAATTTTCCATTCACTTATAAATGGTTTTGACTCACTAATTATATAATCTTGTTCACCATATAGTAGCGAATACATTGTTATTCGGACCCTCAAAAAATGACTTGTGGGTTCTATATAATAATTAGCATAAAGTTTCCGAAACATTAGAATTTAAACTATTTTTCCAACAGTTTGAAGTAGCTTATCTACATATCCATTTCTATTAGCAAAAAAAATATACAAACTTATAATTTCGTTGACTTGTTAAGGTTCGTAAACAGATTCGAATTCAAGTCAAGCCTAAACCAATTTAGTTTGAGCTCAATTCGTTAAATTTTTATTGAGTTTGAACTCGTTAAAATCTTAATAAACAAATCTAAATATATTAAAATTCGGCTCGGCTCGGCTCGGCTCGACTCGACTCGTTTGTAACCGTAATATTAGGTTTGCCTAGCAATATTTTTGCAAAAAAAAGTAGAGAACATACTTTGAGCCAAGAGACGATGATCAAATCCTCGTTTGCAAATGCGTTGGGTTTAGGTTGGGATTAAAAAAACATAACAAGTCAAAATAAGTTAAATAAGTCAATAAGACAAAATGTCACATCTAAATCATAATCATTTTAATTTTTCTCTTACAAAAAAATCAAAAAGTCATAAAAAATTTACCAAACGGAACTAATTTAGCCAGATTAAATCAATCAAAAAATTAAAAATTGATATACTCTGTTCTTCTTGCTATCATTTTCGATTCAGTAGCTGATGACAACGACTAAAGCAGAAAGCGTCACACATTTCTTAAAATCTGAAGTCCTCGCTAAGATCTCAAATCATGTATTTTTTCATCAATTTTCTTTTATAATATTTCAATGGCCCCGTTTGGAAAGATAGTTATTTTGGTAGGTTATTTGAGTTTTTGATTATCTTAGTACGGTAAAATATTTATGTTTAAAAAAATGGTTGGATTTTTTTATAATTGGATGTAATGTTTGTGAGAAAAAAAATAAAATAATTATGAATTTGATGTGATATTTTATTTTATTAATTATTTTAACCTATTTCATTTCTTTTATAAATTTTAACCAAAAAAACCATTTTTTAGCTTCTCAAACACCCCCAATGTAGAGGGAGTTTTTTTGATAAATCTTCTTTCTAAGAGTTTTATTCCATTCAACCCATATTCTTTTTGACTATTTCATTAGGTTCTATTTGAGGTAAGAAGACTAAAACACCCTTAATCTCTCATGCCCCATATTAATATTGGTATTTAATGTTGATTGTCATTATATTTTGGTAGTTCCCATACATTAAGATGTCATTATATTCATATTAATTTGAAATGAATTTTTATCATTGTGTTGTCAATTACATGATGTGAATATTTACATCATGTAATTGAAATGAATATTCATATCATTATATTCACATTAATTTAAAATGAATTTTTGTTATTGTGCTGTTAATTACATAATATGAATATTCATACTAAAACATACGAATGTAAACGTTCACATCACTACATTAGATGAGAGAAAATGTTCACATATTGTGAACATTCACATTATTACATGTTGTGAATAAGAATGTGCTGTCAATTAAAAATATAATGAACGTTATTTTTAATGTATTGGCAATTAAAAATAAGAATATTCACATGTTGTGAGCGTTTACATTACTACATTAGATAAGAGAGAATTTTTCGAAAAGGTGTTGTGAACGTTCACATCAGATGAGGGAGAATGTTCACATTATTTTTAATTTGTTGTCAATTAAAAATATATTTATATTATATAATAATATAAAATAATAACATCAATATTATTTAATTTGTGTATGAAATTTCTTATGCCTTAATCATTTCTCTTCTCTCTCCTCCCTCAACATTAAATATCAATATTAAATATAATAGTATAAGAGTTTAAGAAAATAGTGTCAATCAAGAAAAAAAAATTTTATGGAATAAAAGTATAAACACATGGGACTAGTAGGTTAAAAAATTCCTTTATAGACTTCTTGAGTTAGAACATTTCTAAATGGGATTTATTAATAAAAATCTCATATATATACACGTAAGTATATGTATTTATAATTAGGTTTTTGTGGTTGATTCGGGCCCCGTTTGGGTAGTGGGTTGGGGCTAAAATAGCCACAAAAGACAAAACAGACTATTTTAGCCCCAAAAAAACAAAACATCACATCCAACCCATAATCATTACACTCTTCTCTCACAAAAAAACTCAAAAAAGCCAAAAAGTCAAAAAACCCTTCCCAAACCAAGCTTTTAAGCCCAGGCTAAAATAGCTAAAAAAGTCAAAAAGTCAAAAAGCCAACCCACTTCCCAAACCCACCAGGGTAATCAACGGTGTGCATGCATATAAACACAAAACCAAATAAATATGAGTTCGGTGGGAATTTTAGCTTTATACTAGAAGAAACTCCGGTCAGATAGTGCACACCATTAGCTTATGTTTGTTTGAGTGATTTAAAAAAGAATTTAAAAGACAAAGAAAAGAAATGTATAAAATTAAATAAAATATAAAAACATTTAATTCACATTTTATTCTTTTTTTAATTATTATCTTTTTTTCAAATCTCTCTTAAATCTATATAACATTGCAACATGTATCACCTAGTTTTCGTTTTTGAAAAATATTTTATAATAATATATCATTATCAATGCTATAAAAAATTATTTCTTTTTTATGTAGATGTTGTATTATTTTACAACTATCCTACATTTTACACCGCTTGCCGTGTGTGTTTGGTATCTGAGGGTAACATTCCTTTTTCAATTATAAACGGCCGAGCCTTGAAATCCCTATTTTAGCAGAAAGTCAGACCCACAATAAATTATTGTCATTTACTAGTTTTTCAATTATTGTTTCTTTTTCGTTTTTCCCTCCCAATTCAACCCTTGCTCACCATCTCCAATATGGGAAGTTATTGGGTAATGGGCACTTCTAAAATATGATCACATAGGAGTTTTTGGAAAGTCAAAAAAAAAAAAAAAAAAAAAAATTCAGTTTTTAATTTTTTACTCATTTTAAATTATATTATCTCTTATATTTTTTATTTATAAAAAAACAAAGTAAATTAAAAAAATCAAAAAATTAACTTTTTATTAATTTTTCAAAACACCATATAATTATAATTAGTGAAGAATGTGAAATTTATAATTTTATATTAAACAATTAAGATATATGATACATATTGATTAATGAAAGAGGATAAACATACTCTAAAAATACCTAATAATTTACCCTCAAGCACCAAACTTCGCCATTAACACAAAAATCTCAAAAAACAGGTTCTTCCATTTTGATAATATCACCATCCAACTAAATAAATATATATATATATATATATATTCACTCAGAAACATCGACCCCGCTACGTAACTCGAAATTCTCTGGCACGAATCCGGCTCGACACCAAAACGACGTCGTTTTGGTGTCGATTTTGTTTTTTTTTTTTTCTTTTTTTTCTCTTTTTTTCTGGTTTTTGTTTCAGTTTCAAAACGAAGAAGGAGAAGGGAGAAGAAGAGAAGGGAGGAGGAGGAGGAGGAGGGAGGGGGAGGAGGAGGAGGAGGAGGAGGGAGGGAAGGGGGCCATAAATCTGCTGGAGGAGGAGGCGGGGAGAGGCGGTGGCGGTGGCGGTGGTGCGACGATCGGCGAGGAGCAAAGGTGCTGCGAGACGTCGGCGGTGAGGCGACTGTCTGAGGCGACGAACGAGGCGACGAGGCGACGAGCAGCGACGGGGCGACGAGCAGCGACGGCCGGGGTGACGACCTCTCCTCCTCTGCGACGACCTCTCCTCTCTCTTTCTCCCTCTCTCCTCCTCTTCCCCTCTCTTTCTCCCTTTCTCACTCTCCCTTCCTCCTCTGCGACGACCTCTCCTCTCTCTTCTCCCTCTCTCTTTCTCCCTCTCTCCTCTCTCGACCCAGTTTTCGAGCCAACTCTCTCGAGCTCTCAAACATTTCCCCAGAAACATTACCAGTCACTATCCCAAAAAATATATATATATATATATATATGAATGTGAAGAATAAACAGAAATAGAATGAAATCCAATCCGGGTCGGGTCTTAGATAAATAGAGAAGTCGGTTCAACGAGTTCCAAAACGAAAAATTCTTTAAATTTAATCTAACCCAGAAATCAAATCAGCTATGCAATTCTTAATTTGATTGCAAAATCTGTAATCAACATGGATTCCATCTCGTCTAATTTGATGTGGGGATGTTTCAAAGGAACAGAGACAATTGATTGTTGAAATTTGGATCTCGCTATGTTTCTTTTTCTTAGTGAAAACACAAAAACAGAGATGGAGAAGCCATTTCAGAGAGAGAAAAAAACAGAGCATTATGACAATACTATTAAATTGCTTCGATGATATGTTGAAATTAAACTCTTTCATATCTATCTATACTATATATTAAGCAAAAGGGAGTTTTTAACCCTAAGCCTTGTGGGAGCTCTAATCTCCCAATTTAAATTTCCTGATTTTTTGATTTAAAAAAAAAAAATCTTAGCATTTATTTACTTCTCCCAACTCCCAAGTCTTACCATCATAATAACACTTTAATGCATTAAAAACAAGCTTAAAAAAAATTCTTTGAAATCCAACACATATGAATTCCTTGAAAAGTCCCAACACATATGATTATCATCCCTCATAATAACACTTTAATGCATTAAGAACAAGCATAAATTTTTTTTTTTGAAAAGTCTAACACATATGATTATTATCAAAATATTAAACTTTAATATAATATAATAATAAAAAAAAGACATTTAATTCCTTGAAAAGTCCAACACATATATATCTATATCTATGTATCTATCTATCTATCTATACTATATATTAAGCAAAAGGGGGTTTTTAACCCCAAGCTTTGTGGGAGCTCCAATCTCCCAATCTAAATTTTCTGATTTTTTGATTTTAAAAAAAAAAAAAACCTTAGCATTTATTAACTTCTCCCAACCCCAAGTCTTACCCTCATAATAACACTTTAATGCATTAAGAACAAGCATAAAAAAAATTCTTTGAAATCTAACACATGAATTCCTTGAAAAGTCCCAACAAATATGATTATTATCCCTCATAATAACATTTTAATGCATTAAGAACAAGCATGAAAAAAATTTCTTGAAAAGTTCAACACATATAATTATTATCAAAATATTAAACTTTAATATAATATAACAAAAAAAAAGAAGACATTTAAACCCCCAAGCCTTGTGGGAGCTCCAATCTCTCAATCTTAATTTTCTAAAATTTTGATTAAAAAAAAAAAAAAAACCTCAGCATTTATTGATTTGGTCAAAATCTCCTGATCAGCATTTATTAACTTTTTCCAATCCACATGCCTGCATTTATTGATTTGGTCAAAATCCCTGATTAGCAGTTAAAACCCCCTCATACAAATAATTATAGATACAGCCAATGCATAGTTACTGCAGTAGCCTTTTTAATTTCCCCTGTACACTATGGTTAGTGATAAGATTGTTAAATTATTTTTATAAAAAATCTTTAAAAACATAATTTATATATTAAAAAAAATTAAAACAAATATAAATATCTATAATTATCCCGTGCATAGCACGGGTGATAGGCTAGTATATATATATATATATATTTATCACTAAGCTATAGATTCATCCATTCATTCCACATGTCAATTTGGTAACAGATTCATCACTGTACGAGCAAGAAATATTCTTCTTGTATAATCCTGTTGATCAAGTCTGCGCTCCTCCGTACGACGTCGTTTTACTTCCTGAAAACACAAACGTGAGCTAGCCGGCGGGTGTGTGCCGGATACCTCTCCGATGCCTAAGTCAGCAAAATAGACAAATAGACAAAAGCTCTGTGTATTCGAGAATCAAAGTTGTGTTACCTCCCCCATAGGTTATGTTGTAAGTTTTATAGGTTCCATGTGGCACAATCCTTATAGGACTCTCACTCCTCCATGCAGAGTCCTCCTAGGAATCATTTTCCAGAAAGATAATGCTTATCCTTCAACACCCCCCTCACTGCTTAAACCAAGTGAGATGGTTTTACCATGGTCGGATGTCAATACGACCGAGATAACATGACCATGCTAAAGCCGCAGAATAGACTGAGCTTCAACTAGCTCGGTTCTTCCTTTCACTGCATGTACCTCGGCGCTGGGTTGTCTGAAACCGTGCTAACCATGATGAGTTTGGACCGAGCTAACTAATAGCTAGGTCTTGTGGTAAGCTTCAACATACCTCGGCTCAAAAGGTGTGACCGAGCTAACTGTTGTCACTCTAGCTGTGGTGACCGAGTTAACTGCAAAGCCCTTTTGGACCGGGCTAACTACAATGCTCTCTGGGACCGGGCTAACTACGAGGCTTTCTATGACCGAGCTAACTCCTGGGCCCTTTTTACCCTGCCTTTCTTACCGTGGCCCATAGAACGGCCCACTACCCAGCTCGGCCCAATTTACATATAGATTACCCTCTCAATTGCCCCTTAATTCCATCTGCGCAGCATGATAGGGATTATCTTTTACCAGCCGAGCTAAAGAAAGCTTTAGCCTTCCAACCGAGCTAAAAAATCTTTAGCCTTCCAACCGAGCTAAATTCACACCGTGCTACCAATCTGTCCGGTCAAAACGTCCCTTCAGTCCTTTTAACTGAATCGATTTCCATTCCAAGGACACGTGGCAGACTCTGATTGGCCCAATGCAGCTGTCGTGCCGTCTTCGTATTCCGCGCTTTTTGAACAGTCGCGTCCAAAACCTAGGTTTATACAAAACCAAAACCCTTCATTTTGAATCACCTACACCTACTATTCATCTTCTTCCCTCTAAGCTCATATTTTCTTCAAACTCAGAACTTGCAAAACTCGTGTTGCTGTTGGCTACTGCTTCCGTCTTTAGCTCCGTCATCTTCATACTGGTAAGTTGCTCTGATCTATTACCTTTCCATTGATTTCATACTCGTTTTGTAATACATAGCACAACATGTATGTTTTTCAGAAACACTCTGTAGTTTCCACCGAAAATGCCCACTTTTTTCCCAGAACCATGTAAAAAATCCACTAGATTCACTAACAATCTGAGGAACAACACTTTTGATCCAAAATCAAGCACCAACCGAACTAGGAAGTTGTTTATATTAGGCGCTATCCTAGCCACACCCAAAAACCGAACTGAAACTTCACGTCACTTTGTAGTTTAAATAAGTCTTAGAACCCTTTTGCTTATCTTAGCCGAGCTAGCGAACCGTGCTAAGTTTGCGTAATGTCGCGCTAGAAAGCCTCAACCACCGACCGAGCTAAAACTTGGGGTTAAATCAGCTCCCTTAGTTCCAACCGAGCTAAGAATGCTGCCCCAAAAGCTCAACTGGGCTAATGCCCCTTGCTTAAACCAAGCTAAGACTGATAGCATCCCGCGTAGCCGAGCTAGGACATCATTTATCTTGCCCTTGTTTTTTCTAGCACGGTCCAACGAGCTAAGCTTAACACCTGTCTTTTTTCACTTTGCAGACTTAGGTTGCCAGGCACTCCCTTGAATGCTCAGACCGAGCTACTCAGCGTCTTTTCACGACCGAGCTAATACTCATTGATTTTTTATACATAACTTAAAACCTCATGGGTAAATATAGATTTTTGGTTAACACCCCAGGTGCTATGGCCGAGTTCCGAAGGGACTACTATATCCCTGATGACGTCCATCTCACCTTAGCTGAACTAGATACCATACCCTGGAGGAACCCTGGCTTTGTTCCTTTTACCTTTCTTTCCATTGTAGAAACCGGCCTAAGATTTCCCGTACAACCCCTTCTTTGTGAATTCCTCAGACAAACAAACCTTTGCCTTACCCAACTCTCCACCAATTCTTATCGCATAATAAACGACATAACCGAGCTAAACCGCCGGGCTGGCCTGGATCTCGTTCTAGCCGAGCTCTTCCACCAATACTCTATAGGGTCGGCTGAAGATGGCTGGGTTTACTATCTCAGAATAAGGCACCGTCGTGAAAAGATAATAAAAAATACCCCAAATAAAGATGTTAATGATGACGATTTCTTCTGGGTATCTGGAAACTTTGAGGACCAACAAGCCCAGATTCCTAGTGACAGAATAAACTGGAACAAGGGTGTAGCCGGTAGGATTACCTCGGTTTGATTCCATACTTTTCTCTACTTCGGTTTTCTTATCTCGCACCATTCTAACTGTTGTTTTCCTTAATGCAGATTTGGACTTTCTCAAGTCCCAATATAGTTACCCCAACTTGGACGTACTACGTGCCGCGCTGCGATACCCAAATAGAAGTTGGACCTAACTGCTGAATTTTGAGCCGACCTATCGTTACAGCGGCAGACGAAAGGCCAAGGTAACTGATTTCTTGTTGGAAGCCTCTCCTGAACCGGACCCATCCTTGCCTCAAATCAATCTGATCCCTTTAACCGCTGAGCAAGAGATGGCCAAGAAACGAGCTGTGAGGGCCCTCCTGACCGAAACAAACCAACCCGAGGTACCACCAGCCGATCAGACTCAGGAGACCGTGGTGGCCCTTCCATCCCATCAACCTTCATCATCTCGTCCAAACAAGCGTGCTCGGACTTCCACGACCGCGCCACACCTTGTTGATGAAGAAGATGCCATCCTTCCGCCAAGCCCTCCACCGAGCCCACAACCGGAGCGCTCTGACCGAGCTAGCTCTTCCAAGTGGGCTCCAAAGATCACTTTTCAGAACCGTGCTATTACGGATTCTGACTCAGTGGTTGCAGGAAAAGACCATTTTATGGCATTCAACCTGGCTAAAGGTGTTTGCCTTCCAGCCGACATGAGGCACCATGACCACCTAACCGAGCTGAAGGCCCTTCGCTCGTCCACAAAATCAATGGTGCTGGTAAGTTGCCCCTTTACTTATATTTTTCAAAGAAATTTTTATAACTTTCAGCTCGGTTATATTGAAAAAGTGTCTTACCATCCTTTTGCAGGCCATACAGAAAAACCACATCGCTCACAAGCGAGTGTTGAAACTTCGAAAAACTACCAAGCAAGCCATGGCCGAGGCAAATGAAAAGGCGGCTGAGCTAGAGACCGAGGTAGCTCGGCTCACTAGGCTAGTTACCTCGGCTGATGCTGATAAACAGAAGACCCTTGCCGTGATGAAAGATAAATACTTGCGCGAGCTGGCCAAGCTTGAAGGAAAAAAGAGTGCCGAAATAACAAAGCTTGAGAAGAAGCTGGAGGACGCGGAAGACCGCGGTTTTAAAGAGGGCGAAGCCCTGTATATCAAGCAGTGTGAAGCTGCGAAGGACCTGTTCTTCAAATACAGGTGGAGGGCGGCCGTGGTACAGCTCGGTCAGGGTCCAGAGACCGAGGTCTTCAATCCTCCTCCATACTTTGTACTGAGCTCTATGGCGGAGTACGCTGCTGCCATTCAGCAAAAATTTCTGGAAAGGGATGAAGATGAAGCTCCAGAAGACAACACTCAGCCCGGTCGCCAGTCTACCTCCCAAACTCCAGAGGTCTCCATCCCGCCTTTGGCTGCTGATGTGGATCTTTTAACCGAGCTTAACCAAGAGGTGCCTGCCACAACCGAGCTACCCCTGGGTGAAGACCGCGTTGTTCTTGATGCTGATTTAGATGACCTTTTTGCTTAATCTCTGTAATTACTTCTTTTTGCTTTTGGAAAAAAAAAACTGTAACCGTGCTGAGGTCCTTCTCTTGTACTAGTTTTGAATCTTTAATGAAAGCTCCTTTTGGTTTCAACTGTTATCTCGGTTTACTTTCGTGCATATGTTTACTTTCTAACTGTAATTTGAGTAAAGTATAACATTCTCCGGCCGAGATACTTTATCCCGGTCTTAACTTTGCAATTTGTCTGGCCATACCTGCTAACCTTTTTAGCCTTGATCGATATCTCGGCTAAAGAATTAATAAGTGTTGGTTTTTTTCCAGCCAACCACTCTTCAGCCTTGATCTTTATCTCGGTTGAAGAGTACTAAGTGTTGGTTTTTCCAGCCAACCATTCTTTAGCCTTGATCTTTACCTCGATTGAAGAGTACTAAGTGTTGGTTTTTCCAGCCAACCATTCTTCAGCCTTGATCTTTATCTCGGTTGAAGAGTACTAAGTGTTGGTTTTTCCAGCCAACCTTTTTGGCTGAGATCCTTATCTTGGCTGAAGAACAATAAGTGTTGGTTTTTCCAGCCAACCTCTAAGTTGGTTATTTCTGCCACCCTAGAGTGAAGTGTTTGGTTATTCATGTCAAACGTCCTGCAGCCTGGATCCTTATCCTGGGCTTAGAAGGGGTGTTGGTTATTCCAGCCAACCTCTAAGTTGGTTATTCCGGCCAACTTAGAGTAAGGTGTTTGGTTATTCCGACCAAACGTCCTGCAGCCTAGATCCTTATCCTGGGCTTAGGAGGAGTGTTGGTTTTTCCAGCCAACCTCTAAGTTGGTTTTTCCTGCCAACCTAGAGTAAAGTGTTTGGTTATTGCGACCAAACGTCCTACAGCCTGGATTCTTATCCTGGGCTTAGGAGGGGTATTGGTTTTTCCAGCCAACCTCTAAGTTGGTTTTTCCTGCCAACCTAGAGTAAAGTATTTCGTTATTGCGACCAAACGTCCTGTAGCCTGGATCCTTATCCTGGGCTTAGGAGAGGACAAAGTTGGTTATTCCGGCCAACTCTGTTTTTGTTGCCCCTAGCTTACTAAAACAACTTTTACAGAATAAAACAACTATGTTGAAAAGAAAACTACTTGTTTTATTGAGAAAAAGAAAAATTACAAGTACTGAAAAGCTAAAAATAAAATAGTTTGAGATTGGCAGTGTTCCATGTCATGGGAATGGCTTTGCCGTCCTTGTCTTCCAATTGGTATGCCCCTTTTCCGGCTAACCCAACCACTTTGTAAGGTCCTTCCCAATTGGGCCCTAACTTGCCATCTCCGGGTACCAAGGTATTTTCCATCACCTTGCGCAGTACCCAATCTCCGATTTTGAATTGTCTTGGATGTACTGTTTTGTTATACTTTCTGGACAACTCTTGCTGGTACGAGGCAATGTGAACCAGTGCTCTTTCTCTTCTTTCTTCTGCAAGATCGAGGTCCAATGCTATGACTTCTCCATTTAAGTCTGGATCAAAATTTTCATTTCGAATTGTAGGGAGGCCAACTTCTAGTGGGATTACTGTTTCCATGCCATAGGCCAAGGAAAAGGGTGTTTCGCCAGTAGACCGCCGAGGTGTGGTACGGTAAGCCCATAAAACATGGGGAAAGTCCTCAGCCCACTTGCCCTTTGCTTTCTCTAGTCTTTTCTTTAATCCATCCAAGATCACTTTGTTTGATGCTTCTGCTTGGCCATTTGCTTGGGGGTATGCCGGTGTAGAGTTGTAGAATTCTATCTTGTATTCTGCACAAAAGCCTCTAAAGATTCTGCCATCAAACTGAGTGCTGTTGTCTGATATTAAAGCTTTTGGTATGCTGAACCGAGTGATGATATTCTGCCAGACGAACTTTTTCACATCCTTCTCCTTTATTGATGCCAATGCTTCTGCCTCCACCCACTTTGTGAAGTAGTCTGTTGCAGCAAGGAAGAACTTTCTGTTGCCGGGTGCCATTGGAAGTGGTCCTACTATGTCCAAGCCCCACAATGCAAAGGGCCATGGGCTTGTTAATGGTAGGAGTTCTCTGGCTGGCTGATGTATTTGGTGTGCGAATTTCTGACATTTCTCGCACTTCTTGACATACTTCTCTGAATCTGCTTGCATGTAAGACCACCAATATCCTTGCGAAATGGCTCTGTAAGCTAGTGAACTTCCTCCTTGATAGCTTCCGCATACGCCTTCGTGTATCTCGAACAAGAATGCTTCAATTTTGCTGTGGTGGACACACTTTAGGTAAGGTCCTGTGAATGACTTCTTGTATAAGGCCATTGATGGGGAGAGCCAAAATCACTGTGACTTTGCTCTTATTTTGTTGGCCTCTTTCTTTTCTTCCTGTAAGACGCCGTCTTTTAGGAACAGTATGATGGGGTCCATCCACGAAGGGCCCAGTTCGGCACAACATACCTCTTCTACTTCGGGTTCTTCAATGTTTGGTCTTGGTAGGTAGTCAATTAGCAATGGATGAGGGATGGAGGTATCTGCCATTAAAGCAAAGCCTGCTAGTTCGTCCGTTCTGCTGTTTTCTTCCCTGCCGATCTGCTCTATCCATACTGCTTCAAATTTCTTGATCTCTTTTCTGACTAACTCTTGGTACTTAGCCATCTTGTCATCCTTTGTCTCGTAGTCTCCTGAAATTTGGTTTACCACCAGCTGTGGGTCACTGTAAACCATTAGCTCGGTGGCCTTCACGTAGGATGCTGATTTTAAGCCTGCTAGAAGCGTTTCATATTCCGCTTCGTTGTTTGATGCCAGGAAGTCAAGGTTGACTGCTTGCTCCACCACTAGGCCATCTGGTGAGATGAGGATTATGCCTAGTCCTGCACCGTGCCTGTTGGATGCTCCGTCTACGAAGAGCTTCCACATCTCTCCAACGAATAGTTTCCAGCAAGTTGAGGGATCAGATGATGCCTTGGGATCAAGAGTGTTGCTGGTGTTTTCTTCAATGTCCATGCTTGCTATTTGCCCCTCGCTATCTGATTGTACCAAGTCTTTATTTGCTGGTGAGTCTTGACTTGGTGTAGCATGGTTTACTTCTTCCTCCGTTACTTTACTCTGGTCTGCCTTAGGGTCTGACTGGGTATCCTGCACCAGGGGTTGCGCTATTCCAGCGTCAACTTCCAAACCTAGTTCGGTTGTATCAGTCAGGTCGACTGGGTAGATATGATGACTTCCTGGGTTGAATTCTGCGACAAAGTCTGCCAAGGCTTGGGCTTTTACCGCGGTTCTGGGTTAGAACTTGATGTCAAACTGTCCCAACTCTACTGCCCACTTTAGGATCTGCCCAGAAAAGTTTGCCCTCTCAAACAAAGCTTTTAATGGAAAGACTGTGAGGACGACTATGGTGTGGGCGTGAAAGTAATGCGATAACTTTCTTGAGGCCATCATCAAGGCTAGGGCCAGTTTTTCCAGTGGTAAGTACCTTGTTTCTACGTCGAGTAATGTCTTGTTGACATAAAAGATGGGCAGATGTTGGATTTCTTCCGCTCGGACAAACACTGCGCTAATTGCGTATTGTGAAACTGCCAGGTACAGAAAGAGTTCTTCTCCAAGTATTAAGGTCACAAGCAGTGGTGGAGAAGACATATATTCTTTCAAGCTTTCTAGAGCGCGGTCGCATTCTTCGTCCCACTCGAACTTGGCTTTTAATGCTTGAAAAAATGGTCGACATCTGTCCGACGACCGGCTTATGAATCTGTTGAGTACAGCTGCCATGCCGATGAGATGCTGCACTTCTTTCACTGAATTAGGCCTCTCCAGATCCTGAATTGCTTTGATCTGAGAGGAGTCTACCTCAATACCTCGGTTGGTCACCAAAAAGCCCAGAAATTTGCCAGATCCTACACCGAACGCACATTTGGACGCATTTAGGTGCAGCTTGTGCTTCTTCAGGATCTGAAACATCTCACCTAGGTCCTTGAGATGGTCATTCTTATCCTTGCTCTTGACCACCATGTCGTCAATGTAAGCCTCCATTGTTCTGCCTAACAATGGTTCAAACATCTTGGTGACCATTCGTTAGAATGTTGCCCCTGCGTTCTTTAGGCCAAAGGGCATGACCTTGTAGCAGTACAGTCCTCTTGGCATTGTAAAAGATGTGACCTCTTGGTCTGGTTCATACATAGCGATCTGATGGTAGCCTCTATACGCATCAAGAAAGCTAAGTCGGTTGTGCCCCGCCGTTAGGTCTACCAGTTGATCTATCCGGGGTAGAGGGAAGCTGTCATTTGGGCATGCCTTGTTCACTGTTTTGTAGTCTACACAGATACGCCATTTTTCATTCTTTTTTGGCACCACCACTGTATTGGAGATCCATCTGGGGTAGTGTACCTTTCTGATAGCCCCTGCCTCCAGCAAGTTTCCTGCTTCTTTCGCCACTATCTCGGCGTAGTGGAGTGCCGATCTACGAGCGCGCTGAATGATTGGTCTGGCGGTTGGGTGGACGTTCAATTGGTGACAGATGAAGCTTGGGTCAATGCCAGGCATGTCATACGGCGTCCAGGCAAACACTTCGATGTTAGAGGCCAAGAATGTAACACCCCGTATTTTTGAAGTATTAATATTTAGTTAGTGGTATTGGTGGTTTATTATGATAATTTAATGGCGAGATTTTTAGATAAGAATCTAATTTTAAATTATTTATTTGTATTTATCTCATCCCTTTTATATCTATCATATTATTATTTATTCTGATATAATAATAAATTAATTTTCCCTACAATTCCCCATCACGTGGAAAAAGAAACAATAAAAAAAAAAAAGAAAAAAAAAAGAAAAGACAAAACCGTGGGCTACCCACAGTTTTCCCACTAAACCAACAATTTCTTTTTCCTATAAATCGAACCCTTCCTCTCCTCCTTTCTATGAACATTCAATTTCAATTGTCTCTTTTTTTCTTTTCTTTTTTTTCTTTTCTCCTGCTTTTAGCTCTCTCTCCATTTGTGTGATGTAAATTTTTGGGTTTAGACATAGGAATATTTAAAATGAGAGTTAGTAATTTTACAAGAGATCATAATTATTTTTAGAGATCCATGGAGCAATTTCAGATTTATGGTGATTGAATTAATTATTTTGAGGTAAATTTGGGTTGTATACAATATGCTCTATTTAAATCTCTTTGCAAAAAGTTCTCTTATTTTAAATTATCCTCAATTTGTAATCTACTTGATTATTATGGTAAAATCAATTGTTATCGAATCGTTGATATTCTGATCATTTGGTAAAATTCTCTACAAATATTTCAGTATTCAAATGGTGGTTTATCTGACTGAATGACATAGAAATACTCCGTACATGGATCGAGTGAATCTTATTAATTGTTTACACCAATATGCCCAGATAAGAGTGGAGCTTGGGTGAGGTGGGCAAATAAATGAATTTATTCACTTGTCATGTACTGAGTAGGACTAGGTATTTGGTCTAGATAAATTATGGTTGAATTGTTATGCAATTTGATAAATTGCTTGATTATCGTATCGTTGATTTAGTGTCATAAATTATTGGGTTCCTGTTAATTTATTCCGTATTCAAGCCTTGTATTCCTGTCGTATTGTATACTTCCCGAATTAATTTATTTTTCAGGTGCGGAGCAGATTTTAGCAGAGCTCAAAATTGAGATTAAAAAGATTTCTTAATATAGAGATTTAGGACTCACCACTGTAATTATTAAATTTGGAGATAGTTGTAATATTATTTATTTTGGAGGTAATTAGAATATTTGGAGGATATTGTACCATTTGGAGACGATTTTGTAATTATTATTTTTGGGAGCAAAACGTGTATATTTTTTTAGGCTTTTTTAGTGTATTTAACGACCCAGGAGTGGGGCGTTACAAAATGGTATCAGAGCGTAGGGATTAGGTCTTACATGGGATCTGTTGGGTGGTGAGTATTATGAAGAAAAAAGGGGGGGGGGAGGGGGGGGTTGATATTTAAGGTGGGAAAAAAAAATCATTTTTATATCAGAGTGTGTAGCGGAACCGTGTCATTTGGAGTTTTAGTTGAGATTAAATTTTGGAGCATTACGGATTGGAATTTCGAGGACGAAATTATTTTAAGGGGGATAGATTGTAACACCCCGTATTTTTGAAATATTAATATTTAGTGAGTGGTATTGGTGGTTTATTATGATAATTTAATGATGAGATTTTTAGATAAGAATCTAATTTTAAATTATTTATTTGTATTTATCTCATCCCTTTTATATCTATCATATTATTATTTATTCTGATATAATAATAAATTAATTTTCCCTACAATTCCCCATCACGTGGAAAAAGAAACAATAAAAAAAAAAAAGAAAAGAAAAAGAAAAGACAAAACCGTGGGCTACTCACAGTTTTCCCACTAAACCAACCATTTCTTTTTCCTATAAATTGAACCCCTCTTCTCCTCCTTTCTACGAACATTCAATTTCAATTGTCTCTCTTTTTTTTCTTTTCTCCTACTTTTAGCTCTCTCTCCATTTGTGTGATGTAAATTTTTGGGTTTAGACATAGGAATATTTAAAATGAGAGTTAGTAATTTTACAAGAGATCAGAATTATTTTTAGAGATCCATGGAGCAATTTCAGATTTATGGTGATTGAATTAATTATTTTGAGGTAAATTTGGGTTATATACAATATGCTCTATTTAAATCTTTTTGCAAAGAGTTCTCTTATTTTAAATTATCCTCAATTTGTAATCTACTTGATTATTATGGTAAAATCAATTGTTATCGAATCGTTGATATTCTGATCATTTGGTAAAATTCTCTACAAATATTTTAGTATTCAAATGGTGGTTTATCTGACTGAATGACATAGAAATACTCCGTACATAGATCGAGTAAATCTTATTAATTATTTACACCAATATGCCCGGATAAGCGTGGAGCTTGGGTGAGGTGGGCGAATAGATGAATTTATTCACTGGTCATGTACTGAGTAGGACTAGGTATTTGGTCTAAATAAATTATGGTTGAATTGTTGTGCAATTTGGTAAATTGCTTGATTATCGTATCGTTGATTTAGTGTCATAAATTGTTGGGTTCCTGTTAATTTATTCTGTATTCAAGCCTTGTATTCCTGTCGTATTGTATACTTCCCGAATTAATTTATTTTTCAGGTGCGGAGCAGATTTTAGCGGAGCTCAAAATTGAGATTAAAAAGATTTATTAATATAGAGATTTAGGACTCACCACTGTAATTATTAAATTTGGAGATAGTTGTAATATTATTTATTTTGGAGGTAATTAGAATATTTGGAGGATATTGTACCATTTGGAGACAATTTTGTAATTATTATTTTTGGGAGCAAATCGTGTATATTTGTTTAGGCTTTTTTAGTGTATTTAACGACCCGGGAGTGGGGAGTTACAAAGAATTCCATGACCTCTATTCTCTCAGTGCTGGACATAGATGAGCCAAGCAAAAAGAACTTATCCGGGTTCTTTTCATCTATTCTTACTTGTACCAAGTCTTCCACTGTCTTCTGTTTAGCGGCTTTGCCAACATCTGCGAACAATTCATTGCTCTCTGGTTCTTCCACCATCTGAACAAACCCCTCGGCAGCTCGGCTGCCATTTACTGTGATGAAGCATTGCTTGGACATAATTTGGTCTCCAAAGACCTCTTCAATTACTCCGGCTTCGTTGGGGAACTGCATTACTTGATGGTAGGATGATCCTACTGATCTCATGGCATGCATCCATGTTCTTCCCAAGATTATGTTATAAGTGGAAGAGACTTTCAATACCCAGAATTCCACTTGTTTCGTCACGCTTCCTACTCTGACTGGGAGGATTATCTTGCCAACTGGCCATTCTGGCATTGAGTTGAATCCGGTCAGGGGAGATACAGCAGGTGCCAAGTCTTTGTCTTATAGTTTCAATTGTTTGAATGTTTCGTAGTACATTATCTCACATGAGCTCCCTTGGTCAATCAAAATCCGCTTGACGTCAAAATCCTTGACTCGGAGAGTGACGACCAGTGCATCATTGTGAGGGCAGTATATCCTTGCCAAGTCTCTATCTGAAAAAGATATGACGTTCGTGGCTTCTATTCTCCCATTTTTTATGGTAGGTTGGGCGCTTAGTACCTCCGTTAAGCGCTTAGCCTTCTTGATCATGCCCCTGAGCTTGCATACGCGCTCAGGTTTGAATACCCCATGGATTACGTTGATCACGCCTTAAGGTGGGGCGTCAATTGGCATTCCGTTTGGGTTATTGTGGTCCTGGGGGGCTGGGGGGCTGGCTGCGTCCCTCCCTCAATGTACTTGTCTAGATGACCGGCTGCCACCAACTCCTCCAGATGCTGCCTCAATGGTGTGCAATTTTCAGTGCGGTGCCCCTTTTCCTTATAGAATGTGCACCGGGATCTTTCGTCGTAGTACTTTTGCGCTTCTCCCAGCTTAGCTGGCCATCTGACGAAAGGTTCATCGCGTATCTCGCTTAGAATCCGATAGATCGGTTTTTTGAATACCGTGGTAATGGCAGTGCGGACTCTCAACCATCTTTTATCCTGGTCCTCTCCGTTGTCTCGTTTGCCTCGCCCGTTTCTGCTTGGACGTTCTACCGCATTGACTTTCATCGTAGTCTTTTGTCTGGTACTGCGGTTGTACCAGACTTTGTTTTAGCACGGGGGCCATCCTCTTCCACCCGAATGTGCTGGTGTACCCTCTCCATTAAGGCCTCTATTGTGAGGGGTGGCGTCACGGTGATTGAGTCCCTCAGCCTGTTCCTGACTGGAAGATCTCTTTTGTACTGCACGATGGCGAGATTGGTAGGGCAATCCCCAATCTGGTTGAAAGTCTCCCAGTAGTGACTATTGTAGGATATTAATGTCTCCTTGTCGCCCATGTCAATAGAGAGAAGCTGGTCGATCTCCACTGGCATTTTGGTGTTTGTCCTGAACCTTGTCACGCAAGCCTCTGCTAATTGTGCCCAGGAGGCGATGCTGCCTTCTGGTAGCCTTTCGAACCAGGTTAATCCTAGGTCGCCAAGGCTGGATGGGAATAGGATGCACATCAAAGCCTCGTTTCGTCGGTATACAGCCATAACCTGGCGAAAGTGGCTTAAGTGCGAGTAGGGGGTCCGTCTTCCCCTCATACGTGGTGAATTTGGGCTGCAGGAAGCCAGAAGGTAAGGGCGCGTTCTCAATTACCAAAACGAACGGCGAGGTCTGTAGCTTCACTAATGTTTTGTCCGTAGGTTCGTAAGCAGGGTGCGGTATTGGCATTCCTACCTCGACGCTTCCATGCGTCCGAGGAGCCAACCGCTAAAGGGCAGAAACTTTGTGTGGGTCGCGCACCCTAGCATCCTCCTTCCGCCGTGCCCTTTCTTCTAGTACAGTTCGTAAGTCGGACGATCTAGGTAACTCCGTCTGCCTAGATGATGTCTAGTGCGAGTGCGAGGGCCGATAGGTGCTTCCCTTTGTGTATGACCTCTCAGATCTCGTCCTCTCAGACCTGGAGTGACGAGTTCTGGAAGTCATGGATTGAGTGTCGCCTGTTCTGAGGCTCCGATTCTCTGCTTGTGATGGCGTGGTATACCTACTGCGATCTTCCGAGTGGCGAGGGAGCGTGTTGCCTTTGCGCCCCTCTCTTGTCGCCACCCATTTTCCCTTGATCTGGCGTTTCATGGCCTCCATATCTGCCGCCATCTTCCTTATTAGTTCATCCTGCTCTTTCACGCGATCCTCCAGAGCTTGAGGGTCGATTCTTCGCCTCTGCCTTTCAGGACTTTGTGAGCGAGAGTGACGGGAGCTGTTGTTCCGCCTCCTCCTTGCATCCCTTCGGGGGTTCTGTCGTGGGGGCTCTAAGTCCGCCATGGGAGGGATAGAAGGCAGACCTTCGCGCCTCCCACCCCCCTCTGGGGTTTGTCCGTCGATGGCAGACTGCGAAAAATCTTCGTTGTGCGCCATTGCTCCTAATTAGCGAGGGAAACTTGATCAAGAGGTTTTGTTCTTTGTCTGATCTTCCCATAGACGGTGCCAATTGTACGAGTAAGAAATATTCTTCTTGTATAATCCTGTTGATCAAGTCTGCGCTCCTCCGTACGACGTCGCTTTACTCCCTGAAAACACAAACGTGAGCTAGCCGGCAGGTGTGTGCCGGATACCTCTCCGATGCCTAAGTCAGCAAAATAGACAAATAGACAAAAGCTCTGTGTATTCGAGAATCAAAGTTGTGTTACCTCTCCCATAGGTTATGTTATGAGCTTTTATAGGTTCCATGTGGCACAATCCTTGTAGGACTGTCACTCCTCCATGCAGAGTCCTCCTAGGATCACTTTCTAGAAAGACAATGCTTATCCTTCAATACCCCCCTCACTGCTTAAACCAAGTGAGATGGTTTTACCATGGTCGGATGTCAATATGACCGAGATAACACGGCCATGCTAAAGCCGCAGAATAGACCAAGCTTCAACTAGCTCGGTTCTTCCTTTCACTGCATGTACCTCGGCGCTGGGTTGTCTGAAACCGTGCTAACCATGATGAGTTTGGACCGAGCTAACTAATAGCAAGGTCTTGTGGTAGGCTTCAACATACCTCGGCTCAAAAGGTGTGACCGAGCTAACTGTTGTCACTCTAGCCGTGGTGACCGAGTTAACTGCAAAGCCCTTTTGGACCGGGCTAACTACAATGCTCTCTGGGACCGGGCTAACTACGAGGCTTCCTATGACCGGGCTAACTCCTGGGCCCTTTTTACCCTGCCCTTCTTACCGTGGCCCATAGAACGGCCCACTACCCAGCTCGGCCCAATTTACATATAAATTACCCTCTCAATCACAATATTCAAAACAAGTAAACTAATACATTTTTTTTAAGCAAGAAAGAGTAATTTTATTTATTCAACCTTTCAAAAAAAGAAAAGGGGTACATGTAAACCAGCCTCAAAGATCAAGCTTTAACATCAACTAGTACTAATAAATCAACTTCAAGTTTCAACGCACTAGAAGAAGTTGATCAGTGAAAGCAATTGCCTTGGCCTTTTTGGGGGATGTAAGAGCATGGCGAAGGACCAGGTGGCCCTTCAGGTTCTTTGTGACCCCCTATCAGCTTTCTAATTTTTGCGTCTTTAAGAGGCTTCTCGGTAACGAAAACCAAGAAAATGGTCAGGACGACCATGAACTTTAACACTATTTTCCAGAGGGATTGCATTGCTCAATCGAAAGAAAAATGATAGTGAAGAGGTGAAGGGGTGAAGATGCGGTATATATAATCAACAAAGGAGAGGCGGCTGGAGTCGGTTAAGGATTGATGACACGTGTCACCTTAGATTGATGACACATAACGTTACTGAAATTTGATTAAAATACAAATCATTCTCTGTAATTCTGGAAATTATATTTCACTCTTAAGATTTCTAATTTTATAACAAATCGTCTATTTTATTAATAAATTATCAAATTAATTTATAATTTTTAATGATGTTAGAAATATATTTTAATTAATAATTTAAATAATTTATTATTGTATAGGAAAGCAATTATGAATTTTATTTTTTAGTTAATTATGTTAAATAAAAAATTATGACAATGAGATATTTATAATTTTTCAAATCACATAAGGCAATTTATGCTTTAAGCGAATCTAAGGAGATGTATTTGTAATTTATCCTTCTTTTTTTTTTGGTCAAACATAATAAAAAAAAAGTATTTTAAATAATAAAATTATAAAAGTATTATTTAGCCTGAAATGTTAATGACATTTTAAAAAAGTAATTAAGAAGATAGAAGAGAGAGAGAGAGAGAGAGAGAGAGAGATACCTTAGATATTCTAATTGATTACCATATCATTGGTGTGGGGAAGTGATTCTGGAAATACTCTTTAGATCCTGGGAGACGCTCTTGATCCTCAGCTAGTCACCTGCAAAGACTAACACTCCGGTCGGGGGTGCTGGGGTTAGCACTCCGACGGGCAAGTCAGTTCTTATACTCAAGAAAGCTTGTTTACTAAGTTTAGTGAAGTGATTCTTACATACCTTTCTAAATCTGAAGCTCCTGTATTTATACTCATTCTCTAGACCTCGGGTCCAGAGCCCACTTTTTACTTATTATCCTTTTGTTTATTCCTACATACATCTCCCCGTCTATTCGGCGATCTCAATGTATTCGGCATCTTAGTTGATTAGCACGGAGCCGAACAGTCTCTGACTTCTGGAATACATCCCTTCTAACTCTTCTATTTATTCGGCTCCCACAATTGGGTTTGGAAATTTGGTCTAACTTTTAAACTTGTATAGGAATACTCTTAAAATTATGAAAACAATAATGGTTATTTTGATTGAAAATAAAGAGATTACGATAAGTCATATTATTATCTATGAAAATATAATGGTGATATCTATTATTATTGACATGCAAACATAATAAATCTCAATGAAAATATGAAATTTATTAGATTGTTAGTTGCATTTGACATGTGAGGTTCATGTGTTTCCTTATTATTGGTTGATGATATCATATGCCAATAATGACATGCTATTACTTATTGTGTGTGCTGTTTTCTAACTACACTGCCAAACAGATACGTAGCTGGAGAACACCGGCAGAATAGATCAAGCCCGAACAACCTGTCACAGAAAGAAGAGATTTCGGCAGTAGTTCGTCCACCCGAGGGCACTCCGACGGTCAAGTCAGTTATCTCTCAAAGATAGCAAAAGTGCTTAACTCACTATTCAGAATACCAAAAGCGTACCTTAGACCCATGAGGGTGCCTTTCTTTTATAGCCAACATTGACCTAATCCCAATAGAAGCCTAACTTCAATGGATTCTGGCTCAATGCTAATCCTGGACTCCCAGTTAGATTGGGATAAACTCTCTAAGAGTCTTATCTTCATCCAAACTGAAGTCCTCTCCCAATCTAGGACTCTTGTCCCTTATCCACTTATCCCGGATTCTGGTATTTTCGCAGATAACCTCGACCTAGCAGAGATTACCTCAGCATCATGATCAGAACACGTGGCACCTCGGCTGACACTTCGGTGCCACCTCAACCACGTGTTGTTATTCAAAAATTATGTCCCCATAATTGCCCCTAGGTTTTATTACCTCAGCATCCTGAAGTGATGGAACCTATATCATTTCTTCCATTTAGCACATCAGCTAAGCTCGCTTTATCCTTCATTACCGAGGTCATAATTCATCGGCTCAATATGACCAAGACTTATAGGCTGTACTTCTAGGGTGTTTTCTTTAATGCTTTAGAACCAAACTTGGTTATTGGTTCTAAGTTTCTCAGCCGAGATCGCCCTCCTAGCCGAGGTCTTGCTTCATTAAATCACAAACTCCAAGAGTTTCAACACGCGTATGAGTTGTCACGCACAGTATTTCAACCGTTTTTGCCACGCATCTTTCCCCTTCTGAACCGTACCTGACACGCGCCATTAAGTCGCATCGTGTCTGCGTGTGCTGTCTGACAAGCACGTCGTCCTAGGTACACTAATTTCCATTTTGCCGCCATTCTTCGTGTTTGATCAAAATCATCTCTCTCTCCGTCTTTTCACTTCACACTTTTTGATCTCTCTGTGCTTCAAACTTTCTCTCTCTCTGCTCTCCCAAATCCGCCATTGTTTCAAGCTCTCAAGCTCTGCTACCACTTCCATTCTTCCCCTCCAGCGTAGCTTTTGCTGATCTTTTCCGATTGCTGCCATCATCTAACTCCGGCGTACTCAACACCGGCTTCACTCCTCTGGTAAGCCACTGCTTCCTTTCGCTTCAGTTTCTTGTTTCTCTTCAAACTGTTACGTTTGTATACTGCTACTGTGACTTCATTCATGTTCTTGAATCTTTATTTATGTTGTAAATTTTCCCTTGTTTGCAATTTGTTTATGGATATATACACGTATTCACACACTTGTTCATTTTGCCACTGTTTTTGGCCTCGCACTCTTGTACACACTCTGTCATAGCGTTCTTGATAGTTCATCACTATTTTTTATTCTGAATTATTATTCTTATTTCTGTTTTCTATGTCTTTTCCAGATTCTTGCCTTCAATTCTTGTTTCCATAGTCTTAGGCTTGGGATTTGTTTTAGAACTTACGAATTTTAGGAAAAATCAAAACAAACTTCATCTAGATCCTCAAAAACGTTTGCCCCAGCATTCGTCTAGGTTTTTCCAAGGTCCTTCAAACCTTCACAAAACACTTCCTTCTGAAATCCAACACCTTCCCCTTAAGCCGACATCATGGGTATCTGGAGGTATAGGATAGACACCCCAACTAAGTTATAATATTTGAGGCAGGAGTTCACCATTCTTGCCGACGTTCACTTGAGGTTGGCAAGGAAGGAAAACTCCATCATGCCTGACGGGAACTTCATGCCTTTCCCTGTCGTAGCCTTTACAGAATGTGGACTCAGGTTTCCATTCAACATCCTTTTCCGAGAAGTCCTCCATTACTACAAATTAAACCTAATGCAGCTTGCCATTAACTCTTACCGAGTTATCAATGGTATAATTGCCTTAGCCAAAAAAGAGAACGCTAGTGTTACTCTTGCCGACATCCAGTACTACTACACCATGTGTGGTCTTAAGTCAGAAAAAGGCTACATCTACTATCTTAAGCCGAGGTCGACGCAATACAAACTCATCGCCGACCTCCCAGATTCCAACAAGGGCGCCGGGGACGATTATTTCATCGTCTCGGGCAACTAGGAATTCTCACCAGATGAGGACCTCCATCTCTATCCCTTGAGTTGATCAGTTTTTAAAGAGGGTGATGGTAAGAGCCAAGAGTCACCTTACTTGCTCTCAAGTCTTTAACACTTCGTTCCTTCTATATATGTGCTAACGTCTGTTTTTTTTTGCAGCTCTCCCTCAACCACGAAAGGATTTTTGCAAGTCCTTCTTTCTGAGCAAGGACTTCAAAAAGCTGTTGAACTTGCCAATCAATCAGCGCAAGGCTCCTCTGCTCCTGAATTTTATCCCGACTTACAAATCTATACTTCCCGACGTCCCAAGAAAAAGCAAGTCTCCTCCTTCAGCAACAACTCCACAAGCTGAATCGTCAAGGCCTGACCAAAGATCAATATCTAATCCAGCAGAGCAGCCATCAACCTCTGCTCCACAATTGATTCCACCTTCTCAATGCAAACGCCGACGTCGAACTGTAGCCGTCGCCGAGATGGGTCGTAAGAAGGTTGTAGCAGACGACTTTCTAGCGACATCCCCAACACTGTCACTGCACATCCTTCATCATCCCAGTCTCAGCCAAAGCCAAAACCAAAAAGGCTGAAGAAAGCCCAACTTGAGGCAATGGTAACTCAGATCGACTCTGAGGACACCTTGTCGATCTCCAAGATAGCTGAGGTGGAAAAAAGTGCCTCCGCTGCCGAAAAGAGGCCCGCCAAGGCTACTCTCTCTGAGTCAACGCGGTCAAAGAGGTCGAGGTTTGAATCCGCGACAACCTCAGGGTCCATGAAATCCGATGCCCCTTGGGCCCCTCCAATCACCATCAAGGACAAGCCGGTCAGAGTCGGCAACAGCGCGACTGACTTCGAAGTCGGCGTTGCCCTCTTTACGGCTTTGCTTCTCCCAAAAGACCTCAAACGCAACGCCGAGGTCAGCAAAATATGAAAACTTCGCTCTAATGTTGCAGCATTCCGTACAAGTAAGCCCCTAACACTTGGTACTTTATATTCTCTATTTTTCATACTTAGAAGATTTTACTAACTTTTGTTTTGTCCATTTCTTCTAGGTGATCCAGCACGCCCACTCCTTCGCAATGTAAGCCTTTAACATTAAGAAGGAGTTGACCAACAAGACCAAGGAGGTTGCTAGCTTGCAGAAGACCATTAACAAGGCTGAGGCCAAGATGAAGACTTTAATAGACCAGGTCGAGGAAGCCAAAAAAGCTCAAGACGAGGCCGAGGAGAGGGCAGAGGCTGTTGAGGCCATTGCCAAAGTCCTCGAAGCCGAAAAGAAAGAGGCCGAGGCAAAGACCGTCGAAGCCCAGGCCGAGCTCATTGCTGCCCTGGCCACAAAGGAGGCCGAGATCAAAGCGGCGGATGAGAAAGCGTATGCCGATGGGGCAGCCGACGTCAAGGAAGATTACAAGAAACAAGTGAAACAGACATGCAATAAGGATTTCACCCTTGGTTGGATGACTGCTCTGAAAGAGTTGCCTATCCCTGAGGACTCTCCCCTAAAAAAATGCCAACAACCTCGTCCTGCCATTCCCCCAACTCCAAGCCAATTCGAAGACGAGGCTGAGGCTGAGAAAACGGAAGAAGTTGCTGGGGCCAAGTCCCCAACTCTGAATGAGAAAGTCTTGGACTTGACACAGGACGAGGAGGACGAGGTCTCGAAAGATGCCACCCCCGAGAAGACAACATCTGATGCACCTATCTCCAAAAGGAGCATCGACCAGACTGTCCAAGAGATCGATACCGAGCTCACGGCTGAGAAGGCTGCCGAGAAGAGCTCACAGTTGCCTTCTGAGGCTGAGACACAACCAACTGTTGGCACCGAATAGTCCATTTTGATGTTTTTCTTTATTTCTTGTACCTTGTATTTTTTCCTTACTTTTGAAACAATGTTAGCTTTATTTTGGCCAACGTGCCACTTTTGTAGTCTGAACAGTTACTCTTCAATGTCAGACCGAAGTGCCTTCTTTTCTTATCTGAATGCACCCTTAAATTTCTTCTTTCAATGTGATTGCATGTTTGTCTTCTTTTTATTCTTGTATGATTCTATACTTAGAATAATTTGCATGTCTTCAACGTACACCTTAATTATGTAATTTTCTCAGTGTGGAATACTTCGGTTATACCCACTACCAGTTTATCTCGGCTTTGGCCTAACACTTTAAAATATTTCTTATAATATTTTCACAAGTGTTATTTACAACTTGCCACTTCACTCTTACTTACCAAGACTTCTGTCTTCCAATATCTTCCAAGTCTCAGCAAAATGGTAATCTCGGCAAGTACGGAAGTACTTCTTTCAATACAACCTTGGCTTAACTTGTAAATTTTTCTTAAAAATTTCAACAAGTGTTAAACCAACCTTCCTTTAGCATAACCTCAGCTTAACTTCAACTTATAAATTCTTTCTTAAAATTTCAACAAGTGTTAAACCAACCTTAACTTGTAAATTTCAACTCCCAAGCATCATTCTCCAGCTCTCTGCCCCTTAATGTGAACTTAAGTTCCACTTGGGTTCTCATTAAGCATGCCGTTTTGACCTCATCGCCGAGATTAGATTCAAACAGAGACTGGCCGAGGTTACCAACCTTGGTTCTTCTGTTAATCTTATAACAATGCACTTAGTTTCAATCTGTGTTTGACTCTGCCGATATGGCAAGTTCAAGTTGATTCAACTTAGTTCAACTCTATTATATACAAGTATAATTTAACTCTACCGTATAATAAGTCTAAGTTATTCGTCATGTTTCAATCAGAAACATCGCCAACTTAGTTCAACTCTATTATATGCAAGTAGAAACTTTGCCATATAATAAGTCTAAGTTATTCGTCATGTTTCAATCAGAAACATCGCCAACTTAGTTCAACTCTATTATATGCAAGTAGAAACTCTGTCATATAATAAGTCTAAGTTATTCGTCATGTTTCAATCAGAAACATCACCAACTGACTGGTCAGTCCTACTACACAAGTTTAAAAATCAAGCTAAAACTTTATTATTACTTTGGCAAAAACTTAAAAAACAAGAAAATCTAATGATAGAAAAACTTCAAATTGTACGTATTCCAAGGTCTTGACAACTCTTTGCCCTCACTGTCTTCAAGCCGATATGCGCCATTGCCCAGGACTGAGATGATTCTATAGGGTCCTTTCCAATTTGGGCCAAGCTTGCCCTCTCTGGGATCTTTCTTGTTGCTGACGACCTTTCTCAAGACGAGGTCACCAACTTGGAACTCTCGTGGGTTGACTTTCTTATTATAAGCCCTGGCAAGCTGCTACTAGTATGCCCCCAGCTGAATTGCTGCTTTCTCCCTTCTTTCTTCTAGCAGATCCAGATCTCGGGCCAGGAATGCCTAATTGGTCCCATTTTCTACTCCCTCGGTTCTGATCCCTGGGATGCCAACCTCTAGTGGAATGACTGCTTCTATGCCATAAGCCATGACAAATGGGGACTCCCCAATCGATCTTCTCAGCGTAGTCCGATATGCCCAAAGTACATTGGGCAGCTCTTCCACGCACTTTCCCTTTGCTGTTTCCAGCCTTTTCTTGATCCCATCCAAGATAACCTTATTGGAGGCTTCTGCTTGACCATTACTCTGAGGAAAGCTTAGAGTAGAGTAATAGTTATTGATTTTGTACTTTGCACAGAAGCTCTTGATTACCTTACTGTCGAACTGTGTACCATTGTCAGCTATTATTGCTTTTGGGATCTTAAACCTGGTGATGATATTCTTTCATATTGTCATGACCCAAACCCGCCCCTATGGGTTTAGCACCATAACCGGCCAGTAATCCGTGATTACCGAAGGCCTGCTTAATAGTAAGACAGTATTACAGAGTATAAGGGCATGGCGGAAGCCAAAATAGTAATTAAACAATATCCAATAAGCTGTGACAGTCTGTATGCAAAAAGACTTTTCATAACATATATAATATCAGTACCAAAATAGTATGTACAATATTTACGATCACCCAGGTCAGGGACTTAATCCCTATTAAGACAATACAGTATAGTGCCATCAGTTGATACAGTATTACAAAACAGATACAGAGACAGATGGGGGAAACTAAAACACCCCAAAGCCGTAACTTGAACGGGCTCGGAACCTCACAGTGAGACACAGTGGTTGGCTTTGACAAAAGGGAGTCTAACCCACGCTCCTAGCTTCGGTCTGGTGCCCGGACACCTACATATATATATAAACAGTGAGCTAAAACCCAGTGAATAACATAATGCGTAAAGAGGTTAAGAATGAATGTCCTTTCAGTATTAAAAACAGTCAATTGATTCAGTATATCAGTCATTCAGTCGTAACAGTCATATGTGGTACATCCATTAGCAGAACAGTACAGTAAACAGTAGGTCTTGAAAGACCGAGCAGTCAATAATGGCCATCATAACAGTAAACAGAAGTTCCAAGATAGGAACTAACAGAGATCTCTGTAACAGTAGCAGTAACAGTAACAGTAGTTGCTATGGATGCCACAATACAGTTCAGAATAGAGGACATACATTCATTCAGTTAACAGTATCAATTCAGAAACAGTACAGTTTAACCATTCAGAAGATATTCATATTTGAACATATCTTTACACAATTGTTACTCACAGAGTTCTGGGCTACAGATAAGCTAGAGTGTCTCCGGAATGCCAACCCTACACAGTTACAGAGTGAACACACACTACGCTACACAGTTAGGAAATAATAACTTAATCCCTAATTGCCCCGGTGTGGTTCTACATCAATATCCTCTTTAAGATGCCTTAAACATGCCCTAGGAATGCCTAGGATGGAAAGAGGATGCAAAGATGCACTTTAAAAACATTTTCAGAATTTTCAGAAAAACAAGGTCCCGCTCGAGCGTGGATTTTTACGCTCGAGCGGACATGTAGACAAAGGTTCCCCACTCGAGCATCACTTTACCCGCTTGAGCGGACTGCGAAACATGGCAAAAGTACTGGATGTGTGAAAATCACGCTCAATGGGCGCTCGACACCCGCTCGAGCGTGTGACACAAGTCCATGCTCGAGTGTTCATTTCCCCGCTCGAGCGGACTGTAAAATAATACAAAGTGCTGGGAGCACGATTTTCACGCTCGAGCGCCAGTAACCCCGCTCGAGCGTGAGTTCAAAATATGGAATTCCCAGATTTGAACCTCAAGCTCAAAATCAACTTCAAATGTATCAAATCCAACCTTTTTGGGCTAATTTTCTAGAAAACACTTCAAAACTCATAATATTACAAGTTTCAAGGATCAATTGTAAAATCAAAGCCCCAAAGGAAGATCAATTAAATCCAATTTCAAACCAAACTTTCAAGAACATGGTAAACATGTACATGCATGGATTTAAACAACTCCAAGGCTTCAATACTTGCTCCAAAGAGCCAATTCTTACAAAAACATGATGATTTCATGAACCTTGGCTAGAACTTGGACATGCAAGTAACAATTTTCCATGAAGTCAACTTCTAAATGCAAGATTATGGACATGCATGCATGGGATGAGCTTCAATTCAACATTATAAGCCATATCTTGGCTCTAATCTTCAATATACCAAGAATCATGCAAGACAATGCACAAATACATCAATGGGAGGCTGAATTTCTACCTTAGGTCCTCAATTACAAGAATGGAATCACAATTATGCAATCAACCTTCAATTTCTTCAAGTCACCAAGTTAAATTTGTTGAAATCACTCTTTTCCTCTCACTCTCTCTCTCTCTAGTCGGCTATAGCAAGGAGAAGGCTGATGAAATGTGTTGTGTTTGATGAAGAGAGCTCAAAAATGTTCCATGTAATGGGCCACTAAGTGGCAAGATAGTAAATAAGTCCAAGTGGTGCAATTTATCAATATTTGATCTAATTTAATCATACCAAATCACATTTTAATTAAATATGCCATAAAATCACATAAATTCTAATGATCCTAAAACCTCAATCAATTTCGGATTCGGCCGCCGACAAGGCCTTCAATTTGCAGTTTAAAGCATAAAACATGGGCAGATGATTTAACAATCAAACAGATAAAAATGCATTTAAACTAGTACATTCAATCAATCAGTTCAGTATTTCAGTCGGTTCAATTACTTATCGTAATCAGTCTCAGTTTAGCAGTAATCAGTGGTGAGGGTTATTACACATATGCAGTTCTTCACATCAACGTCCCAAATTTTTGCAAGGGGTTCAGCTTCTACCCACTTGGTGAAATAGTCTGTTGCTACCAGCAGGTACTTCCTTTGTCATATTACTTAAGGCAGTTGTCCAACAAGATCCATACCCCATTGGGCAAATGGCCAAGGGCTGGATACTGGGTTCAAGTCCGCTGCGGGTTGATGTATCAGAGGTGCAAACCTCTAGCACTTCTCACACTTCTTGATATCGGTTTCAGCATCTTTCTGCATGTAGGGCCACCAGTGCCCCTAAGTAATGGCCCTGTGAGCAAGTGACCTGCCCCCAGCGTGGCTTCCACATACTCCTTCATGTATCTCATACAGAAAGTCTTTAACCTGTGAAGGATGCACACACCTCAGAAGGGGTCCAGTAAAAGATCTTCTGTAGAGATGTCCTTCTGCTGTCAAACTGAACCTTGCCGACTTCTGTCTGATCTTGTGCGCCTCTTTATGATCATCTGGCAGTTTTCCATCTCTAAGGATTACTATTATTGCATCCATCCAACTTGGTCCCATTTCTACACACATTGCTTCACACTCTGTGTTCAGTGGTTCTATGCTTGGACCTGACAAGTAGTCAACCATTATCGTCCTTGCCTCTCCAGGTTTCATTATACTAGCCAGGTTGGCCAGAGCATCAGCATGGCTGTTGTCATCTCGGCTAACCTACTGTAGACGGCAATTCTGGAATAAGGCTACCAGTTTGCCCACCTCCTTTACATATGCCGACATCCTTTCATCTCGGGCAGCATATTCGCCTGTTACCTGGTTGACGATAAGTTGGGAGTCACAGAAGACTATTACCTTGTCAGCTTCCATTGCTACTGCCTGCTTTAATCCTGTGATCAGTGCTTCATACTCTGCTTCATTGTTTGAGGCCTTAAACCCCAAACGAATGGATTGTTCTAGTATCTGCCCATCTGGAGATACTAGCACTACTCCTGCCCTCGCTCATTGTCGGTTTGAGCTCCCATCAACAAACAGCCGGAAGGAGTCGCCAATGTAAATACTGCAGGGCCTAAGTTTCTCTTCCTTTCTTTGTTTTGCTATCCCCAGCTGGGTTTTTCCTTGCTCACTTGGACGTCGTATACCTCGGCTAAATGGAGCACGATGTATGACGGCGTCTGGTGTGAACTCAGCCACGAAGTCGGCTAAGACTTGGCCTTTGATTGCTGTTCTGGGTTTGAATTCCAGGTCATATTGGCCCAACACTACTGCCCATCTGGCTATTCTGCCTGTTAGATCTCCCTGCTACAACAGGGACTTCAAAGGATGCTCAGTTAGCACCACAATTTTGTGGGCTTGAAAGTAATGATTCAGCTTCTTGGAAGCCATTACTAAAGCCAGTGTTAACTTCTCCAAGGGTAGGTATCTAGTCTCTGCATCTGCCAGAGTTTTACTTACGTAGTAAACTGCCATTTCTCTCTCTTTTCTTCTCTAATTACTACTGCACTCACTGCATGTTCTGAAACTCTCAAGTATAAGAACAACTCTTCTCCTGGTATTGGATTTGAGATAACTGGAGCTGTGGTCAAATACTTCTTTAAGTCGGCCAAGGCGACTTCACACTCTTCGGTCCATAAGAAGTCTGTGGCTTTCTTCACTAAGCTGAAGAAAGGTTTACATTTATCAGAGCTTCTGCTTATGAATCTATTCAAGGCTGCAGCCTTTCCAGTCAACATCTGCACTTGTTTTGCCGATGTTGGGCTCTTCAGTTCTAAGATGGCTTTGATCTGATCCGGGCTTGCCTCAATGCCCCTTCTGGTTACCAAGTATCCCAAGAACTTACCAGACCCAACTCCAAATGCACACTTTTATGCATTCAGTCGGAGCCGATATGTTTTAAGGATGTCAAAAACTGTCTTTAAGTCTTCTAGATGATCCTCAGGTTCCTTAGTCTTCACGACCATGTCATCTATGTATACCTCTACTGTTTTGCCAATTAGATGTCTAAACATCTTAGTCACCAATCTCTGGTAAGTTGCTGTAACAAGACCGCGAGGGACCTCGGTTACAGTTCGGACTCCTTTTTTTGTGTTCGTTGCGGTTCTTAATCTGAACCAAAGAGTTCAACTCTGGCAAATCGTTTTGAGAAAAATAGATTTTGAAAAGAAGTGCCAAACATGGACTGCTTTGCCAGATACAGAGTTGCCACCTAAATATTTTTTAAATGGGAAATTTAGGAAACCCTGACTCGGTGCCGAAGGCCACGTGTCCGTCATCACCAAAGTTGTCTTGGCTCGGGAGCTTGGGTACGATCGGGGAAGGTCAGCTATGAGCACCCCCTTTCGCCCGGTCTCTACTAACCATGATATCCGATTTTGAAAACGTTATGTGTTCTTATTCCGGTTATTGGCCTAGAATTACTATGTTATGCGCACAGCAAACAAGTATAGACTAGATTGCCTAATTTGGAAACAAGCATTGCATATCCGTTTGTTTTGAAAAGCGCTTTGGAATTTGCTACTCGCAAGTAGGCTAAAACACGGATTTCAACGAGTTTTTCCAACTCAAACAATCCAACCTTCACCCACAGGCATTCAGGCAGTTTATCACATAAGCATCTAGCCACATGGTAAGCATGCTGTCATGATAGCATTCACACACATGCGATATGCTAAAGTGCAAAAATACTTACATCGTACTCCGTGCCAAAACAATAAACTAGTTAGCAAATATACATGTTCCTAGTTCATGTTAAGTGGCTAATGCAACACATGCAAGGATGCAGTTAGAGTAGGCTCGGCTAACCCTAAAATGGCATGCGAAATGCTACAATTATCACATATTCAATTTGGAATTGAAAATACAATGCAGTTTGTATGATGTACCGAGCCTTGGTGCATGTAAACAAATGTATGGATGCACGCATGCATTGCATGAGATATGCTAATTTAAACGTGCCCTAATACTACCCATCATAAGCAGGTAAATAAAAGGGAAGAAAGAAGTGGGGATTGGAAGACATACACCCACTCACACACTTATTACAGATTCGCCCTCGCTCGGAGGGACCAAAAGGATAATACAAATTAACCAACTACGCAAGCTAATTAATAATTACAAATTGCCCAATTAGTTGACAAATTAACTAAGGTAGAAGAAAATAGTAAATCGCCTCGGGAAGAGAGCCCAATGCAATGCATGCTCGGTCTTGCTCGGAATTGCACTGCCATGCGCAAGCTGCCTCTATTTTCCCTGCTCTGCCCCTCTGAAGACTGCCAAAGTCTCTGAATTGCTTCCCTGGACATTGGGAGACACCACCGGCTGAATAGAATTGCCACCGGCAGTGGGATGTGGTCATCGGCTGATAATGTATCTATCGGCCACCACTTGATTGCCGGTCGGCACTGAATACTGCCGGTCGGCAAAGAATGCCTGCAGAACCTGCAATTGACAGCAGCAGAGGGCAAGGCATAGCATGGCAATGCAATTCAAGCAATGTATGCACTAACCCTATCCCTTATCATGTGTAGGACTCGAAGGGACATGGTCCTTGGTTCTTGGACCATCAATCGCGCATTTCAATGCGTGATGGCCCAAGGAACCAATTTGTGCATTTTCATGTCAAATGAAATGCAAACCAAATAAGCACATAAAGGCCTAACCTCGATCACTTGATTTCAAGAGGCAAGGCATGCATGTTCAATGCAATGCAACCTAAGCACGTTAGCTAGTATGCAACGTGGCATGCAAACAAGCAATACTAAACATACATCAATCATGCAAGGCCTAGACAACAATCATGCAAGGCATGGGCAAGGCATGGGGCAAGCATGTTAATATCAAATATGTGAGATGTGTCCCAAATGTGCAAATATGCAAGACATGCAACATCACATAAATGAGACCAAGCATGCAACAATATACAAAGTAAGCATGCAACACAAGCTAAGGGAGGGACTTACACTAATTGGACAGCCCTAAATTAGGTCCAAAACAGTGGCCAAAGTGCATGGAACAAAGGGAAAAACAAGTCAATGAAGCATGCTCATACAAGAGGCCAATAAAGCACATAAACCATAGCTATATGGTACAATGCATGCAGGTCTCAACCACCTCAAAACAGTGTTTCTATATGCTAAAACCATGCCGAAAATGCCATGATCATGCACCAAAACAAGCTCAAATGATATGCCCAAACAATGGACTCTTGAAGCACATGAACTACAACTATGTAATGCAATGCATGAGAGTTTTATCCAGCCTAAAACAGAATTTTTGCATGCTAATTTAGGGCCTAAAACATGCTAGAAAATAGCCAAAACAAACTAGAAAAGCATGCTCTCCTTTAGCCCATTCTAAGCATTTAAACCACAACCATGCAAAGCAATGCACAAGCCACCTTAACACCTCAAAACAGAGCTTAATCACAGCAAAATATGGACTATTGCAGGCCAAAGTTAAGCTAGCACATGTTAGGAAGATAGGCTAAGGCATGAAACAAGCTAGGCTAGGGAGCAAAATTACACTACAAATGTATGAAGCAAGCAACCAAGCCCCCAACCAGACCAAAACAGATCTGAAACATGGCAAAACAGAGCCTAAAACATGCTTGGCTTAAGCTAAAACAAGCCACAAAAAGATGCTACTTTGTAAGCCTAACAAGGCATAACAACTAGCTACAAGGAGGAGGGGCTAACCCCTCCTATTTGAGGCCTCAAAACTGGTTTTTGATCACTGAAAAACCTCTGAAAAAAAAGTTGTTTTTAGGCCCGAAAGAGGTTTGCTTAAAAGAGCTCAAAGGTAGATCACAATCTCACAAAACAAGGAGCAAACAAAGGGAGGACAACCCTTAACTCACAAGGACTTCAATCCACCACTTTTAACACATGAAAATAGAGATTTTGACAGTTGAAAATCAGGCCAAAAGAAGCATGCAAAAGTAGCTATACAAGTGCACAAAATCAAGCTTGAGAAAAGTAGGAGCTTACCCTTGAAGCTCTGCACCAAAACAGGTTCTTCTTGCACCAAAACCAGCCTTAGGAGCTCCAAATACACCTCCAAGAATCACCTTTTCAATATAGGTAAGTTTGATCAAGGGTGGAGGCTCAAGATATGGGAAGAACACTCACTTTTGGGCACTTATATGCTTCTATACACACAATATAGGAAGAGAGAGAGGGCTGATATTTGGCTGTGGAATTTCTAGAGAGAGAGGGGTCTTTTAGAGTGAGAAGCTCCCCAAAACTTGCTTTTTTTGTTCTCCCCCCTCAAATATGAGATATAAGGCTCTATATATTGCAAAATAAAGGCTTTTGGTCGAAATATCCCAATTGAAAATATCTGATGCAGTGTATAACAGCTGGATGATAAATATCTGTCAAAAATCTGAGTTTTTGAGCGCTTTTGGCCGGTCGGCACAATATTTGGCCAGTCTGCTAATTTTTCTGGCCGGTCGGCTAAATGGATGGCCGGTAGGTGGCCGGTAAGGTCAAAAAGTTCTGGTGGATGTCTAGATTGAAGCCCCGGAAGTTAGCTTTCCAATGGCGCAAACCTTGCATTAAAATTCCTTCTGTGCAAAAAGTTATGCCCTTTCCGGTGAAGCCGCGCAGATTCGATCCAACCGGGATGATGCCCAACTTCAACGAATCATATCTTCCCCACCCGGACTTGGATGTAAGAGATTCTTGAATGAAAAATGAAGCCCCGGAAGTCTTCTTTCCAATGGTAGTAGCCTCATAGCTTAACTCCTAGTATGCAGATGGATACGCTTGATTTAGCAAGGACTGCTCGACTCCCTTCTACCCGGATCCTTGCCGAACTTCTTCTCCAACTTATTTTCCCCCCTCTTCTCCTCTCCTCTTCAACTTCAAACCCCTAAGTAAGGTGTTTTGAAAGATTTTTCAAAGATTTCATCTCTCTTTCATTCATCTCCACTTTGTCCTTGCTCGGTTTGTCGAAAAGCGCAACATTTACCGAAATGCGAGCGTCGGAACATCGTGGGAATTTTATTTCAAAAATGTTTTGAAAGAGAGGTTTTTAAGGTCTAAAAACCATCCAAAATAATTTTGGTCCAAACTGGGGTATGAAGTTGAGATTTGCCTCTCCCCTTGCCGAAGAAACTGAACCTTTGCCCTGCACACCTTTCTCCAACAAGTAAACCATCAGTAACGCCCAAGTCTCGAGGGCGGTCAAAAATGGGGTGTCTACAGTTGCTCCTGTATTTTTCAACCCAAAAGGCATTACTCTGTAGCAATACAGCCCTTTTGGGGTGATAAATGCAGTCTTTTCCTCATCTGGGGGGTACATAGCTATCTGATGGTACCCCCTGTAGGCATCCAGGAAGCTCATCCTTCCATGCCCTGAAGCGGCATCCACTAATTGGTCAATCTTGGGTAATGGGAAATTGTCTTTGGGACAAGCCTTGTTCAGGCTGGTGAAGTCCACGTAGACCCTTCACTTCCCATTCTTTTTCTTTACGATGACCGTGTTTGATAGCCATGTTGGGTAGTTTACCTCTTGAATGGCTTTAGCCTCCAGAAGTTTGCCCACTTCCTCTTCTACTGCCTCAACATGCATCAACATCGGCCTCCTTGCTCGCTGGATTACAGGTTTGGCTGACCTGTCCACATTCAGTCTATGGCAAGTGACCTCGGGGTCAATGCAAGGCATCTCATACAGCATCCAGGCGAACACCTCAATGTTTGCTCTCAAGAACGCCTCTAGCTCTTTTTTCTCTTCCTCGGCCAGGCCTGAGCCGAGAAGGAAGAAGCGCTCTTCGTCCCCTTGCTAGACAAGGATTTTCTTCAGGGCTTCCTCACTCTTCTCGGCTGGCTCTTTGCCGACGTCCTCCAAGACTACCACGTCCTCGTCCTCGATCTCTACTATTTCTGCTTCTCGTATGTTGCAGGTAGATTTCATTGCTGCCATGGAGTAATTCTTTGCTTGCACTTAATCCCTTCTGACCTCCTCTATTCCATGTGCTGTTGGAAATAGCAACAGCTGGTGCAATGTTGAGGGAGCAGCCCCCATTGCATGCAGCCGTGGCCTTCTCAAGATAGCATTGTAATAGGAGGGGGTATCGATTATGATGAACTTTGTCTTTATCTTCGTGGAGCCAGCCTATACCTCCAAGCTTACCATTCCCAGGGGCCATGTTGGCGTTCCGTTGAGCCTAACCATTGGGCCATTGGATTGCTCCAAATCATCTTGGTGAAGGCTAAGCTCCTTATAACACCTGACATACATGATCTCACAAGAGCTACCCTGGTCAACTAAGATGTGCTTCACTTGGCACTCTCCAATTTGGAGGGATATTACCAAGGCATCGTTGTGCGGATGCTGCACCATCTCTAGGTCGACTTCAGTGAAGGACACCACTGGTCCCTGGCACTCGTCTGCCCTAGGTCATTTCTACAGAACCTGGTACACATGCTGCAAGTGCTTTACCTTCTGAGTCTCCCCACGTATTTCGTTCTCATTGACCTTCGAGTGAATCACATTGATCACTCGAAGTTCACCTGCCTGCGGTTGTGGTGCTGGGGGAGGCGGCGCTGCCGGTGCCTGAGGCACTCTTGTTTGCTCTTCCCTTGTCCTGGCCTCTTCTACTAGGTCCCTTAAATGGCCTTGTCTTACCAGGTCTTCCAGATGTGCCTTCAGGGCTCTGCATCCCTAGGTCAGATGCCCTGCTTCGTTGTGGTAAGCACAGTGCTTGCCAAGGCTTCTTCCCATAAATTCGCCCGGCACCCTTACTAGTGCTCTATAATAGGGCTGATTTCGGATTTTCTCCAAGACTTTGTAAATCGGGATTCGAAATACGGTCGTGACTACCTGTGCAGCCCTTAATCCTGTCTCTTGCTTGCTGTATCCAGAGTTACCTCAGCCTCGCTTCGGCGAGCCATTTCTCTTCTCTTGTTTCGACGCCTTGGTCCCTGGCGTGTCTTCCTCGGCTCTTGCGTACTTCTCAATTCTAGCCATAAGCTCCTCCATACTTTTTGGCAGTGTCTTTGCCAATGATTTTTGAGCAGACAATCATCGTTCAGGCCGTTCTTAAAAGACACGACCGTTACCTCTTGGTTGCACCCTGGTATTCGGTTGAACACCTCATAATACCTTTTGGCATAGGCCCTAAGGCTTTCATCCTCACTGATTCTCAGAGTTATCAGGGAGTCCACCCTTAGCGGCTATAGTTTGTTTGTCACAAACCTAGCCACGAACATCTCGGCCAGGCCCTCCCAGGTTTTCACAGTTCCTTTCGGCAACTTGTGAAACCAGTCTGATGTAATTTCCCCGAAGGATGAGGGGAACACCTTGGAGAGCAATGGCTCATTCCCGGTGTATAATGCCATTGAGTTCAGGTACAAGCCGACGTGAAAGTTCGGATCCGACTTACCGTCGTATGTCTAGAATCTCGACATGTGAAACCTTTTTGGGGCTTTGAATTTATCCAATTCTATCGAAAACGGCGTTCTCGGCTTAACCATAAAAGTCACCTCGGTATCTTGTCGCTTCCTCTGGAGATAATCCCTCAGATCCTTCTTGGTCCGTCCAGGAGCTCAGCTATCTTCGGATTTCAGCCTCTTTGGTGCACTACTTCCAGTGTCATTATGAGTCCTTTTGGACCTCCCTCCATTAGTCGTGTCGAAACAGAGTTCCTTCCCTTGAACATCCCGATGTTCTTTGGTGCAGGCTTCTTTGGTTCGACGTGTTTTCTGGGATTCTCTTCTCATTGATTCTCCATGCCCGACCTCCTGTGAAGGCCGGTGAGAATGTCCCTTGGTCCTGTCGTGTTGAGGGATTGCAGAACTGTTTTCTGCTCCCCTTTTCCAGCATCTTTCTTGGTCCCTGGAATCGGCGTATCTTGTAACTGGAACAATGGCTGCATGACGTTGTTCTGCATCATGAAATTGACGACCGTTTGCAAGTCCGCCAATTTGTTCGCCATTCCCTTCATCTCGTCGTCCCTTTGTAGGCATCTATCTTTCCATACCTGGAGGTCGTCCTCATTATAATACCTACTTCGATCTGATTTCTTTGGTACGTCGCCCTCCTGGCCGACGTCTTTCTCTTTGGGATTTTGATCCCGAGTTTCCTCGTTGCAATTATCCTCCTCTGTGTTAGGGTCAATATGTTTCTCACTCCCAGTAGGAATGTCATCCCCAACCTTCTCTTTCTGTCCGTCATTGGCCATCTATTCTCCTGTCTTTCTCACAGACGGCGCCAAATTGTGTGTGCTGTTTTCTGACCACACTGCCAAACAGATACTCAGCTGGAGAACACCGGCAGAATAGATCAAGCCCGAACGACCTGTCATAAAAAGAAGAGATTCTAGCAGTGGTTCGTCCACCCGGGGGCACTTCGACGGTCAAGTTAATTATCTCTCAAAGATAGCAAAAGTGCTTAACTCACTATTCAGAATACAAAAAGCGTACCTTAGACCCATGAGGGTGCCTTTCTTTTATAGCCAACACTGACTTAATCCGAATAGAAGCCTAACCCCAATGGATTTTGGCTCAATGCTAATCCTGGACTCCCAATTAGATTGGGATAAACTCTCTAAGAGTCTTATCTTTATCCAAACTGAAGTCCTCTTCCAATCTAGGACTCTTGTCCCTTATCCACTTATCCCGGATTCTGGTATTTTCGCAGATAATCTCGGCCTAGCCGAGATTACCTCGGCATCATGACTAGGACATGTGGCACCTCTGCTGACACTTCGGTGCCATCTCAGCCACGTGTTGTCATTCAAAAATTATGTCCCACACTTATTATATTGAACTTTTACCTAAATTTTGTGTAAAAAAATTACTTTATCATTTTATAATTTATTTTAACACTTATATCCATGACTTTTTTTTATATTATCTATGATACACTAGTTACAAATTATATATATATATATATTTATCTTTTTTGAAGTCAATTATTAAAATTTATGTAAAATATTTTTGTAAAAATTTTTATTGTTGTAACTAGTAAGTGTCCGGTTTGATTTAATTTCTTAGCTCGCCACTGATCGTGGGCTCATTTTTGGGTCCCGTTTTGATAATCTAAATCGTTCACATTTTAATATTCGTCAAGTACATTATTCATACAAAAAATCAAATCGATCGGATAAAGATAACCATGTGTTTGAATCAGTTTTATATCAACGGTTTAGTTTTTATCATCTATTATTTTTATACAAAGCTAATTTAAATATATAGATATTGTTATCCAATCGATTTGATTTTTTTCACGAACGATATGTTTGACGAATCTTAAAATGTAAACAATTAAAATTATGAAGACTAGACTAAAAAATGAGACCGCAGTACAGACTATTGGGTCTAGTCTTGATCTCCGCCCAGAAACAAGCTGAACCTATTGGGTCCAAAATACTGTTTTTTTTTTTTTAATAGGAAAATGATTGGTGGCCCTAAAAACTGTGGCCCAAATGTCCCTAATTGCCAGTTTTGGTAACTTTGTTTTTTTTTTTTTTTTTTTTTTTTACTTGATAGGGAAATTCGGGGCATTAGGGGCACCCAAATTCGGGCCCCCTAGCATTGCCGTTTTTAATATTCTAAACACTCTTTCATTATTTTACTTTTATTATTATTTACTTATTATGTCGGCAGTGCTTAACAGTTTATCTGGTAATGGCCTGTCAGTTAGTTTTCAAAAATTGTTTTAGGCTTTTTACATTTTGCAATTTTTTTTCCGGTGTTTAGTTTTTTTTTTTTTCTTCATATTTTAATCATTTTTTATTCTATTTTTTTAAATAGATCTAATATAAATATAGATACACATAAAAAAAGTAAATATATGTGAACAGATCTAGAAAAAAAAAGTTTACAAAGGTCAAAAAATAAAAATAATAAAAATCAAACAAATTTTTTGGTGAGTCATTTTTTTTAGATGACTTCACATATACTTTATCTTTTATGTGCATCTAAAAAAAATTAACTCAAATATTAAATTAAATAAAATAAAAATAACAAAAGATAAATTTTTTTTTTTTAATCACAACCAAAAAAAAAAAAAGTTAGAAAACATATTTCAAAACTAAACTTCAACTTAATATTTTACATATTTGTGAAACTTGTTAGACCAACACATCTCAAAGTTCAACACAAATTAATAATTTTTGAGTGATTCATTTTATGACAGCATTAATTGTCAGCATCTTGCATCTTTGCAATTGAAGATAGCAAAATCTTCATCATAGACTTTATGATATTAGACTCTAAAAATTGAGAATTTAAAATTTTCCGTATGACATGAGTTGTGATAAAAATTAAAAATTTTAAAATTTTCAAAAAGAAGGAAAAAATTTCTTGGTCTCATTCAGCTAAAAATGACACAATTCTTGGTCTCATTCAACTAAAAATTACATTTTTTTGGGACAGAATCCAAGAACAGATTCGAAGGGGAAGTTTAAAGTTCCCAATCAAAGCAGATAAAGTTATAGGGATTACCACTAACACATTCCCAGAGATTGGGGAAGTTACAGCCAATATTGGTGTGCCAAACTTTCAAAACCTATCATTGAAGGAATTGGAGGAGGTTAATGTGCAAATCCATGTTGCCAACTAGACTGCTGTCAAGAAAAATACCAGAAGTTTACCAGCAAATGGACAGAGCTTTGCAAACCAAAGAGAGGACTCTAGTAAGGAGGTATTGGATGATGACTCTTTAGAGGTAGCTGTCATGCAAAGGATATGTCCTCGATGTAGGTTAAGTTACAAATGGTTGAAAGGGCTCCCAATTGATGGGAAACAGTATTACAAGGATGTGCAGAGACGTCCTAAACCAACCAGTACCTACAACAAGTGGCTATACCCAACTGGTCCCAGACAGTAGCCATTCTTGGCTGGACCACCAGCCACTAGAGTGCATTCCAAGGGTAAGAAACCTCTGCATGAGTTCAAACCACCCAACTATTACAGGATAGAAGGTAATTATCCTAAGAGGAGGCCTGAAGTGGGCTCAAGTTATGGAATCAGAACCAAAGATTGGCCTCCAAGATCAGCCTCGAACAAGATAGAAGGTAACCACCTTGATAGAAGGCCTGAATTAGGCTCAAGATAGGGGATCAGGGCCAAGCACTGGCCTCCACAAGCAGCTTCAAAGCTGGCTTCGAAGGCTGGAAAGGCAAGCTCAGCTACTGAACCAATGAGTTCATAGGTACCTGGGGTGCCAGATTGATTTGTCATGTAGAGCAAGCCTAAGGAAATACCTGCACAAAGAAGTGTCTTTGGAGATTAGGGCAGATTGATTAAACCTCCCCTGGTGGCTCCAAATCATTGGGTATTACTCAAGCACCCAAAGACAAAGAAACCAGATATGGTTTCTGTAATCTCCAGGTCACAGAGGAGAAAGATGCAGCGAAGGTATACTTAGTACCAGAAGGATCTGAAGAAAAGTGGAGAAAGTTTTTTATTGGCCCAGTCAAAAGGCCAGATAGAGAAAAGGCCAAAATTGGTTCCTCAAAACAACAGAAATGTCAGCAGAGAGCAATTGGCTAAAGTTCACACTGAATTGAAAGCCAAGGAAAGATCCACCTTAGCATGTCTTGAAAAGGCTTTGATAGAAAGTGGCAATGAGACAGAGGGAGAAGTTGAACTAGGCCAAAAGAAAGAAATGGCTGAGGATGAGATGTTTGAAGCCTTCATGGCTGAACAGACATTTTTGGTCGAAAAACTAGCAGGAACAGACCATTCAAAGGAAGTCACTAGTACTGAAGTACCAGAGTGCAGTATGGAAGATACTTCTAAAATAACCGAACAAGTTAGCCTGAAAAAGAAACAAGGGCAGCCAGCAGTTCAGTTTCGCTCATTTCCTCTAGTGTCGGTAAATATGGTGCATATATTACCACAGGAGTTCCAGGCTGAAGATGAAAACTAAGAAGGTTAGGAGATTGACCATATTCCAGTTTCTAGTGAAGATTCACAGGTGAGCATAGTTCAAGATGAGTCTGAAGTGGCTACACCAATGGAAACTGAAGATGAGAGTGAAGAAGTGAGTATTAATCTCTTATATCCTTTTGAGTATCCTACAATATCCATGACACAGCATGTCAAACCCTTGTATATCAAGGCTTTTTTCGATGGGATACAAATGAACAGGGTGTTGGTGGATAATGGGGCAGCAGTGAACCTACTTCCGAAGTCCTCTTTAAAGAAACTGGGAAAAAGAAGCCCCAGATTAATCCCAACCAGTACAACCATTACTGGCTTCACTGGGGATAAGTAGATGGCTCCAGGTATCTTATCTATCAACCTGAGTATGGGAACTAGAGATTGCATAACGACATTCTTTGTTATAAATAGTAATGCCAAGTTTAATGTTTTACTTGGCAGGGATTGGATACGCACCAACAAATTTGTGCCTTCCTCTCTACATTAGAAGATAATGATGGCCTTATGCAATGAAAAGACAGAGGAGATCAATACTGAGCCTCAACCCTTTATCGCTTGTACTGACTTTGCAGAGGCCAAGTTGTATACTGAGGGAGTGACACCACTCAGTATATTGAGAAAACCTAATGGTTCAGCCGAAATGACGGTTGATAAGGAAGTAGCACACCTGCAGCACTTAGTGCAGGAAAGTGCTGATGGAGAATTTGTTATCAAAGATGATAATGATGCCTGGTTGTAGGCAAGAGGATGAAACTCAAAAAGCCAGACTCTTGGCTTTGGTTAAGTTTTCGATATTGGACATAAAGTCAATAGTCAAGAAGGTTCAGAAACAAGAAAGAGAAGCCATGGTGGTTGGCTGTAATTAGAAGCAACAAAAGGCTAGGCCTTTGGTCCTTGATAAGTACTATGCATTGGACATTGAAACAAAAGTCCAGGAAATGTAGAAGGAAGAAGCCTTATGGACAGATTTTGTCTATGAAAAAGAGGGCAAATATGTTAAACTAAAGAAGTTGGGAGCAGAACGAAACAAAGAAGTTGCTTCGAAGGCAGAGGAAGTCAAGAGAGAAGCATTAGTAAGTGCTCAAGTACAAGACTTCTTGGAAGAAGTCAATTTAGGGGAAAGTTCTGCGTAGTAACCCATTTATATCAGTGTTTGGTTAAGTTCTTTTGACAAGAACCAGTTGTTGGTTGTCTTACAGAATTATAAGGATTGCTTTGCATGGTCTTATAATGAATTGCCAGGATTGGATAGGTCATTGGTAGAACATAGGCTCCCTATGAAACCTAACTTCAAACCACACAAGCAAAAACCAAGACGGATGAGCCCTGAAGTGGTTCAGAAAGTGAATGAGGAAATTCTCAGGCTCCTTAAAGCAGGCTTCATTAGAACAACCAGGTATGTCGAATGGCTGTCTAACATTGTGCCTGTAGTTAAAAGGAATGGCAAGATGAGGGTATGCATTGACTTTAAAAATCTGAATTTGGCAACTCCAAAAGATGAGTACCCCATGTCCATAGTAGACCTATTGGTAGATAGTTTAGCAGGGCACAGGATTTTGTCTATGATGGATGGGCATTCTGGTTATAACTCGATTTGTATTGCAGAGGAAGATGTCCACAAGACACCATTCAGATGTCCTGGGAATATTGGCACATTCGAATGGGTAAAAATACCATTTGGTTTAAAGAATGCTAGAGCAACATATCAGAGAGCAATGAATGCCATCTTCCATGATCTCATTGGAGGATACCTGGAGTGTTACATTGATGATATTGTTGTGAAGTCCCAGTCTATGGAGGAGCATCTGGCTCATTTAACAGCAGCTTTCGAGAGAATGAGAAAATTCAAGTTAAAGCTTAATCCTCTCAAATGTGTTTTTGGTGTATCAGCTGGAAACTGCTTGGGATATGTAGTGCACAAGAAAGGAATACAGATTGATCAGAATAAAGTCAAAGTCATCATAGAAGCCAAGCCTCCATCAAGTAAGAAAGAGTTGCAAAGTTTCCTTGGCCAGATTAATTTTCTTCGAAGATTTATTTCTAACATTGTAGGGAAAACTAAAGTATTTTCTTCTTTGTTAAAGCTAAGGAATGAAGAAGAATTTGTGTGAACAGCAGAACATCAAGCTGCATTCGAAGGAATTAAAGCCTACTTGGGCAAGCCTCCAATGCTGATGCCACCAAAGAGTGACAAGCCCTTGAAGTTGTACATTGTTGCAGCAGAAGATTCATTGGAAGTTTTTTAGCCCAGGATAATAAAGAAGGCAAGGAGAAAGCAATTTATTACCTTAGTAGGTTTTTGATTTCTTGTGAATGTAAATATTCAGCTATAGAAAAGCTGTGCCTTGCATTGTATTTTGCTGTTATGAAATTAATATACTATCTTTTACCTATAGTTATCTTGGTAATTGCAACCACAGATTTGGTTAAGCATATGTTATCTAGACCTATGTTGAGAGGAAGAATTGGCAAACGGATACTAGCCTTATCAGAATTTCATCTAGAATATGTCCTCCAAAAGGCAGTAAAAGAACAAGTATTGGCTAACTTTTGGCAAATCATCCATGTCAAATAGAAAGCCAAGAGATAATGGATCTTGGTATGGTTAATATTAAGCCATGGCAAATATAGTTTGATGGATCAAAATCTAATGGCCTAATTGGAATTGCTGTGGTGATTAAGTCACCACAGAGGGTAGAAATCACACATGGTTTCAAAGTTGATGAAATTACTTGTTCCAATAATCAAGCTGAATATAAAGCGTTAATAATGGGACTAGAAATGCTAATTGGATTACAAGCTTATGCAGTTGACATATTTGGAGATTCTCAATTGGTTGTCAACCAAGTAAAAGGAATTTTCAAATGCCAAAGTGCAAGCATGTTGCCATATTATGTTGCTACATTACATTTGTTTTCTCAGTTTCAGATAGCAAATGTGACTTATATCCCAAGGTTCATGAATAACAAAGCCAATGATGTAGCTCAGAAGGCTTCAAATTTCAGAAGAAGGGATGACACTCAATTAAACATAAGTCAAGCAACATATTAGAAATTGATACCACCCCTAGCTAAAAGGAATGTTATGTTGGAAGTCAATCATAATGACTTACAAGATCAAGATTGGAGGCATCCAATTATGCAGTACTTAACTGGCCCATCTTCGAAGGCCAGCAGAAAGATTAAGTTACAATCTATGTAATACATAGTGTATAATAATGCTCTTTACAAAAGGGAAGCAGATGAGTTGTTATTGGAATGTCTAGGGCCAAAGGAGGCATTACCAGCTATTGCTGAAGTTCATAAAGGCATCTGTGGTGCTCATCAGCCTGGTGTGAAGATGAGATGGTTGTTTTGAAGGCATTCCTACTATTGACCCACCACCCTTAAAGATTGTATAGAATATGCTAGAGGTTGCCAGGCATGCCAAAAGCATGGCATGATAAGACATGTACCAATAACTGATTTGCATGCAGTTGTGAAACATTGGCCATTTAGAGGCTAGGCTATGTATATGATAAGGAAAATACATCCACATTCTTCGAAGCACTATTGTTTCATCTTAGTGGCCACAGACTACTTCATTAAATGGGTCGAAGCTAAACCATATAAGATTGTAGACCAAACTGAAGTTATTGAATTTATTAAAGATCTGATTCACAAGTTTAGCATCCCACGGACCATAATTGTAGATAATGAGACTATATTTGATGGAAAGATGGTAAAGTCTTTCGCGGCAGAGTTTGAAATTAGCCTTGTTAATTCCACTCCTTATTACGCACAAGCAAATGGTAAGACAAAATCATCCAATAAGTCTTTGAAAAAAGAAATACAGAGAGTTGTGGAAGACAATCTTAGGGATTGGCATAACTTGTTGTTTGATGTATTGTGAGTTTATAGGACCTCTCCAAGATCAAGTACATGAGTTACTCCTTATGCCTTAGTATATGGGCATGATGCAGTATTACTGTAGAGACTAACATTAAGTCCTTGAGGGTGAGATGCCAGGACCAGTTAGCTCCTGAACAGTACCATCAGAGCATGTTCTTGGAATTAGAAAATGTGGATGAATCTAGAATTTTGGCATTAAATAGCATTCTCTTTTAGAAGATGAAAGTAGCCAAAAACTATAATAAGAAAGTCAAGCACATTAGTTTTGATGAAGGTGAATTGGTATGGAAGGCAATACTCCCATTAGGAATTAAAAGCCATAAGTTTGGCAAATGGTCACCTAATTGGGAAGGACCATATCAAGTTCATAGAGTCTTGCCTGGGAGAGCATACCATTTGAGAAATTTGAATAGGTATGTACACCCTAAGAAAATTAATGGCAGATACTTAAAACCTTATTATCCAACTGTATAGGAAACACAAGGAGTGTAGAAAATGCTAAACAAAAGAAGCATGAAAACACTCAAATAATAAATAAAGATTTCATTTCATAAAGAGTTAAGTACATGCAGTCATAGATTGGCCCAAAAGTCAGTACAATGTTTCAGTTGCTCCCTTACAATTGATTCTCTACTCCTAAGGGATGAGAACAACTAAATGGCTGTAGCCATGTCCTGCCTTCGATCAACCAGCCCTTGATTGGTGATTTGCAGCTTTGTAGCCGTTTGATCCAAAACTAGATTAACTGCTGATAACTCATCTTCTAATTGAACCTTCTTCTCTAAAAGCTGGGTTCGAAATTGAGAAATAGAGGAATGTTGTCCCTTCAATTCAGACACCTCGGCATGTATATGGGAAACAAATTCCTGGTCTCTCAACAATTTTCCCTCTGCAGCTTTGGCAATATGGCAGGTATTGACATAAAAATCTATAGTAGCTGCTGCCTAGGACAAGTGACTTGAAATAGCCATGTTGGATTGCTCAATGATCTTGTAGCACTAAAGAAAACCATTCTTGATAATAGGTCTTTGTAAGGCTTCGAATGGAATCCTCGAGAATAATGTCAGCAATTTCAAACAGATGCCCAAGTCTAGTGAAGGTAAGGAAGCCCTACTGATGGTTGAAGAGCTCTCAAAAATTTCCAAGAGAAAGTCAGCCAGAACTAATGGCTCAGCTTCGTTACTGGCTGTTGGAATGGTAGAAGGCATGTCAAAAAGGCTAGCCAGCCTAGCTTAAAAAATGTTCATCTCTTCCACTGACATTGGTAGCGCAGAAAGGTCTCTAGTAGAAGAAAGAGATGGCTGCATAGGGATAGGAGAGGAGTATGAAGTGTCCCTAGTAATTTCTATAGTTTTGGCCATCAGTAAGTCAAGAGAAGAAGGACTGGAGCTGAATAATGATGGTGGACAAAGAATTGGTGAGCTACCAGTATCTTCTCTGGGAGTATCAGCTATCACTGAAGATAAAGTGATAACTGGGATCTCCTCAGGTGGGGAAGTGTAGGTACCCCATTTTTGACCGACCTTAAGACTCAGACGTCACCGATTGAGCACTCGGTGATGATGCATATTGTGCTTGTTCTGAGGTCACAGAGTCTCGGTTGAGAGCCTTGCCTCTGGACTTCGGGACTCTTTTGTGCTTTGCCTCGGTTTACGAACCAAGCCCTATTTTCTCTGTTTTCTCTTCCTGAAGGGAGGGAGAGGTCTCATAGACCATCTCTTAGTGGCCGTAAGCTATGTTTCGTGGTCGTAGGCCATTCATCCCGTTTGGAGGCCAGTTTCCAGTTTTCGGAGCCGTCGGCCGTGTGCCTCGGTTTGGGACCGCTTAACTACCTCCGTTTGCTCCGGTTTTTGGCACACACCTTGTTTCCTCTCTATAGAGGGACACTGTGGCCCGGGAGACCACCTTCGTGGTCGTACGCCACCTCCGATGCTTAATAGTCAGTTTTCAGGGCCCCCGACTGCGCGTTTTGGCCCCCGAACCCTCGTTTTGCATCGGTGTGGGTTCATTTTTGGCATGGACCCTAGTTTCTTTGTTAGGAAGGTGGTAGTAGGGTGGGAGACCACCTTTTCTTCTTGGAGACCACCTTTCCCCAGTCGGCCGATTTTTCTTGACGGGTAGGTGGTCTCCCTCACTTTTGAGCCACAATTTCGGGTCTCCCATACCACCATTGTGTTGCATTCATCTGGAAGGCCACCAATCTGGTATGGCCGACCACCTTTTCTTCTTGAACCTTTTGACACCCTGCTCTCCCTTACTTTTGAGCCACAATTTCGGGTCTCCCATACCACCACCGAGCTGCATTCACCTGGGAGACCACCAATCTGGTATGGCCGACCACCTTTTCTTCTAGAACCTTTTGACCCTTGGTCGGCCGACCAGGGGGAGTGGCCGACCGACCACCTTAACTGGTCCGCCTGCTTCCTGCTTTTTGGTCTCACTGAATGTGTTTCAGTTGTGCCAGCTGGGAGCCATTTGATGCATCCTCCATACACGTGTATGGAGGATGTTTATTCTCGGTTTGAAGCTTCCAAGAGAAGCTTTGGCCTCTCTTCTCTATAAAGGGAGGCCTCCTCCTTCATTGCAAGGGTAGAACATTTTGGCTAAGGCATTTGCATACACCTCTCCATATCTCTCCATTCCAAGCTCCAAAACTCCGTTATTCTTGGCCATTTACACTACACCTCCAAGCACAACACCTCCACTACCATCCTAAGTACCTTGGAGCTGTTTTTTAGAGGTTAAGAGCTCACTTTCTTGGTCCAGAGCTTGCTGCATTGCTGTGCTACAAGGGTAAGTCACCATTTCCCTCTTTGTAGCTTTATTTTGCTTCATTCTTTAGCCTTATTTTCAGGCATTTCTGGACTTCGTCATAAACTAAAAAAAGTCTTATTTTGAGCTCCTCTTCAAGTTTGATTAAGGTAATTTTTCTATTGGGGGTCATCTACCCCATTGCATGCTTCATTTCCTCATGTTTTAAGCTATGCATTAGAGCATTTGTGTTGGCCTTGGTTTGGCCTTTTACCCACTGAAATCTAGTGGATTTTCAGTGGCTAATATGTGTCTTTGAGCCTCAAAATCAGAGAGGGGTGACTCTCTCACCCCTTGTTTTGTTTACTAGCTTTATTGGTCCTACATAGGAGCCCCTATTTGCATGTTTTGAAGCCATGTTTCGGGCTATTATTTGTGAGTTTTATGACCTGCATAAGCTCTGTCTAGAGCCCTCTTGGCCATTTTGAATGTCTATTATGCATGTGTAGAGCAATCCTATTCAAGGCCTTTCAAAGGGGCTTTTACTTGCATGCTTCCTATCTTCATTTCAGGCCATTTTTGATGAGTTTTAGGGCCATCATAACCTCTATCCAGAGGTGGTTTTGCCATTTTGCATGTCTATCTTGCATGTGTAGAACAACCCTCTTATTGGCCTCTCAAAGGAGCCTTTCATTCTTGCATGCATTGACTGAGTTTCAGTGGGTTTTTGGGCATATTTTGGCATGGCACACTTCTGTTTTTGGCTGGTTTGGTGAGCTCCCATATGCTTTATATACTTGTAGTACAACTCATGGTTCACTAGCTTTCTTTGTATGCTTTGTTGACCCTTGATTCTAGCACATTTTGACTATGCCTTGAACTGATTTTGTGTATATTTTGGACTGCCTTAGCACTATTTTTGGTCTCATGGTCGAATGATGCTTGTTTTGCATGCTTGTAGTTCAATGCCCATGCTTAGCCTTGAGTTTCGAGGTCCATTGCATGCATATACTGAGGTGTTTCCATGCTTTGGGGTCATTTTGCATCATATTTCAGAGCTTATGTGAATGCCATATTCTCATGTTTTCTCCTCTTTAAGTGTGCTTGAGAGTTGTGCATGATTGCCTTGTTTTCAGACCATTGAATGAGCTCCATTTCTTTGCATTCCGAGCCATCATTTTAGGCCATTTCCCCACTGTTTCAGACCTGCCTAGGGTCTATTTGAGGTTGGTTTTGCCATTTGTGCATTACTTTGTGTACCTCTAGTGTAACGCACTTCATTAGTTTCGGTATTCGGGCCATCTAGCTTGCATTGTGTGACATATTTTCATGATTCGGGACCATTATGCATCATGTTTCAGAGCTGAAAATTGCATGCTTGTATGCCATATTTCATCCTTTGCTATGCTTAGTTAGAGTTGCATGTTGTGCCTTAGGATCGGTCCATTGCATTCGTACATGTTTGCATGTATTTTGGTTGTCTCATTTTCATCACATGGCCACTGATGTGACTGTGGCCGAGGTCCACTCATATTGGTGTAAGTCCATCTTGCATTGTGTATACCATTTTAGTCCATAGCATTGCGTATGCTAGATTGCATGTTAGTGCATTGTGCATGCCATATTGTGTCACGTGCATTGTGTATACCATTCTAGTCCATAGCATTGTGTATGCTAGGTTGCATGTTAGTCACATTGTGTATGCCATCTCATTGCATTGTGTTTGGGATAGGAGTTAGCCCAAGCACGGGAAACGAGGGACATTTCGTACTCAAAGTGACGAAACGTGTCTCAATTCTCGGTCGCCGACACTTCGGATTACCCATGATGGAGTTTAGGCCTTGTTGTGTTGTCATGTGCATTCATTTCACATCGAGTCGTGCAATTCGACTCCTTGGCCATCATACATCGAGATGTGTGATTGGTGGCACGAGGATCGAGGTGTGCATACATATGTGAAAATACTTTACCATGCCCCTTTCTTGCTCTCTGTTTCAGCAAACCAGAAATCAGCAGCCTTCTAGAGCTTTGCACAGTATTCCGGGATTAATTGCAAACAGAGGCAAATCGGGGCATCGCGAGGAATTTCCCGACGAAGCAGGTCGAGCATGCATGTATCTTTCATCATTCGGAACAGAGCTGAGGCAGTCCATTTAGCTTGCATGCTAATTTACTTGCTTTCCTAGTTAATTTGTTAATTAATTAGGGTTTTGTAATATTTAATTATTCATTCGGACTGTAATTATTTATTCAGACTATATTATTTATTCGGACCCTTCGAGCGAGGGCACAATTGTAATAAGTGTGCGTGTGTGTGATGTATGTCTTCCAACCCCACGTCTTTCTCCTTTTTATTTATCAGCTTATGATGGTTAGATTATGGCATGTTTCAATTAGCATACTTATGCTAGCATGTTTGCATCCATTCATCTGTCCTGCATGCACCGGGCTTGGCGCATCATACTAACTAGATCGTATTTCAATTCCAAGTTGAATATGTGTATCAGTTGTTGCATTTCATATGCCATTATAGAATAGCCGAGCCTATTATAGTTGCATTTTTGCATGTGTTGCATTAGGCATCTCAGCATAGTTAGGATCCATGCATGTTTTCTAATTAGCTTCTTTCTTTGGCTTGGAGTACTTGGTAAGTATTTATGCTTTAGCATCCTTGCATGCGTGTGAGTGACTGCCATGATAGCATGCTTACCATGAGGCTAAGTGCTTATGTGATATAACTGCCTGAATGCCTGTGGGTGAAGGTTGGGTTGCTTGAGTTGGAATAATTCGTCGAAACCCGTGTTTTAGCCTACTTGCGAGTAGCAAACTTCAATCCATTTTTCGAAACAAATGGACATACGATGCTTTGTTCCAACTTAGGCAATCCAGTCTATACTTGTTATGCTGTGTGCATCACGTAGTAAATCTAGGCTAATAACCAGAATAAGAGCACATAATGTTTTCAAAACTCGATATCATGGTTAGTAGAGGCCGATCTTTGATCGGGCGAGCGGGGGTGCTCACGAAATGACCTTCCCCAATCATACCCAAGTTCCCGAGTCGAGGCAACTTTGGTGATGATGGACACATGGCCTTAGGCAAACGAGTCAGGGTCTCCTAAATTCTCCTAAAATAAATATTTAGGTAGCGACTCTGTATCTGGCAAAGCAGTCCATGTTTGGCACTTCTTTCAAAAAAATCTATTTTCAAAAATGATTTGCCGGATTTGGACTCTTTGATGATTCATCGGTCTTGCATTGCACTTTGCGAGATTAGATATAGGACTGCGACATTGAGTCCTGAACTGTAGTGAGCCAAATGAACAAAACGGGATTCCCTCCCGGGACGTTCGGGAATGTCTACAGTTTCTGGCGACTCTGCTGGGGAGTTTGAGAACTTGACTCGAACTCATGATATCTGGTTTTGACTACACTTATGTTTTTCTTTGCATTGCATTTGCATTAGTGCGCCTAGGACACCGTGTTTGCTGTATGCTATTCCTGAACGGTTTGCCGGAGGCTTGCTTCGAGAAGCGTGCCATAAGGCTGACCGGTTATGGGCTCTGCCACGACGGGAACACAAACCCCAGTTTTTACCGGGGCACCCTTTTTGACCATTCGACCTAGTGCATATTCGGAATCCATAGTGACCATTCCAAGATAGGACAGGTTGCTTACCCGATTATAGGTTGTTTGAAACCGTTGCATGCGTAGTGAAACCCTAGCTCCTGACAAAATAGGACAGGGAAACCTTACCTCAACATAGGGGTGTTTTGGCTTTCACTTGTTTGTTATGTGCTTTAGAGTGCGTCTCTACAGGAATGCATGTATCAGTTTGCAAGTTTCGGCATCAGGCCTGCGGGCACCAGTTCAGTATTTTGGGAATCAGTTATCTGCGGGTATCAGGTTTAGTTTTGGGGGCAGTGATTTGGGAACAATGATCAGTATTTGAGAACAGTGTATTTCAGCTTATCAACTGCGTGTTGTTATACCCGACTGTGTGTTGTGTTTATTTACGCTGTTATGTTGTTCGTTTGTCTGGTTGTCTATTTCCTTATTATTGCTTTATTTATCTTTTTGCTAGGGTAGTTTAGCACAATTGCTTCAGACCAAGCAGATATTCCCTAAGCACTCTGGACTAGAGGTCGTCGACTCAATCAATCTGAGGATCTGGTCAACGGACAACCAGTGTATTATTCCATACCCCCGGTTGTCAGACGGAGGTCGAGAAGACGCAGTGTATCCGAGCAGAGGTTGCCAGAGCAGTGGTTTACCCCATCAGTGGACAGTTGGGCTGAGGTCTCAATTGTTGCCATAGAGATAGACCTACCAGTAGTTCAGATAGATCAGGGCAGTATGGCAAGAACGGCAGGAGTTAAGGAAATGATGCGTCAGATGCAGGAAACTATGAGAGCCATGCAGCAGGACGCTGTTCGTCGAGATGAATTTGCCAAACAACAGGCCGAGATCATGGCCCAGCAGACAGAGTTAATTGCCAGGCTGCAACAACAAACCGAGGCATCTGCTTCACACCAAGCTCCTCCCCCACCAAGAGTTCCAGCGCCCGGAGAGGCACCAAATGTCCAGGGAGATACGGATATCCCGACAAGGTCGGCTCCACCCCCGATTCTACCTCAACTATCTAAGGCACCTACGCCTGGCAATCAACCAGACTCTCCCTTTGAGTTCGAGGTGGACTATACAGCGTTAAAGTTGAGCAAGCTTGAGAAGTTGTTCAAGAAATCCCAAGGGGTAAAGTACATCCCAGACATTGAGGACGGGTACACTGACGTGGCTGTGACGCTGCTAGATAGGTCTAAAATACCACAAATCGACCGCTTTGACGGATCTGGGGATCCCATGGTGCATCTCCGGTTGTTCTCAGATATACTACGGCCGATGGGCCTCACTAGACCGCAGAAGCTTTCATTATTCGGCCGGACCCTGTCGGGTGTGGCCGCTATCTGGTACGCAAAATTAGAAGACGATGTTAAGCGGAACTGGGATGAGATGGCCGAGGCTTTCATTGCACAGTACTCCTATAACACTCAAATAGAGATTACAACCCGTGATCTTGAGACAACAAGGCAGGAGCCTAAGGAGAGCTTTTCAGATTTTGTAGCCCGGTGGAGGGCCAAGGCCTCAATGATGACCCTAAGGCCCACTGGTAAAGATCAAATTTGGATGATTGTGCACAATCTCCAACTCAAACTGATGCAGAAAATGATCGTGCTCCCCTTCCCTACCTTTTCAAATTTGCACGAGTTGGGGGTACAAATTGAGGATGCTATGAAACAACGTTTGATTGACCAAGACAGAGAGCAACCCAGGAGAACCTTCAACCGCAACAACAATACAAGCACCAGCAATGCTGCAAATGCTAGAGCTTCAGAGGTAAGCATGGTCACCACCATCCCCCCTCCAAGACCCATGGTAGCTACACCTTTCTCCGACGCGTCCGGAAGCAATACACAAACAACCAAATACCAACCTCGAGGCCAGAGAACCTTCACCCCAATATATATGCCCCTGTCCAAGGCTCTAGGGGTATTAATCAGGAAAGGGCACTTAAAGCCCCTAGAGCCGAGGCCATTGCCAAATCCACTCCCTCCCTCTCATAACCCAGCAAAATACTGCGCATATCACCAACAACATGGGCACGACACTGACCAATGTTTTAGATTGCGTCATGAGATTCAAGATCTCGTTGACAAGCAGGTGATTGTGTCTCCAGAAAAACCCAATGTCACAACAAACCCTCTCCCACCGCACAACCAAGCTCCACCCCCCAAACGTATCAACTTTATCCAGACTGGGGTCGTGTCTTACGATCCTAGCATATATATCACCCCGTCCCACCTACCCAAGCTGGAGGTGCTCCTTCCTGACTACACTGACTTGTGCATGTTGGACATCTCCAGAACCTAACCTGAACCATTGGTGGTGACTGTGCGAAGACAGAACATGGGAGATTTCAGGGGAGAATGGGATTGTTGAGTCAGAATCTGAGGAATCTAGGAGTTTTGCTGAGGAGGTATACAGTCCGAGTGACTACATTCTATCAGTAGGCTAGGTTGGGCCAAATGTGGAATTGTCGGCAGAGGCAGAGCTTTGTGTGATACAGGGGGATGAATCTGGTTAGAGGATAGATGACTTGGCAGCTGTGGAAGGGACTTTGTTAACTTCCAATTTTTCAATGAACAAGATCCAGAGGGCGTGGTAGTCAACTGGTCAGATTTTGAGGAGTCAGCAGAGGTCACCGGGTGGCTTGATGACCTACCAGATGTTGTCGACGAAACTCAGTTGGAACGGGGCTCGGCAGGGGCAAGAACATCAGTTGTGGCCGGAAGGGCCGGAAATCAGAATGCATCGCCGGAGAGCGCCGGTGCTAAGAATTTTGCTCAGGACTTGGGCATTGTGAATGCGGGAAGTGTTGAACAGCCAGCTGTACTGACGCAGTTGGAACAAGAAAGGTTCGGGGATTCTGAGAGAATCAGGAAAGCTAAGGCCCCTGAGGGGACTGAAAGTGCTGTGTGCACGAGGATAGAGAATGCTGCGAGCATGTGGACGGAAAGTACTGCGAGTACAATTGTACCGGAGCCGGACAGGTGTCTGTCGGCTGCCAACGGAATGTGGTGGGAAGACGATGATCTATGTCTTGCCCACACGGATGAGGATTGGGGAGCAACCGGCCAGACGATACCTGGTACATCGGCGAAGTCGATCATATGACTAAAAGCGGGCGGTATTTCAAGCCCCCATATCTAGATCAGCCAGAGCGTCTGGGAAGATAAGGAGACGGAGAAACAGAAAGAGAAGCAACTCGAAAAAGAGGCCGTACTGAAGCAGTTGAAAAAGATACAGGCAGACATCTCCATCTAGGGACTGCTTATGGCATCGTGAGTGCATCGACAAGCTGTCTTATCGGCCATGGACAAGGCCAAGCTCTCAATAGACACCACGCACCGAACAGCTGGTGGGCTTAATTTTTCCGGGAGGGCCTACCCCAATGTTGATTTTCTCCAACAAAGAATTGCCACCCGAGGGTGCGAACCATGACAAGCCACTCTATATCTCTGTGGAATGCAGAAACAAATGGATACCCGTGGTGCTTGTCGACACAGGGTCCGCCATCAATGTGTGCCCGGCAAGGACTGCGTACGCAATCGGTTTAAAGACTGCGGACTTTGTGCCGACAACCCAGGTGATTCGGGCATATGATAACACAAGCAGAGAAGTAATGGGGACAGTGAAAATTCAGACCAAGGTTGGGCCGGGACAGCATGAGGTAGACTTTCACGTCTTAGAAGTTCCTGCGACCTTCAATCTACTTTTGGGGCAGCCGTGGTTGCACCAAGTAAAGGCAATTTCGTCCACCTTGCACTAGATGGTGAAATACCCCCATGGGAAAGGAGTAGCCATCATTTTTGGAAATTCGTCGATCCATCCACCGCCAGAAGTGTCTACGCCAGTTTTGGAAGTTGAGCACGGTATGGAGGATGTGTTCATGTCGGGTTTTACCCTAGCTGAGGCCCGGGTCGTGTAGAACATCTTAGCTGTTAATGAGGGGGTGTATGTTAGCGCATAATCAGTATACCTCATGAATAAGCTTCAACACATCCCCAGGATGGGATTAGGAAAGAGCGGCCGGAAGGGCGTTGCAGTGTTGGCTGAAGTGCCACACAACCCACACACCTTTGGCTTGGGTTATCTGCCCACCAAAAAGGATTGGATAAGGAAAGGTAAGGAGATGGCTAGGAAAGCCAAGGCGAAGCAGGCGGGGAAGCCTTTTGAGCTAATGCACCGACCCATCCACGGTACCCTAAATGGACGCTTTGTCCGGGAGGGGGAAGACTTTCCATTTTGTGGCTTCCCAGAGCCGTGGATAAACGAAGAGAAGCGCTGTGTGCCAGGGTTTGAGATTTTCTTTGACCTACAGTTATCCAGGGATGACGTTGCCGAAGAGCAGACGGACCCATTAGCTGAGGTTGAGCAGAGCAAGAAAGTGGAGTCTGAGGACGTCGAAAGTGAAATGGGGGTAGCGCTGGCGTGTCTACTTTCAGATCCTCCGATCGAACAGAAGTGCTTGGGGGATAACTTCTCAATATGCGTGATCAGGAATGAAACAGCTACGGGCCTACCAGCAAACATTTTGGATGCATCTATCGCACCCTCTCTCATTTGGCAGTATGAAGAGGGATTTTTGTTAAGCATCACCAGGTCAGATAGTGAGTCGGAATCTGATTCCACCGAATCTGTTGAGTCGGAATCAGGTTCCAGCTCGACTGAGTCTGAGTCTGGTATTCCAGGGGGTGATAACCCGGATACCATAGTCCTGTCCAGGTCGTCTTTTTCTTTCTCTTTTGAGTCTGTTGTAACCGAAGAATCGGACGATTTGGATGTGCTTAATGAGAATGATGTGGCTGTGGTTTCTGAGTACTTTTCTGTGCCTTTGATTTATTGCTTGAATCAGGACTTTCAAAATTTTGATAAAAATGACGAGAAAGAAATTCCTCCAGTTTTGCAATGCTTAATTGATCAAGAGCAGGAAAGATTTGCTAAACCTTAATGGATGAAATCACTACCGTGAATATTGGTACTGAGGAGGACCCGCGGCTGGTCCAGATCGGGTCCACGTTGTCTTCGGAGGAACGCGAGCGCTTAGTCGCTTTATTAAAAGATTTCAAAGATGTTTTCGCATGGTCCTACGAAGACATGCCTAGAATCGATCCTGAGGTTGTACAGTATCAAATCCCTCTTGACCACGAGTCCCGACCCGTTAAACAAAAACTCAGAAGGATCCGCCCGGATTGGGCTCTCAAGATGAAGGAAGAGGTCACCAAGCAAATTGACGCAGGTTTTTCTGCTGGTATCCGAATACCCGACTTGGTTGGCAACATCGTTCCGGTGCTGAAGAAGGATGGTAGGATCCGGGTATGCGTGGATTTCAGGGACTTGAATAGAGCTAGTCCGAAGGACGGACTTCCCCTTGCCGCATATCGATGAGTTAGTGGACTTCACAGCGAGGCATGCTTTGCTTTCATTCAGGGATAGTTTCTCAGGCTATAATCAGATTGTAATGGCACCCGAGGACCGGGAGAAGACTGCTTTCACCACCCTGTGGGGGACCTACTGCTACAGAGTGATGCCATTTGGGTTGAAGAATGCTGGAGCTACATATCAACGAGCCGCGACCACAATATTACATGATATGATCCACAAAGAGGTTGAGGTGTACGTGGACGACATGATTGTCAAGTCCAAAGAAAGAGAGGGCCACTACACTGCCTTGCAAAAGTTCTTTCAAAGGATCAGAGAATTTCAGTTGCGGCTGAATCCTCAGAAGTGTACGTTTGGTGTTACAGCAGGGAAAATGCTGGGGTTTCTGATTACACAGAGAGGTATCAAAGTCGACCCTTCCAAAATCAAGGCCATCTTAGAAATGCCACCACCAAGGACTGAAAAGGAGGTGCGAGGCTTTCTGGGTAAAGTGCAATTCATAAGACGGTTTATTTTAAAATTAACGTTGACTTGTAAACCACTTTTTGGCCTCCTGAAGAAAGGAAAGAAATTCCAATGGGACGGCCGATACCAAGCTACTTTTGAATAGATCAAGGAATACTTACAGAACCCGCCCGTGTTGTCACCGCCAGAGCCGGGGAGACCGTTGATTTTGTATCTTTCAGTAACTGAGACTACAATGGGCTGCATGCTCGCGCAAGAATCAGAGGATAAGGTAGAGAGGGCTATCTACTATTTGGGCAAGAAGATGCTGGAGTATGAGACTCGCTACACACCGTTGGAAAAGACTTGCTTAGCCTTGGTATGGGCTACCAGGAAGCTGCGGCACTACCTGTTAGCTCACTCTGTAATGTTGGTTTCGAGATTAGATCCCATCAAATATCTCTTTGAGAAACCGGCACTTACGGGTAGGCTAGCTCGTTGGTTGCTGTTGCTTTCCGAATTCGATCTGAAATATGTGACGCACAAGTCAGTCAAGGGAAAAGCAGTAGCAGAATTCTTAGCCGATCATCCAGTGGAAGGAGGTGAAGCAGTTGAGTACTTATTCCCAGATGGGGCTATTTTGCATATCGATGACGAGTTTTGGATGATGTACTTTGATGGAGCGTCAAACCAATACGGGTATGGGATAGGAGTGTTGCTGATAGCACCCGACAACTCCCATATCCCTCTAGCATTCAAACTCCGGTTCAAAATCTCAAACAACAAAGCAGAATATGAGGCATGCACGGTCTAGAAACAACCCTGGAATTAGGGACAAAACGGTTGGACGTCATCGGGGACTCGAACCTTGTTGTATCTCAAGCGAAAGGAGATTGGAAAGTCAAAGAAGAAAAGATGATTATGTATCACCAGACCTTGGACTTGTTAATTCCTCGGTTTGAGAAGTTAAACTTTGCTCATCTGTTAAGAGAGAACAACAGGTTCGCAGATTCACTAGCAACTCTATCTTCCATGATAGACATCCCGTTTGGAGTCCGGATGCGTCCAGTCATTATCGACCAAAAATTTGTGCCGGCTTACAAGTCGATTGCTGCTATAGATGAGGTTCAAGATGAGAACCCCTGATATTACGATATTTGGAATTTCTTGGAGAATGAAGCATATCCACCAGGGGTAAATGCCAAGGATAAAAGGGCAATCAGAAGAATGGCCGTTTCAGTTCATCATCTACGAAGGTAAATTGTATAAGAGAGGTCATCTGGGAATGCATAAGTTGTGCGTTGAAGCTGAAGAATCAAAACGCTTGATAGAGGCCATCCATGGAGGGGAATGCGGTGCGCATATGAACGGGGTAATGTTAGCTCGGAAGATCCTCAGACAGGATTACTACTGGTCCACCATGGAGGAGGATTGTATCGGCTTTGTTCGGCGATGCCACAAATGTCAGATCCATGCAAATCGTATGAATATTCCGCCGTCGAAGCTATACAATATGACTTCGCCATGGCCATTTTCAGTTTGGGGAATCGATGTGATCGGCGCTGTCACTCTGAAGGGGTCGAATGGGCATGAGTTCATCCTGGTCGCGATAGACTATTTCACAAAGTGGGTTGAGGCCCAATCCTATGTGGTGTTGAAGGCTTCACATGTTGCAAAATTCATCAGAAACAACATCATCTGTCGTTATGGGCTCCCAAACGAGGTCATTTCAGATAATGGTTCCCACTTCAAGAAGGAAGTGATTGACTTGTTGGAAAAATACAACGTGGCTTTTCATAAGTCATCCACCTATCGGCCGCAGACCAATGGAGCGGTCGAGGCCGCCAACAAGAATATCAAACACATACTGCAAAAGATGGTGGAAACCTACCGGGATTGGCCAGATAAGTTACCATTTGCTCTGTGGGGCTACCGGACTTCGATTAAAACGTCTACTGGGGCGACTCTGTATTCATTAGTTTATGGGATGGAGGCTATTCTACCTATCGAGATTGAGGTTCCGTCTTTACGAGTATTGGCTGAGTGTCAAATAGCCGAAGCAGATTGGCAACGGAGCAGATTTGAAGAACTCATGTTCTTTGACGAGCGCAGACTGAAAGCACTGTACCATGTTCAAGATTATCAACACAGAATTGCCAGGGCTTTCAACAAGAAAGTTAAGTCCAGGAATCTAAAAGAAGGAGATTTGGTGCTCAAGGACAACCGAGCTCCCATCCACGACCTAAGGGGCAAGTTCAGACCCAATTGGACTGGTCCCTACATCATTAAGTCTATCTGGTTAGGTGGAGCTGTGGTTCGGATGGACCTAGATGGCCTAGAGTTCTTCCAACCGATCAACATGGACAAGTTGAAGAAATATTAACCCTGAGAGGCTCGCTAGGCCGAAAACCCGAAAGAGCGACCTAGGCAAAAGTCAGAGCACAAAAAATTTGAAATTACAAAAACTGAGCTCGCAAGGTTGAAAACCCGCAAAGGGCGGCCTTGGCAAAAGTTAGAGCGTAAAAGGAGAGTGAAAATACTCGAGTGAACCTAAGCCTGAACTACGTAAGGCTTGATTCCCATCTTTGGGATACGTAGGCAACTTCATCCTGAAGTTCAGCCATAAACTTTTCCCCGATCAACTTTCTCCATTTGATCATCTCGGCCATCTTTATCTATTCAGCATTCAAGAGTTCAGTTATGATCTCCGGTGCAGTGCTTTTCAGACTAGGGGCAACTTTTCGTTGCTGTGCAGTGCCGCGGTACTATTCAGACTAGGGGCAGCTTTCCAGTTGCTAGGATCCGAGGTTGTGCATCTCAGTGACAGATTTCAAGCGTGTCCAGTTCTGATCCATATCGAAAATGGTTTTGAAAAGTTTTAATAAAAGTTGACTTTGTTCAAAATTAATCTTTTTACAACTTAGACCATTTTTGGACCAAAGCGGAAAATTTTCAGTACCCACAACCTTCAATTTCATTGATTTCAATACAGAGTTCTCCTGCTCTTGCATACAAATTGAAGTTGCTTTTTATTACATTCATAAAGAAAACTTGAAAGTACTAATAAAGCAATAAATCCGGGGCATAGATAAGTCAGGTGTTCCTGCGCCCCCTCCCAGAGCTGGTCGAAGCCTCTGATGCCAAGGTGGGCCCTTCTTGTGCCTCTTCATTGAGCCAATCCAAGCACTCATCAGACAAAGTGCAACTGAAAGTGGGAGCGGGGGCCAGGAGCTCTCTAGTCCTCCATGCTGTGGCATACCCGGCAAGCTGTGTGCCTCGGGTTGGGAATGCAGCAGGGTACTCTATCCCCTCTGGCGGGCAAGTCTGATCATGTCCGAACTGGCGCCGGAACCGGAACGAAAAATAGAAGACACAGTGTGTCATGCCAATCATTTGAATCCCAGGTTGACGAGTCATGTTGTAACTCATTGCCGGCAGGTTAAGCCAAGGGCAGCGCCAAGTGATGCGGTTTGCAGACAAACTGCACATCCAGTTGTACCACCACCCCTCATCCAGGGCATCGACCAAGCGCTATCGAAAAAAGTAGCCGCGAGCTGAGTATGCTGGGCAAGACTCCACGATCTGTAACTTGTCCATCAACCACACCTGGGGAGGGATGAAAAATGAGAGAATAAAGAATAGAGAGATGTACGATGAGAGAAAAGTAAGAAAAGGGTTTTGTGAGAAAAACCGAGCCTGAGGGCCGAGTGATGTAAGCAATACATATGTGAGATTGGGTGGGAAACATTACCTGCAATAGTAGTGGGCTCCCCGCAAGCCTAGCCGTCTCCTGGCGATGAAAAGGGTCTAGGCCCATCAATGTCTCGGCCAATGTCATGGCAATGCAGTTCTTGCCCTCCTTCAAGCCTTGGGCGACCTCGATCAACCGGACACTGAATCCACCGAAGCCCGCGGCAAGCAAGAAATGAGATAGCAAGCATAGGCAAAGCGCGTGTCGCTGATAGCCCTGCCAATCATGGTCGTCGCGGTCACCAGCATTAGAAAACCGGCAAACCAAGCTTGGGATGTCCAGCTCTCCGTCATGAATCAATGATCAAGTGTCATGCAAAGTGAGGCCGCACATTTGTCCTAAGGCTTAGACATGGCCAAATCGGAGTTGAGGCAAGATTTCCTCGTTACGCTCGGACTCCATCAAAGCTTGGAAATCCTCGAAAGTAGGACACATCTCTTGCCCGCTAAAGCTAAAGACGTGTGTTATCGGATTCCAAAACCTTGCTGCGGCATGGAGAAAAGGAAGATGTAGCGGAGTACGGCCCAGCGTGAATAGTGCATTCAAGCCGAAGCCCCGGAAGTTTAACTTTTCCGAGCCATCTAGAGAAGCGATCCAAGCTGTGAGATTTTGGATGAGGAACGCCTCCATTTTGATGCAAAACTGAGATGAAATGAATGAACCACGAGGCTGGAACTTTTAAAGAGGATAAGGCACTGTTTGGGGGACACGTGTCGAAAAATTGGTGGTTGCCAAACCAGGTGGTCGGCCGACCACCTTTTCTGGTAGGCCGACCACCCCTTGGTCTCCAATGAAAAAAAGCTGGTCAGCCAGCTCCCTTAGGTGGTCGGCCATGGAGAGAAGTGAGGCTTTGGTCTTATCCTAGTCTCTAGAAGAAAGTTCCTAGCATTTCCATGCATTGGGAGTGTTGAAGGTGCGACTTTTCCTCTGTTTCGGATGCGTTCCGTCACTCCGATCGTCCGAGATACGTCTGTTTATCGAGTTGTTGTTGAGTTTTGATTATCGAGTTGTTGTTGAGTTTTGTTTATCGAGTTGTTGTTAAGTCCTGCTTATCAAGTCGAGTTGTTAAGTTTATCGAGTTGTTAAGTTTTATCGAGTTGTCGAGTTTTGTCCGTTGAAATTGTTGTTCTTTGCTTATCAACATTTCCGGGATTTGCTTATCGAGTTGTAAGCTTGCTAAGGCCTTGTTGTTTCTTAGTAAGATAAGTTGTTTTGTTGTTGTGTTGTTTCACTACCTGACTTGGCAAATTTTCGATGCTCAATTTTCATTCAATCTTATTTTTGTGCAAAATGATGCGATGCGATGCTAAGAACATAAAATACAACACTTTTTTGAACAAAAGCTGTTTTATTCCATCATGCTTCCTTTGTTACAACATTTTACAGCAAAGGTACAAGCTTTACAGAAAATAAAACTGCCTAATAATGTACAATGTGCTACAACTACTAGTAAAAAGGCAAATGAAGCAAGAACATCTGCATCAGTGCTCTCAAGTGCAAGAATAAGAGGACCTTTTCGTCCTCTTCGGCTGAGAAGTCCCTGCACCATCTCCACCAGCACCACCATTTGAATCGGAGCTGCTGTCCTCGGAACCCTCCTCGGTATCACCTTCACCCTCAGAACCGGACTCAGAGTCATCCTCTCTGCCTGTAGATGTCTCTGACTGAGGATGTGCAGACTCCTCCTCCTCGCTGGACTCCTTTTCTATGACAGGTGCTCTGCGCCTGCCTCGTCTGCGAGACGAGTCCCTTCTCCTGGCTCCCCAAGAAGGCCTAGATGGCCCGACCTATGGCCTAGTATGTAGCAGAGGCATCTGAAAAGGAAGAAGACAATTTGAGTACATTAGCCAGTATGTATATCAGATGCAGATGCAAGAAAACTACATAGAGAGGGTGTATGCAGATACAGTACATGAATGTGGTGTGTGTCAGATGTGCTCTACACATACAGTCAATCAATGCAGTGAAATGTTTGAGTTCAGCATGTCATCAGAAGTATGATAAATACAAGAAAACTAAAGAGTACCGAGACACCGATGATGGACAACTGCGTCTCTCTCCACAGGACCATGTCCTCGAGTGAGGCCACCAACCCGAGCAACCCCTCAGTATACTCCGTGGTAGGCTACAGATGCAAGTGCAAGTCATCAGTAAATGAATAAATGTCCAAATATCTAAGTGATAAATCAAAACTGTAAAGCATACCGGTGGCGAGTCAGGGTCTCTGACGTATGGGTGACCAGGCATAGGAAGCTCTATCGGAATCGGGTAAGAAGTCCCGTATCGCCATCCTGTCAACTCAGTCGGAATATCTGGCCATTCGATGTAATGATAAGTCGGGGGAATCGGGGGGACCAGTCCAGCCCCACCTCTCGATATGCCGGCCCTGCTAGGAGAAAGGGCACCTGCAGCCTGAGCTCGACTCGATGATGGCATGCCCGCAGACCTCCTCGTGTAGTACGAGAAGATACCTGCATTCAAAATGAACACATGTATTTAATTTCAAAATCAAGTATATGAGCTGTGTGCAAATCAAATCAGATACAAAGCTGTAAACTGCGTGTTCAATATGAGCTGCGCGCAAATGAGATGTGTGAGCTGCGTGTTCAACATGAAGTATATGAGCTGTGTGTTCACCTCAGTGTTTGAGCTGTGTGTTCAGATTTCAAAAACAGTGGGCTGTGTGTTCAAACCTCAAAGTGCGAATTGTGTGTTCAACATCAAGAGTTTGAGCTGTGTGTTCAGACTTCAAAAACAGTGAGCTGTGTGTTCAGACTTCAAAAACAGTGGGCTGTGCGTTCATCTCAAAGTTCGGGCTGCGTGTTCAACTTTCAAAAGAACAGTGGGCTGCGTGTTCATAATCAACAAGTTTGGGCTGTGTGTTCAGATTCCAAAAATAGTGTGTGTGCTACGTGTTCACAATCACAAGTTCGGGCTGTGTGTTCAGATTTCAGAAATAGTGTGTGTGCTGCGTGTTCACAATCACAAGTTCGGGCTGTGTGTTCAGATTTCAGAAATAGTATGTGTGTTGCGTGTTCACAATCACAAGTTTGGGTTGTGTGTTCAGATTTCAGAAATAGTGTGTGCCGCGTGTTCACAATCAAATATGGGCTGCGTGTTCAGAAATTCAAAGTTTGGGCTGTGTGTTCAACTCTCAGCAAGTGTGTGCTGCGTGTTCACAATCAAATATGGGCTGCGGGTTCAGAAATTCAAGTGATCGAGCTGTGTGTTCAAGATGCAAACAGAATACTGTGTTATAGACTAAGTATTCAGAACAAGCTGTGTGCTAGAGTAAGCAGAAGTATGGTGTGTGAACGCATTCAAAACGAGCAGATAAAAAATACATAGCAAAAGCATGAAATGCACGGAAAATACAGAATACATTGCAGAAAATGTAGAAGTGAAGTACATACCTCTCGTGCCTGATAAGAGAGGTGGGACTCTGGCTCCCGCAATAATAGATCTACAGGTGCTCGCTCATCAAAGTCGGTAAAGTGGTAGAAAACAGCCCGAGGAAGGATGTGCGCCGGAGGGTCATACCTCTCGGGAATGAATGGCCGAATCCTCGGAGGTAAAGACATAATGTCTGGCTCACCCCCGGCACCTGGAGGACCTCCGCCCTGAGGAAAATGACCTGCCATTTCAAGAAATCTGCAAAAATGAGCAAAATGAGCCAAAATTGGAAAAAGTCAACAAAAGTCAACTCCCGAGAAAATGTTCCAAATATTGAGACAAACTTACCTCAAGTGGTGAAAATGGAGAAAGAAGCTCTGAAATCAAATTTTAATCGGTCTAAAGTGAAGAAACCTGAAAGATTTCGCGAAACAACTTTGCGTGGGGCGTTGGAAAACGCGTATTAAAAGCAGATCTGAGAGAGAAAATGGTCTAGGGAGGGAGGAGAGCTGACTTCGGACTTGAAATTGTGAGGAATAGTGAGTTGGACATGTGTATTTGAAGAAACAAGGGCAAAAGGACAAAACTGCCCCTGTTTTTGGCTAGGTGGTCGGCCGACCACCTTTTCTGGTAGGCCGACCACCTCCTTTCACCAAACCTAGTCGGTGGCCTCCTTACCTAGTCGGTGGCCCTCCTAGGTGGTCTCCAATGCCTCTTTGAGCTCCCTGCAAATTTTGGTGGTGATCGGAGTCCCCGGCACTCGAAAAAGTACAAGGAAAGTGCACTTTTCGGCGCGAAATCCCTCCGCGGGAACTTCAACTCCAACTTTCGATGCGTGTTTCATCGTTACTCGTTGAGAGCGAGGTGTATCCTTTTTGAATACGTTGCGACCCCTCCGGGAGGTAAACCGGAGGTCGCGATTGAGTTGTCCTCGTCAAAGCTCGCATTTCTTTGCTCGATGTTTTGTTTTAAACATGCTCGTAAAGTCGCACTTATCTTGCATTGTTGTGCATGCCATTCGCATTGTTATGAATATCGTTTGCATTGTTGTGCACGTTTCACCGGTATTGTTATACCTCCATGCTTAACTTGCGTTGTCACGCACGTTTCCCCTCGCATTGCGATGCACTTTTCCATCGGCGCCATGTTTGTCTGCGTTCGATATAGCATTGAACATAAGTTGCTAACTATGTTGTGCTTGTTAAGTCTCTCTCTTTTGCAAGCACGATATTGTATGTACGGTTCATTTGAAGCTGGTGCGACCAGACAAATCGCGCAGGTATCGTATCTTCTCCATGTGAGACGTGGCAAGAATTGAATAATTCTCCGCATTCTTACTGCATGAAATGTAGTTGTTGCTTTACATTCTTGCTTAAAACTGTTGCATCTATTGTGAATATTTACTTCATTACAGCTTGCTTCTTTGCATGATCATGAGTTACATTCAACTTGGTGCATATCGTTTTGCATTTTGCCCCCGCATGCAGGCATGCCTGCGGGCACATCTCTTTGTTTATCTCGCCTGTTTGTCTAAGTCTTCGGCCTTGTCAAACATGGGTCATCTCTGGGCTTTGACATTCACTCCCATCAATTACGACTTCTGAGTTCTGTCAAAGAGGGGCAACTGTAGACACCCCATGTTTTGACCGACCTTAAGACTCAGACGTCACCGATTGAGCGCTCGGTGATGATGCATATTGTGCTCGTTCTGAGGTCACAAAGTCTCGGCTGAGAGCCTTGCCTCCGGACTTCGGGACTCTTCTGTGCTTTGCCTCGGTTTGCAAACCAGGTCTTGTTTTCTCTGTTTTCTCTTCCTGAAGGGAGGGAGAGGTCTCGTAGACCATCTCTCAGTGGCCGTAGGCTACGTTTCGTGGTCGTAGGCCATTCATCCCGTTTAGAGACCAGTTTCCGATTTTCGGAGCCGTTGGCCGTGTGCCTCGGTTTGGGACCGCACCTTGTTTCCTCTCTATAGAGGGACACTGTGGCCCGGGAGACCACTTTCGTGGTCGTACGCCACCTCCGGTGCTTAATAGTCAGTTTTCGGCGCCCCCGGCTGCGCGTTTTGGCCCCCGAACCCTCGTTTTGCATCGGTGTGGGTTCATTTTTGGCGTGGACCCTAGTTTCTTTGTTAGGAAGGTGGTAGTAGGGTGGGAGGCCACCTTTTCTTCTTGGAGACCACTTTTCCCCGGTCGGCCGATTTTTCTTGACAGGTAGGTGGTCTCCCTCACTTTTGAGCCACAATTTCGGGTCTCCCATACCACCATTATGTTGCATTCATCTGGGAGGCCACCAATCTGGTATGGCCGACCACCTTTTCTTCTTGAACCTTTTGACCCCTTGGTCTCCCTCACTTTTGAGCCACAATTTCGGGTCTCCCATACCACCACTGAGCTGCATTCACCTGGTAGACCACCAATCTGGTATAGCCGACCACCTTTTCTTCTTGAACCTTTTGAACCCTGGTCGGCCGACCAGGGGAAGTGGCCGGCCGACCACCTTAACTGGTCGGCCTGCTTCCTGCTTTTTGGTCTCACTGAATGTGTTCCAGCTGTGCCAGCTAGGAGCCATTTGACGCATCCTCCATACACGTGTATGGAGGATGTTTATTCTTGGTTTGAAGCTTCCAAGAGAATCTTTGGCCTCTCTTCTCTATAGAGGGAGGCCTCCTCCTCCATTGCAAGGGTTGAACATTTTGGCTAAGGCATTTGCATACACCTCTCCATATCTCTCCATTCCAAGCTCCAAAACTCCATTATTCTTGGCCATTTACACTACACCTCCAAGCACAACACCTCCACTACCATCCTAAGTACCTTGGAGCTATTTTTTAGAGGTTAAGAGCTCACTTTCTTGGTCCAGAGCTTGCTGCATTGCTGTGCTACAAGGGTAAGTCACCATTTCCCTCTTTGTAGCTTTATTTTGCTTCATTCTTTAGCCTTATTTTCAAGCATTTTTGGACTTCATCATAAACTAAAAAAAAGTCTTATTTTGAGCTCCTCTTCAAGTTTGATTAAGGTAATTTTTCTGTTGGGGGTCATCTACCCTCTTGCATGCTTCATTTCCTAATGTTTTAAGCTATGCATTAGAGCATTTGTGTTGGCCTTGGTTTGGCCTTTTAGCCACTGAAATCTAGTGGATTTTCAGTGGCTAATATGTGTCTTTGAGCCTCAAAATCAGAGAGGGGTGACCCTCTCACCCCTTGTTTTGTTTACTAGCTTTATTGGCCTTACATAGGAGCCCCTATTTGCATGTTTTGAAGCCATGTTTTAGGCCATTATTTATGAGTTTTATGACCTGCATAAGCTCTGTCCAAAGCCCTCTTGGCCATTTTGAATGTCTATTATGCATGTGTAGAGCAATCCTATTCAAGGCCTTTCAAAGGGGCTTTTACTTGCATGCTTCCTAGCTTCATTTCAGGCCATTTTTGATGAGTTTTAGGGCCATCATAACCTCTATCCAGAGGTGGTTTTGCCATTTTGCATGTTTATCTTGCATATGTAGAACAACCCTCTTATTGGCCTCTCAAAGGAGCCTATCATTCTTGCATGCATTGACTGAGTTTCAGTGGGTTTTTGGGCATATTTTGGCATGGCATACTTCTGTTTTTAGCTGGTTTGGTGAGCTCTCATATGCTTCATATAGTTGTAGTACAACTCATGGTTCACTAGCTTTCTTTGCATGCTTTGTTGACCCTTGATTCTAGCACATTTTGACTATGCCTTGAACTGATTTTGTGCATATTTTGGACTGCCCTAGCTCTATTTTTGGGTCTCATGGTCAAATGATGCTTGTTTTGCATGCTTGTAGTTCAATGTCCATGCTTAGCCTTGAGTTTTGAGGTCCATTGCATGCATATACTGAGGTGTTTCCATGCTTTGGGGTCATTTTGCATCATATTTCAGAGCTTATGTGAATGCCATATCCTCATGTTTTCCCTCTTTAAGTGTGCTTGAGAGTTGTGCATGATTGCTTTGTTTTCGGACCATTGAATGAGCTCCATTTCTTTGCATTCCGAGCCATCATTTTAGGCCATTTCCCCACTGTTTCAGACCTGCTTAGGGTCTGTTTGGGGTTGGTTTTGCCATTTGTGTATTGCTTTGTGTACCTCTAGTGTAACGCACTTCATTAGTTTCGGTATTCGGGCCATCTAACTTGCATTGTGTGACATATTTTCATGATTCGGGACCATTGTGCATCATGTTTCAGAGCTGGAAATTGCATGCTTGTATGCCATATTTCATCCTTTGTCATGCTTAGTTAGAGTTGCATGTTGTGCCTTAGGATCGGTCCATTGCATTCGTACATGTTTGCATGTATTTCGATTGTCTCATTTTCATCACATGGCCACTGATGTGAGTGTGGCTGAGGTCCACTCATATTGGTGTAAGTCCATCTTGCATTGTGTATGTCATTTTAGTCCATAGCATTGCGTATGCTAGGTTGCATGTTAGTGCATTGTGCATGCCATATTGTGTCACGTGCATTGTGTATATCATTCTAGTCCATAGCATTGCGTATGCTAGGTTGCATGTTAGTCACATTGTGTATGCCATCTCATTGCATTGTGTTTGGGATAGGAGTTAGCCCAAACACGGGAAACGAGGGACATTTCGTACTCAAAGTGACGAAACGTGTCTCAATTCTCGGTCGCCGACACTCCGGATTACCCATGATGGAGTTTAGGCCTGTTGTCATGTGCATTCATTTCACATCGAGTCGTGCAATTTGACTCCTCGGCTATCATGCATCGAGATGCGTGATTGGTAGCACGAGGATCGAGATGTGTATACATATGTGAAAATACTTTGCCATGCCCCTTTCTTGCTCTCTGTTGCAGCAAACCAGAAATCAGCAGCCTTCTAGAGCTTTGCACAGTATTCGGGGATTAATTGCAAACAGAGGCAAATCGGCGCATCGCGAAGAATTTCCCGACGAGGCAACTCGAGCATGCATGCATCTTTCATCATTCGGAACAGAGCTGAGGCGGTCCATTTAGCTTGCATGCTAATTTACTTGCTTTCCTAGTTAATTTGTTAATTAATTAGGGTTTTGTAATATTTAATTATTCATTGGGACTGCAATTATTTATTCGGACTGTATTATTTATTCGGACCCTGAGGGCACAATTGTAATAAGTGTGCGTGTGTGTGATGTATGTCTTCCAACCCCACGTCTTTCTCCATTTTATTTATCAGCTTATGATGGTTAGATTAGGGCATGTTTCAATTAGCATTCTTATGCTAGCATGTTTGCATCCATTCATCTGTCTTGCATGCACCGGGCTCGGCGCATCATACTAACTGCATCGTATTTCAATTCCAAGTTGAATACGTGTATCAGTTGTTGCATTTCATATGCCATTGTAGAATAGCCGAGCCTATTATAGTTGCATTTTTGCATGTGTTGCATTAGGCATCTCAGCATAGTTAGGATCCATGCATGTTTTCTAATTAGCTTCTTTCTTTGGCTTGGAGTACTCGATAAGTATTTATGCTTTAGCATCCTTGCATGCATGTGAGTGACTACCATGATAGCATGCTTACCATGAGGCTAAGTGCTTATGTGATATAACTGCCTGAATGCCTGTGGGTGAAGGTTGGGTTGCTTGAGTTGGAATAATTCGTCGAAACCCGTGTTTTAGCCTACTTGCGAGTAGCAAACTTCAATCCATTTTTCGAAACAAACGGACATACGATGCTTTGTTCCAACTTAGGCAATCCAGTCTATACTTGTTATGCTGTGTGCATCACGTAGTAAATCTAGGCTAATAACCGGAATAAGAGCACATGATGTTTTCAAAACTCGATATCATGGTTAGTAGAGGCCAATCTTTGATCGGGCGAGTGGGGGTGCTCACGAAGTGACCTTCCCCAATCGTACCCAAGTTCCCGAGCCGAGGCAACTTTGGTGATGACGGACACGTGGCCTTAGGCAAACGAGTCAGGGTTTCCTAAATTCCTCCAAAATAAATATTTAGGTGGCGACTCTGTATCTGGCAAAGCAGTCCATGTTTGGCACTTCTTTCAAAAAAATCTGTTTTCAAAAATGATTTGCCGGATTTGGACTCTTTGATGATTCATCGGTCTTGCATTGCACTCTGCGAGATTAGATATAGGACCGTGACATTGAGTCCTGAACTGTAGTGAGCCAAATGAACAAAACGAGATTCCCTCCCGGGACGTTCGGGGACGTCTACAGGAAGGAGCAGCCAAGATTGTAGGAAGAGTAAATTGGATTGAGGTAAAGGTTAGATAAGGAAGATATGGAGTTAAGCCAAAGGATAAGGATATAGGAATACCCTGCCTCAAAAAAGGTATGGAGAATATAGGCTAGGGAATTGAAGTATTGTTTGGATAGGCTCTACATTTAAAGGCACATTAGTGTCAACTTTCTTCCTCCTTTTCGAGGCTGCCTCTAATGGTTTTTTAACTTCAGATAAGACTGAGGAAACCTTTGTCGAAGGAGAAGGTGGAATAACTATTGCTGCAAATCAAAAAGTACAAAGCAATGATAAGTTTTATTACTAAAACTTTGGGAAAGGGAATTATCAAAAAAAAAAAAAAACAAAAACAAAAACAAAACAAAACAAAACAAAAAACTGAAAGAAATTACCAGCTTCGAAAATAGTAGTGACAATGGTTAGAGAATTGCGAAGAGCATAATGTTCAGCAGTTTGTTGCCTCCTTGCAGTTTCTCTTTGAAGTGCATCCGCAGCAGCTGTCTCATTCATTAATATCTGATGCTGTATCCTTTTCAAGGACCTTTGAAAAACCACCAATTCTTTGGATTGCTCTTTCTCGACTGCCTTAGCAGCCGCTTGATGAGCAGGGTCGTCATTGAAATCTGAGGGGGAGATTGTTATTTTCTTCTTCCTCTTAAGTGGTGGTTCTTCAGATACTTCCTCCTTTTCAGGACTAAGCACAAGTTTTCTCTTATTTTGCTATTGTTGCTTGTCCTTAAGAATGTTTAGGGCATGAGCCCTTTGAGAAGAATCTACTTGCGAAGCTCCTGCATGAAAAAGAAAGATATAAATAAAAGAGTTAAGCATTATAAAGAGAAGGGAAAAGAAAGATAAGGAATGCATGTCTTTCTTCAAAGCAGCCCTAGTAACTCTAGGAGAAGGAGAAGAGGCAGAAAGAGCTCTCTTTGTGTCAGCAGGAGCAGAAACTGAGATGGCAGGAGCTATAGAAGGAGTGATAAGCCCAGTCCCCTTAGGCTGGGTTTGAAAAGGCAAGTCCAGTCCCACCAGCAGGTCTTTGGAAGGTATTGCCAGGTGCACCTCCATATTTGCTGACCACTAGTTCTGATACCTCTTCAGTGCAGTGCCTTGTGGGATGAATGGAATAAACTGAAATTCGATTAAGTCCTGAATGAATTTGGAGGTTGCCTCCTCTAGCTTGGGTCTTTGTACTTTCAGCTCTCTGGTGGTAAGATTAGGGTTGGTTTGACTGCAGAGAGGAATAGGGATTCCTTGGGTAAGCCCAAATTGCCTGGCAAATTAAGCAGGGCAGTAGGCTTCTACTATGCATTTGTAAGCTCTAGGATTTAAAGTGCCAATAAAAAGCTCTCTGGGAGTTAAAATAGAAACCCACATATCCCTATGCTGAGGCTGGGAACAGTTTCTATCAGCCAAGAAAATCCTCAACCAGGCTGGGCCAATATTGGCTTCGAAGGAACAGAAAAAGGTGTGAGAATAAGGGGAAGCTGGGAGTTGATAAAAGAAAGTAAAATAGAAGACAAAAGTGGAAGGATAAAGTGAAACTCTGGCATATTTTATTCCATAAGAGGTAGGGTTTGATAGCAAAAATCTTAAACACCTACAATGCAAAGCAGTGAAATAAGCAAAAAGCCAGAGCTGTAATATCCAAAGTGGCCCCCCTTGATTAGTATCTAAAGGTTTTTCACAAAATTGGGAGTATGCTCTATATACATGGCCCAGAATATATGGAGCTAAGGCTATTTTCTTCCCTAAAGCCAGAACCTTAGCAAGGGAAAACAAACTCAGGCATAATTCTCTGAGAAGAGGTACAAAATAAGAATTTACAAAGCCAAAACAAAAGAAATAAGAAGAACTCTCTGTCTGTCACAAAGCCTTCCCTTGAGTTTTCAGAGTGTGCGAAATCACTAAATGAGGAGTTCAAAGGAGTGATGGAAAAAGGCACATTAAGATCGAGATAGTCAGGACCAAAAGGAGTGCCAATAAGGGATAATTTTAAAAGATGGCATATATCCAGAATGGTAGAGGTCATCATACCGCATTGAAATTGGAAAAGATTAAAAAAAGAATCCCAAAAACATAATGCAGCAGGTATGAGGAAAGAGTCTTCAGAAATAGAAAACCTGGCCAGTCGAAGGGCATCAAGGAGGCAGAGTTCCTTAAGGTCAAGTGTCTTAGCAGGGACAACTCGATCGTACCATTCTTTCCATTCAGGTCTCATTATGGGCCAGCAGCGGTGGGGTCAATTCAACCTCCAACTTCTCCAGTCAAGGCCCCCCTCGTAGAGTAAACAATGATCCTCTAGACGAGGGTATAAGGCAGGGAGCTAAGCAGGGCCATCTTTGAAAATGGGTCCAAGTACGTACTTTCCTTGAGCATGATAGCGAGGGATAAGAATGCGTCCATCAACAGTGCACCGTTCGCCAGCTTTGTGTTTTTCACATTTTTCATCGATGAGTCCTTAAAGCTACAAAGGGACTCACACGCTCAACGGCTTGCACTTTCAGCGAAGTCATTACTGAAGAGGTAAAAGAGGAAGGTGGATGAGAAGTGAAAGTTACAGACAAGATCAAAAAGGGTGAGAAAGGGAAGTTTGGGCAAGTAGATAAGTGAAATACGAAGGAAATGGGTTTTTAAACCTTTCTGTCTAAAAGTTGCTCGAATAAGCTGAGTGGGTCAAGTGTATCCGAAATAATTATTTCATTGATTGGGTCCATGTGAAATTAAAACCCTTGTTTTAAAATATGGAAGGGTCCCAAAATTCAAATGAAGAGAATCTTTGGAGGGAAACGTATGTTGAATATCCAGATTGGCTTTGAAAGACAAGTATTTGGCTTCGAAGTCAAGATTTGGCTTTAAAGCCAGATGTCCAGCATCCAAATAAGGGCTTTGAAAGCAGGTAGTTGACTTCGAATCACATTCCATGCCTAAGAATACAAGAATGCTCAGGTTTTTGTTTACTTCAAAGGGATTAAAGACTTGTTGTTAGGTTTCTTGTTGAAAATAAAATCCTTCGAAGTAGACTTTGAAGTACTCTATAGCTAGAATTTGTTTGTTTTAGACCTCGAAGTTGCAAAACCAATATTTGGTCAAGCAGTGAAAAAATCCAAATGGACTCACTCTTTAAGAATAAAGCAGTGTAATCCCTAAGGGAAGTTTCCATACTTCGAAATACGTAGACTGTTGTTTCGAAGCAAATAATTAATTTGAAGCTATTGATTGTGTTGACCATACGATTGGAATGAGAAGACCTAAGGCAAAGATTGTCAATTATACTTCATATGTTGGAGATATTCAAATCAGGTTTCAAGTATTCCATTGGAAATATTCAAATCAAGCTTCGAAGGAAAAATTGGTAAATTCGAAGCTCTGATTTTGTTTGAATTGGGTGAATAGAATGATCAAATCATGCCAAATTGGAACATAAAACCAAATCATGCCAAATTAAAAAGAAAAAAAAAGTGTTATTGATATGTAAGTAATTACATTAGAAAGCCTCTTTGGCTACAAATTCAATTTCATAAAAGTAAGGAATGGAAAAAGTAACATGCTTATTAAATTTGGCCCAGCAATGGTCAATGAATTTGTGTTCCTTTTTTATTCTGTCTTTTGTCCTATCAAAGTTGGGTTGCTATAGTTGATATATTCTTATTTGATGAAAAAACTGTTCAGCCTTCATTTCGAACTCCATTTCCTTCAATCCTTGTTCCATTTCATCCATATCTAGATCATCCCAGTATGCAGAATCCCTATTCTTGAAGTCATTACATTCGTCAATGAGATTCTCTGCTTCATACTGGGTTTGAATTCGATTGGCCGAGATTTTGTCCAAAGAATTGGTGGTAGCCAAAGAAATTTGGTACCAATGAAGAAAAAGCGGGAGTTGATCCAAAAACATCTGAAGTTCTGCTTGAGCAATGGGGTTGAGGACATGACCCCGAGTCATAATGTCATAGGCCCATCGAAAGTTCTTAAGAGGAATATCATCTCCAAGAACATTGAAGGGCAAATGAGAAAAGGCTGCAAGCAAAACTTGAGCTTGGTATCGCTCAAATGTAGTGGGAAGATTTGGAGGTTGGTAGGAAGGAAGAAACTGATTCTCGAAAAGAGTAAGTTTCAGTTCCTCTATGCAATAAGGATTCTGAGGAAGAGGAGGCGTGGGAGGGTCTGTCCCAAAGGAAGAAGGGAACTGGGGTTTATTCACACATTCAAACCAGTCAGAAGAGCAAAATTTTGCCTTCTTGGCTAAGAATGACGGATTGTATCCTTGTGCTTCCTCTGGACAAGGAGTTGCTTGCATTATCTTCGTGGGCATGGAAGATGTATACCACGCCACGAGTAAGTTGTCCTCCAGATTGCGTCGGTGATCAATGGAGACGTAGGGTTAAACTACTGAGCTCTGAGCAAAATGAGGTATAGACAGAGGATCAACGAATTTGACAAATCGATGGTGAATTCGCTCTCTTAGTTTGGATTCATCAGGTTCTGGCCAGCTTCCCCAGCCAATAGACCTGGAGGAAAAAGAAGCGGCTGTGTCCCATGTAGAGGGTGGTGGGGCAGAAGAAGAAGCAGCTGTGTTCCATGCAGAGGATGGTGAGGCAGAGAAAGAGTTTCCAAGATCCATTTTTGCAAATGCTTGATCCAAGGATTCGTAGTTGGCAAACTTTTGGTCTAAAGGTTGGTAAGTTGCAAAAACTTCCATAACTTCCATAAATGAAGGCAGATAAGAGTAACCAATAAATAAATTGAGATTCTTTCAAGGCCTATAATCATCTTCCATAGACTCTTCGTATGCTTGATCAATGTAGGAGGAGGTGTGATTGGCCATTGGGGATGTACCAGTCTTTTCATCTACTCAAAGAATGGAAGTGTAAGATACAAGGATTTAATGAAGTTCACTACTTCATTATTCAAAAACGGTTATGCTACCAGAATACAAAAAGTCCATGCAGGTCTTAGAACATTGGTGGATTGCACTAGTTCACTAATATCACCAAGTATTGGATATATTACTATGGGGGGTAATATTGGTTACATATTTTGTATAAGCCAATCACAACTTAACACGTGGCAAGATGAAGGGAGTTAATTCAAGTCTTCAATCGAAATGAGACACGTGGCAGTTAGCATTGGTAATCATGGATCTGCATAGCATTGGATCAGTGGAGAAACACAAGATGATATGGCCTAATGGTTACTCATACATTTAAATTCAAAAATCATGAGGGAAGCCTGACTGCAAAAAGTGGTGTAGTGGGACTGACTAAGAGGGAACATGTTCAGCAATCATAGAGAGCATTTCGACGGTTGAAAGCCTACTTCGACGGTTATTAATGAAAAGTATAAATAGTAGAGAAGGCCCCAGAATAAAAGGATCCAGACTCAGATGAAAAAACCAGTTTATTTACTTCGTTTTTCCTTCCGGTTTTACAGTTCTTTATATTTCTGCACTTCAATTCCTGTACTGCACTTCATTTCCTATGAGTAGTTTCAAATAGTTTATTGCTGTAAACCTCGGTTAGGTCAGATCATTGTAAGTTTTATTTTACTTAATGAAGTTCAGATTTTGAAATTGTCTATCACTTGTTGTTATTCACTAAATTCTCCTAAATAAGCCACCAATAAAAATCCTCTTCATTGAGGCTGAGAGAATTATAACACAATCGTTTGATAATTGGTTGGCAATTATAATTTGTAAGGACTGATTGATCCTTACTGGCACACTTAAAATTACATTATTAACCTTCGAAAGCCAAAAAAGTCAACAATTTCGATAATTCGAACCATTCACATTTTAAAATAAATCAAGTAAAACATACCTGCAAAAAATCAAGTTAATCGGATATCGTTTACATTTTCATCCACTCACAGTTGTATTCATTTTAATACTTTAAATCACATTTGTCATTTATTTTTGTAGATACAAATGTAAGTTGATAAATGGGTAAACGATATCTAATTAATTTAATTTTTTATTGGTATGGTTTACTTGATACGTTTTAAAATGTAAACGATTCGAATTATCAAAATAGATCTCAAAATAGACCCATTTAATTACATAACGGGGTTTGTTGCGCACCCCACACAACAACTACTCCAAATCCTCTCATCAATAGTAAGGGTTGAAATTTCAGTTCAAGATGTGATTTGTTTATTTTATTTATTTTTTTTTTTTTTTTTGTAACTTCGGAAAGGATGACACTACAAAAAAAATTGATTTTTTGCAACGGCAAAATGCCGTCACAAATACCCAAAACGCTGTCTCAAAAGGTTTTTTGTGACGATAACTGGCCTTTTGCGACGGCAAGTGGGGGGGTCGCAACAAAGGGGGTTGCAAAAGGGTTTTAGCGACGGTATAACGCCGTCGCCTTTATTTTGCGACGGCAAAAATGCCTTTTTGCGACGGAAAAATGCTGTCACCATTAACACGTGAAAATCTGATTTTTTTTTTAGACGGCACTGTGTTGCCATCGCTAAAAGGGTTATTTGCGACGGCACAAATACCGTCGCTAAAGTACTATTGGCGACGGCAAATTACACCGTCGCTAAAAATCTTCCTTTTCAACCAAATGCCCTATCTTTTACGACAGCATTACTGCCGTCGCAAAAAAACCAGGTTCTATTTTTCTTTTTGAGACGGTGTGTGGCAGCCGTCTCAAAAAAAAAAAAAAAAAAAAAAAAAAAAAAAACCTATAATAAAATTATTAAAAATATTAAAATAACCTGTATTAAATGAAAAAAAACCAATAATTACATAATAATATAAAAAGTCTAGTATATAAATAAAAATTCATCCATAATTAAAATATTCTTCCATTCATAACAATACATCAGCAAAATTATCCCAATACATAATGTTGCATAATACATACATAATGTTGTTCACAAATCTAAATAACGTAAATAAAAAATAAAAGTTTTCGTCATGATTCTTCCGTGGGTTACAAAAAGAAAAGTTCGTCATAATCTTTACACGCCTGCATTCCACAAGAAGCAAACTGCTACTCCAGAAATATCTGAAAATAACAAAATAAAAATAATTAATGACAATATAATTGTGTTAATATTTTAATTACAGAAAAACATAAAAAATTAACTACTATATAATTACAAAGATAGTTTAGTAAATAATTTTGGCTAGACAGAAATCTGGCCCTAACTCCCAAACTGGAAACCCGATTGGAGTCTCGTCTTCTCCCACAAGTCTCTCGTGCCTAGGCGGTCGTGTGTGCCAAGTTTCATGTTAAACCAACGTCGTTTGGTGATTTTGGGGCGTCAACACCTCGAATTCAAGTTTCTTAAGGAACTAGTTTGCCTAGACCGAAATCTGACTCTAACTCCCAAACCAGGAACCCGATTGGAGTCTCGTCTTCTCCTACAAGTCTCTCGTGCCTAGGCGGTCATGTGTGCCAAGTTTCGTGCTAAACCGATGTCGTTTAGTGATTTTGGGGCGTTAACACCTTGAATTCAAGTTTCTTAAGGAACTAGTTTGCCTAGAGTGAAATCCGGCTCTAACTCCTAATCCGAGAACCCGATTCGAGTCCCGTCTTCTCCCACAAGTCTCTCATGCCTAGGCCGTCATGTGTGCCAAGTTTCATGCTAAACCGACGCCGTTTGGTAATTTTGGGGCGTTTACACCTCGAATTCAAGTTTCTTAAGGAACTAGTTTGCCTAAAGTGATATCTGACTCTAACTCCCAAACCGGGAACCCGATTCGAGCCCCGTCTTCTCCCACAAGTCTCTCGTGCCTAGGCGGTCGTGTGTGCTAAACCGACGCCGTTTGGTGATTTTGGGGCGTTAACACCTCGAATTCAAGTTTCTTAAGAAACTAGTTTGCCTAGAGTGATATCCGACTCTAACTCCCAAACCGGGAACCCAATTCGAGCCCCGTCTTCTCCCACAAGTCTCTCGTGCCTAGGCGGTCGTGTGTGCCAAGTTTCGTGCTAAACCGATGTCGTTTGCTGATTTTGGGGCGTTAACACCTCGAATTCAAGTTTCTTAAGGAACTAGTTTGCCTAAAGTGAAATCCGGCTCTAACTCCCATTCCGGGAACCCGATTCGAGTCCCGTCTTCTCCCACAAGTCTCTCGTGCCTAGGCCATTGTGTGTGCCAAGTTTCGTGCTAAACCGATGCCGTTTGGTATTTTGGGGCGTTAACACCTCGAATTCAAGTTTCTTAAGGAACTAGTTTGCCTAGAGTGATATTCGACTCTAACTCCCAAACCGGAAACCCGATTCGAGCCCCGTCTTCTCCCACAAGTCTCTCGTGCTTAGGCTGTCGTGTGTACCAAGTTTCGTACTAAACCGACGCCGTTTGGTGATTTTGGGGCATTAACACCTCGAATTCAAATTTCTTAAGGAACTAGTTTGCCTAAAGTGAAATCCGGCTCTAACTCCCAATCCAGGAACCCGATTCGAGCCCCGTCTTCTCCCACAAGTCTCTCGTGCCTAGGCCGTCGTGTGTGCAAAGTTTTGTGCTAAACTGACGCCGTTTGGTGATTTTGGGGCGTTAACACCTCGAATTCAAGTTTCTTACGGAACTAGTTTGCCTAAAGTGATATCCGACTCTAACTCCCAAACCGGGAACCTGATTCGAGCCCCGTCTTCTCCCACAAGTCTCTCGTAGCCTAGGTGGTCGTGTGTGCCAAGTTTCGTGCTAAACCGACCCCGTTTGGTGATTTTGGGGCGTTAACACCTCGAATTCAAGTTTCCTAAGGAACTAGTTTGCCTACAGTGATGTCCGACTCTAACTCCTAAACCGAGAACCCGATTCAAGCCTTGTCTTCTCCCACAAGTCTCTCGTGCCTAGCCGGTCGTGGGTGCCAATTTTCGTGCTAAATCCGGCTCTAACTCCCAATCCAGGAACCCGATTTAAGTCACGTCTTCTCCCACAAGTCTCTTAGCTTAGAATGTAAAGAATGCAAAGATACATTTTAGCTTAGAATGCAAAGATACATTTTATACCTGATCTTCTAGTGGTGGTGTATATGGATTCTCGTCTTCTGCAGATTCCCTAAATGCCCGGTGGCCACTCGATGCATCAGGAACCTATGATAGTCAATGCATAATGTATTAATCATATTCGAATTTTATACATAATGTTGTGTGAAAATTGAACTATCAAACAATTTAATTTATATCAAACCTGTCTGTTGGGATCCACACTCGCCCCTTGTGACACAATAGCCATCATCTCACCTCTCATCTGCTGTAAATGTGTAGAGAACTCTGCTCGCAGCTCCTCCCTTAACTCATCCCTTAGCTCCGCACGAACCTGCTGGGTGATCTGAACAATAGTTGATGGCTGGGATGTTGACTGTGATGGCCCAGCACCATATTTATACACCGCTCTCCGAGGCACAGTTCTCCCGTATGTGCGATAATATCCATATTCGTCATGACCTATCAACTCATGAAAAATGGCATTCCTAGCCTCCAAAGTCCGACAATCCTCAGGTAGCATAGAGAGTTGACGATTAAACTCATCATGTATTGAATAAGACATATATGCCAAATTAAAGATAGTTGACACACAAAAAATAAAAAATAAACTTTAAATACAATCAAAAGTGTTTGGAAACTACCAAGGTCTGGATAACCTCTGGGTCATCTACTCTACATGTCATAAGCCAAACATTCATCTTATCAGTAGACTCCCCCTTATTGGTCATCTACATTTTTTTAGAAATATGAAAATTAGAATCCAAATAATTTGCAAATATACAATGTTTATTTATATACAAAAATAAAATAATAAAATATAAACCTCATGCCGTATCTGAGCGAAAGTAGTACGCTCTGTGGTATGAGCTATGCCGTGAGCTCGCCGATTTTTAGCGTTCCTAGTTGCAATTTTCTATAACAGGTTCAACAAATGTAAGTATATAAATATGATTTGTATGTTTACATATCACACATATAACTTATTTGTATACCTCAGCATATGCCAATACTCCACAAGTTCTTCCCACTGGCTTGGCACAATGTGCAAAGGAACATCATCTTTCAGATTAGGATCAGAACTTCTAGGCTTGAAATACTTAGCCTTAATCTTATTCTTGTGATCCTTCCATATGCTGTTGCAGTTTTTCGTGCAGATTGGCTTGTACTCCTCTGGACATATATTCAAATTGTCCTATAAAACACAATTTCAAAGTTTAAATAATAATAACACAATTTTGGAATTTAAGTTTTTGGACAAAAATATACTTTTACCTTCACATCCTTCCAGATAGCATCAAGAATGTCATCAAGCACAGTGTTCCAGTTAAGAAAAGTAAGAGGAACAATGTTACCATTCCGCACAATAATGCCAAGTTGAGTAGTTAACTTACACACGTTATCCCCTATTGGACAATAATTTTCATCAAATTATATGTCCAACTTTGTACCAGTACCCCACTCCCTAATGCCCTTGGCACATCCTCTACGACGCCTAGTCGAGGTTGATGAAGAACTAACATGACCTGCGAGATACAATAAGAATAAACAGTACGCAATGGTAATAAACAAATGCAAATTTAAATAATGTCAATACAAATCGAATTCTTATACCTGAGGTGGGCTGTGAAGAAGTCGAAGGGTCTGAAAAATACAATGAGAATAAACAAGTTATATATAATGAGAACAAATAAATATATATTTAAATAATTTTCATACAAATCAAAGCAAATTTATATACCTGCGGATGGCTCATAAGCCAATGACTCTAGTCGGGATGATAGCTGCTGTGGTGCCACTGATGGTGGTCGATGTGGTGGCACTAATGGCCCCTCTGATGGTGCTCGTTGTGATGCCTCCTCTAATGGTGGTGCCACTGATGGTGGACGCACCAATGGTAGGCGTGGAGGCTGAGTAGATGATAGCTACTGTGGTGCCACTGATGGTGGTCGATGCGGTAGCACTAATGGTGCTCACTGTGATGCCTCCTCTAATGGTGGTGCCACTAATAGTGGTCGCTGCGGTGGCTGGTCAGATAGTGGTGGCACTAATGGCCCCTCTGATGGTGGTCGATGCGCTGCCTCCTCTGATGGTGGTGCCGCTGATGTCCTCTTACATACCACATCGGACATCATGCGTAGGGGATGATCAGGCTTCCTCTTCCTTGCCATAATAATCTGCAAGTGCCGTGACATTAATTGACATTAGAAACGTAGAGAATGGTTTTGAATCAACTATAATATGACATTAATTGAACTAATACAATTACAAAGACAAAGTAAATTAAGAAACTGAACATTAACTACAACCTTGGCCTGAATTCAATTATTGATGTTTATTAAATATCAGTCTATTTCCATATCAAGTGTTTCTCCTTCTGCGGCTTCCCTCACCCAACCAAGTTCTTCATCATGGAGCATTATGTTTTCTTCTAATTGTTGGCTCATATATGGCTCGATTTCTGGATCAGTCGAATTCATATCAAATAAACCTCTTTGAGACATCTTCACCACTACTTGCCAGTCTAGTTCTAACGGGTCTGCAACATACCAAACTTACTCTGCTTGGGATGCCAAGATGAAAGGTTCATTGGTAATTCGATCATCTCGGTACAACAAATGATTGAAGTTGACCAACGTGAAATTGAAGACATCTTGTAACTTCCCGTGAATGTTGTCAATCCAATCACACTTAAACAACACATGCTTCTTCTTATTAGAATATCGAATCTCAACAATATCTATCAATTGTCCATAATAGTACACAGACCCCACACGGGGATTCTTGTCTTTCTGACTAGCATAACTTATGGTATCTGCCTTCAAAGTTACACCACAATTTTGTGTGTCTCAACGGTCATCCATGGCCTTTACTCGATACCGAAACCCATTCATTATATACCCGTTGAACCTCCTTGCTAGGTTATGAGGACCATTTGCCAATATAATAATCTTTTCAGAAAATGTGACATCACTAATCCTTCGCAAAGTTTGAACCTATTTAAAAAAAAAAATTGTAAAATTTAAAATGTAGTTCGACTTAGGTAAATAGAATCTGTAGATTTAAATACATACATGTTCCTTGAACCAAATGTGAAAAGTTTCAAAATGTTCACGCCGAAGCTGATGATCGTCAACACGAGGCATTTTGACCTTAAGTTCTTCAAGGTGTTTGCTGTGTAGATTGAAATTTTATCCCAAAAAAAAAAAAAATTGGTTCAAAATTCAATGAAACATAATAAAATGTTGAGTGAGTGACAGAACTTACTTTATGAATGGTTGAACCGTGCTTGTATTGAATAAGACATACAGATGAGTTTGTACCCAAGAAATATTATCAAGATAAAAGTTTGTGCTTTCACCAACAGCACGACCCAGATTATCATCACCACTGTAGTTCCTCACGGGTCGATTAGTTTTGGTTTCCACATCATTGAGATATTGTGCACAAAAATTCATGCATTCTTCCATAAGATATCCCTTAGCAATTGAACCTTCTGGATGAGCTCTATTACGCACATATTGCTTCAAAGTAAGAAGATACCTCTCAATTGGATACATCCATCGAAATTGAATCGCTCTACCCAATAATGCTTCGTCAGCTAGATGTATAGGCAAGTGCTCCATTATATCAAAAAAAGTAGGAGGAAATATTTTCTCTAGATGAAAAAGTGTTACGGCGATACGATCTTGAATATATTGCAAATCCGTCGCACGATTCACTTTAGAACACAATTGTCCAAAGAAATTGCTCAATTCAATCAAAGGTTAAATTACATTCTTCGGTAATGATCTTCGAATAGCCAATGGAATTAGTTGTTGCATCAGAATATGACTATCGTGGCTCTTAAGACCCCCAATACTTCTATTATGTAAGCGCACGCGACGCGATATATTGAATGAATACCCGTCGGGAACTCTAACTTCCTTCAATACTTTCAAGAACAAATATTTCTCATTCTTGATCATCGTGAATTGTGTCAGTGGTAAATAAGCTTTATTCGATCCTCTTAACTGCAAATGTAGGGGTTTTCTAATATTCATTTCTTGTAAATCACGCCGAGCATTAACACCATCCTTCAATTTTCCTACAACCCCTAATATTGTCCACAACACATTGTCACAAACATTCTTCTCTATATGCATCACATCGAGATTGTGTCTTATTAGATTGTGCTCCCAATATGGCAGTTCATAGAAGATACTCTTTTTCTTCCAGCTATGGGTGCGATGTCCAGCTTTTTCCTTCTCTACTTGTCTCATATGCCTCTCCTTAAGGTCATCCCTCTTGTATTGGGTTAAAATACCCTCAGATTTTAATTGTAGCAGCATCTCAGTTCTAGACAACAATTTTGGTTTGAATCTGACTTCCTGACTACCATCAAATGATACTTTATCTTTTCGGAATTTATGGCCACTAGGTAAAAATCTGCGATGACCCAAGTATGATTGTTTCTTGCTATGCTTCAATCAACACGATGTAGTTTCCCTATTGCAACAAGGACATGCATATTCGCCTTTAGTGCTCCATCCTGACAAGTTTGCATATGCAGGAAAATCACTAATTGTCCACAGTAAAGCTGCATGCATTTGAAACATTTGATTTGTTAATGCATCAAATGTGGAGACACCGTCATTCCATAGTTCTTTCAACTCCTCAATCAACAGTTGCATATACACATCAATCTTGTCACCAGGTCCTTTCGGGCCGTCAATAAACACAGATAAAATTAGAAATGGTTGCTTCATGTACATCCATGGCAGTAAGTTGTATGGAATGAGTACAACAGGCCAAGTGCTATGAATTATGTTCATCGTCCTGAATGGGTTAAAACCATCAGATGCTAAGCCAAGCCTTACACTTCGGCAATCATTACTAAAGTCAATATTCTGACGGTTCCATGCAAGGGAGTCTGCAGGATGCCTAAAGACACCGTCATCAATTCATTCCTCTGCATGCCATCTCATTAACTTAGCCATCTTAGATGACATAAACAACCTCTGCAACCTTGGCTTTGAAGGAAAATACCTCATTTGTTTTGCAACTATTCGTTTGCCACCGTTGTTAGGACCATTTGAACCACCATCACCATTTGATTTCCATCTTGAACTGTTGCATATGACACATTTATCAAGATTAACGTCCTCGTTTCGAAACAACATGCAACTGTTGGGACATGCATCCCACGTCTCATACGTGAAGCCCAAATCTATTGTGACCTTTTGAGCTTTATAATATGAGTCTGGGAGTTTCACACCCAACGGGAACGCCTTATTCAATAATTCAAGCAACATGTCAACAGACTTGTCTGTCCACTGATTAAGCACCTTCAGATGTAGAAGTCGAACAATGAATGACAAAGATGTGAACTTCTAACAACCCGGATACAATTCACTTTGTGCATCTTGAAGAAGTTTGAAATACTTTGCAGTCTCTACATTTGGACCGAGCTGGGGTTCAGATGCATGGGGATCAGGCCCCTGTGGTTCATTACCCTCAACACTTGAACCGGCATGTGGATTTCCCATAGCCCCTTGTATCATTCCAACCATATCGTCTCCAATGTCTGAATTAGCCAATGTTGCATTCCCTCGATTACCATGCAGAGATACGTAAGATTCCCCATGATTAATCCAATGTTTGTACTTTTTTAAAAAACCATTCAAAATCAAATGCTCCTGTACACCCTCTTGTCCAAGATGGTATCGATTCTCACATTTCCTACACGGATAACTAATCATCGAACCTTCAACCCTATTGGTGTAGGTAAACACAAGGAATTAATCAATCCCATTAATTTATTCCCTCGACATCCTATTTGGCAAATCAATCCAACTCTTATGCGTCATCTGTACTTCCCTCAAATGCACACTTCACTTCTTTTGTAATCTTCTCAACAATATATATAAATATATTTAAATGCCAGTCATTTTCCACATGCATATGTGTTTCCCACCATTAATTTGCTTCAGGCAAACTTCCTGGGAGATATACATCTCACATGCAAAACAAATATGCCCTAGGAAAAAATATAATTACAACAAATGTAAGGGTCATAATGATATAGGATTATGAGGGAGGCAAATAGAGAAAAAATGGCAAAATTAGTCATATTTACAACAAATATGCCTTACACAAAAATATAATTACAACAAATTACTCATTAGCTGACAAAAGTGTTAAACAACAAATACGCCCAAAAGTGTTATTTTGGGCTCAAAGAGAGAGAGAGAGAGAGGGAGGCCATGTTGGTGGACAGTAGAAGTAGCTAAAGCCCAGGAGGGGATGAACTTTCTAAAATACAGTCCACACTCATGTGAAACCCATCAACTTGCTTACTTGTGGCCCCCCACCTCACATACATAGCCCACAACTCATACATTATACAACACATACACACTATAGTTAATCCTACTCCACACCTACACCCACACCTACACCCACACCCGCTTCCCCAATATTTACTCCCTCACTCTCTCTCTCTCTCTCTCTCTCTCTCTAATTATGAATCTTCCTAGTTCATTACCATCTCTTGGGTTGACCCACCACACCCATATCTCCACATCTTCATTTACCAACACTACATACAACTTGTATTAGCAAACAACAAAATAATGATAAAATAAACAATTGACCAAATTAATTTAGTTAATAGACTAATTGTAAAGCTAACGTGAGCAAATTTGATCATTCTTCTAGATGAATTATATATGAAAGTAGTTCAATAGATATATATAGACCATGGCATGAATGAGACAACAATTAATAATAGCTTTCAGTAGAAGCAAAATCAACAATTAATAATAGTTTGGTAATAAAGCTTTAAACCCTACCCAACTTTTATTGAACCTAGTATATGCACCCTACCACTCTGTTTCGCATGACACAGGTGTGAAAAAGGAAAAAAGGGTCATCCTCATTTGTGAAAGGAAATAGTTACACTGCGGCCGATGGAATATTAATTGATTCTAGTATATGCACCATACCACTCTGTTTCGCATGACACAGGTGTGTAAAAGGAAAAAAGAAGAAGAAAAGAATGATTAATGTTTTCATACTATCATATTGTTGTAACATGTATGAAGATAGAATATCCATATTAGATAAAGAGTAAAAGAGTTGAATCTTAATATATCTTAGATATATTATTCACTTTTAAGTTTAAATTTTTAAATAAGTATGTGATTTAAACAATATATGTTAAGCTCGCATGTTATGCACGTGGACTCTATAATTTCTCCTTAAAGAGATATGAGTCCACATAACATGTCATGAGATCAGCACCGTGTGATCTCATAGTATACGATTCACACACACACACACATATATATATATCATGAATTGAAACAAAAATGGTTAAGAGGCAAATAGGAACACAGCTGTATGCCCATGAAGCTGCAAATATCACAAATTGCAACTTGGAAGTTTGGACCAACTTTTTCTTTTACTTTCCGTGTGGATACAAAAAAATTCTGTTCTCTATTTTTTTTTTTTTTTTGTCTTCAATATGTTAGTTATGTGCAAAAATATATTAACAAAAATACATTGAACAGAGGATATCTTTGAAAGGATTTCACAATGATCCTACCAGATTACACTATGGAGATCTCATGTTTAAATTAATAAACCTACCTACCAGATGATAACTTGTTTTTGTAACAATATGGGAAGGATTGTGTACTATAATCTTGGTCTTTGCATAAATTTTAACTACTAAGACATGTTGCGATATGAAAATCACTTCTTTTTATAAAAAAAAAACAAACCAAAGGTAGTGGTGTAAGAAAAATCAATGTAATATAGATCTATATTACAACCATGTAATAGAGAGCATCTAGACCTGGAAACTAGACCCACATCAGGTAAGTCAAATACAAAAAAATTGGCTAGAGAACAGAGAGTCCATCATCCAAATTTCAACTGAAATAAATTGAACTTCGAAAAGCTAAGGGAATTATATAATATACATGATACACAAATATTAAACATATATATATATATATACATTCATGCACAGACAACACAGTTTGATTGAAAATAAGAAAGGAAACTCAAAGTGGGTCCCCTATAGCCTATAGTCCCTTCCCTTCCCGTTCTCACTTTATGCCCAAATTCTCAAGTCTGTTATACCCAATTCGTCTTTCCATTCTCACTCATCCATTTTCTGTGTGTATGTGTGTGTGTGTGTGTGTGTGAGAGAGAGCATACTAATTGAGCTCGCACGAGAGAGAGGGATCGTAATACGCCGTCGCCGCACCACCGCTAGCCGTTGTTGGTCGTCGACAGAGAGATCGTCAGTGAACAATCGAAATCTCTGTGATCGGGAACTCGAAATCTCTGTGCTCGTCGGTGAACACGAACTTGAAATCGTCTCTGAGATTGGGAACTCGAAGTCTCTGTGATTGTGAGGGAGAATGTGTTAGGGATTTGGGGATGAAATTTTTGGGGTTTTGATCGAGTGCCAATTTGGGCGAAAGAAGGGAGTTGAATATTTCATTACCTTTTGCGACGGTATAGATAAACGGTTGCAACTAATAAAATCCAACTATTAAAACAACGCCGTTTTAATATGGGTTTTTTCTGCGACAGTCAATTGCCGTCACAAATACCCACTATTTGTGACGGTAATTTCCACCCATCTGAAATGATTTTTTTTTTTGCGACGGCACACAATGCGTCGCAAATACTTCCATGTTTAAGGCACTTTTTATTGTCTGCTTATTAGCGACGGGGCGATTACCATCGCAGAATACATTTATTTGAGACGGCTTCGAATGCCGTCGCAAAAGATGACTTTTTACGACGATGTACACGCCGTCGCAAAAAATTCCATGTTTTAAAGTCACTTTTTTTTGTAGTGTGATTTGTTTATTTTATTATTAGGATATCCACTTCAACTTTCCCCTTTCCCTTTACGTACCTATCTTTTTGGGTTGATGCATGAAATCATGATTCTTTTTTCTTTTCCTTTTTTTTTTTTTTTTTTTTTTTTTTTTTTTTTTTTTTTTTTTTATCATAACTCACGTCATATGAAAATTTTTGAATTCTTAATTTTTAGAGTCTAATATTATAAAGTCTATAATCAAGATTTTGCTATCTTCAATTGCAAAAACGCAAGATGTTGACAATTAATGCTGTCATAAAATAAATGACAAAAAAATTATTAATTTGTGTTAAACTTTGAGATGTGTTGATCTGACAAGTTTAGTTTAGTTTTGAAATATGTTTTCTAACTTTTTTTTTTTTTTTGGTTGTGATTTAAAAAAAATTATATTTTGTTATTTTTATTTAATTTAATTTTATATTTGAGTTAATTTTTTTTTAGATGCACCTAAAAGATAAAGTATATGTGAGGGCATCTAAAAAAAATGACCCACCAAAAAATGTGTTTGATTTTTATTATTTTTTATTTTTTTACCTTTGTAAACTTTTTTTTTTTTTCTAGATCTGTTCACATATATTTACTTCTTTTTTTCTTTTTTTTTTTATGTGTATCTATATTTATGTTAGATTTATTTGAAAAGTAGAATAAAAAATGACTAAAATATGAAGGAAAAAAAAATCTGTTCACATATATTTACTTTATTTTTTATGTGTATCTATATTTATATTAGATTTATTTAAAAAGTAAAATAAAAAATGACTAAAATATGAAGAAAAAAAATAACTAAACACCGGAAAAAAATGACAAAATGTAAGAAGCCTAAAACAATTTTTGAAAACTAAACCAAGAAATTTACACCACAATTCTTGAGGCAGCAAATTAATGACAATGTATTTTATAAAATGTTTCTATAAAGTTCAATTATCCATAATGATGAATTTCAATCTAATTTTACCTTTATGATTTAATATGAACAATAATTTTATAATAATTTTATAATAATTTTAATTTATTTATTTATACTTATATTTTTTAATTATACAAATTACAAATATTATATTAACCAAAGTCATAAATCACAATTAGATAAATTACTTATGAGTTTTAATAGTTGTACTCAAATTTAATTTCTCTGACATTGTAATTATTTGATTAAATTTTACTTTTATGCAAAAAACAATAATAATTTCTTGCCTTTCAATTTTATCATTAAATTATCAATTTCATATATTTAATATGTATATGTAATCTCAATTAATGTGATTTACTTAGAGGCACGTACTGAAATGAATAATGTTAAACCATAATTTGATTATCAAATATGAAACGAACTTCTCTAATAGGATACCATAATTTTAAATATTATTCCCAAGATATATATTAATATCGGTGATACAAATATAAATTAAAAGGCTAATGTTATATACACCAATTAATACACAAATTAGTATACCAATTGATGATGTAGCATAATTTAAAATGTTTTTGATATTTGTAATTTATATAATGAGTGAAGTCAATAATAATATTATAACTAGTGTTGATACACTAGTTAGTACACTAATCAGTGCATGTAACTCTACTAATATGAAAAATTATATTTTAATAAATAACGGTATTAAAAGTTTAAAATTATGCAATTTTTTGCCCCAGTCTCATTAATGAAACCTTACATATAATTTATTTTTATTTTTATTTTTTTAAAAAGAGATAAAACGGTGCCGTTTCGATTCACACAGCAGGCATGGAATGGGGCCAACACACTAGGGACCCCGCGTCCTATTTTTGCATGTTTGACACGGGTTTTTATGCTGGCTTTTTTAGTCCGTGTAGGTTAGGGATGGCAATTTGAACCCGGCCCGACGGGGACCGGACCTCCCGACCCCGAATTAGGCGGTTTTTCCCCCGAAAAATATCGCCAATGGGACGGGGATGGTATTTAAAAATCAATCCCCGATCAGTTTCGGGCCGGGGACAGGGATAAGTGTCCCAGCCCCGTACCCGTCCCGTCCCGTCCCCGTCCCCGTTAGTCCCCGAAATGAAATTACCATTTTACCCCTTTCTATATATATAAACCAAACCCTCCTCTAACACTCACTGATGCGTCTCTCATTTCCCTTCCTCTTACTTTCTCTCTCCCTTTCCCTCCCTTACTCACTCGGATTTCACCGAACCCTTCTCTCACACTCACTGGGTCTCTCATCTCCCTCCCTCTTACTCTTTCGCCCTCTACCTCACTCACTCTCAGAGTCACTGCGTCTCTCATCTCCCTCCGTCTTACTCTTACTCTCTCTCTCTCTCTCTCTCCCTCTTCCTCACTCACTTTCATCATCGTCATCATCATCCAGATCCACCATCATGAAGCCACCGATCTGAATCATGAAGCCACCGACGTAAAGCCACTAAGCTGAACCCACCGATCTAACAGATCGTGGTCCGTGAACCGTCAAGCCACCGATCTGAACAACTCTCTCTCTATATATATGTGTGTGTGTGTGTATATAATCAACAAATCTGTTGTTAATGAACAAATGTTTTTTTTTTTTTTTTTAAGTTCATATATAGATTACATTTTTTTAGTGATTGTTGTTGATGAACAAATCTATCTATATATACGAATGTGTTGTTGATGAACAAATCTGTTGTAGATCTGTTATTGAGAATTGGGAATTGCGTCTGTTGATGAACAAATCTGTTGTAGATCTGTTTTTGAATCTGTTTTTTTTTTTTTAAACTGGTTTTTGAATCTGTTGTTGAGAATTGAGAATCACGTCTCTCATCTCCCTCCCTCCCTCCCTCTTACATTTTTTTTTGTTTTGTTGTTCTTGTGTGTGTTAGAACAAATCTGTCGAAGATTTTTCGGGGTCGGGGAAACCCGATCCCCTTTAGGGGGCGGGGACGGTGGAGGAGATGGGTTCCCCGTCGGGGATCGGGGCTAGAGACGGGGATTTTTTTGTCTTTGGGGATCGGGGACGGGGAGTGGCATCCCCGGCCCCGCCCCGGCCCGTTGCCATTCCTAGTGTAGGTGTATGTTTGTCTCCATGCTAGTTGTTGAATCAAATATTTACGATAGTGGATGTGAATATAATTATTGACAGAATTATATAAATAAATTATATAATGAAATTAAATGAGATAAAAAATTAAATATATAATAAGGTTGTGAATATTATTATCGGAATAAGTTATAATATGGGATGGGATCAAAATTGAACCGAATTATTGTATATTTATTTAGAATGGAAAAAATATATATATATACTTATTTTTTACTCAATGAAGAAAATAATTTCACCAACAGGGGTTGGTTCAGTGGTAAGACTTTTTAATCCCTCGCTCAAAACTTGGGTTCGAATCTCTATTTAGAACCTGGAACACGCAGAGACTTAAGGTTAGGCCCCAACGTAGGTGTGGTGAAGTTCCCTACAGATATGTTGTGGGTGCTAAGGAGTAATATTTCCTAACGAGTATGTGAAGTAGCCTATATACATATCTATTTTTTGAATCAAAAAAATGAAGAAAATAACTTTATCTCTTTAATATTACAATTGTTATGATACTACTAAATCTTTTATTTAAATTTAAATACTAATATTAAAGCAATCTAAACATTTTATATTGTACTAAGCAATCATCAAATTAAAAAGGATAAATTACACGGGTCTTTTTTTAGATCTGAAAAAAATACTGTGAAATTCTTAGTTTGACATAATTATATGATACTTTCTTAAATTTTTGTTCATAAAACACTTAGTCCATTTATCATTAGTAATTTGTTAGTGATATAGATACAAAAATAATATTATCATTTATTTTATATTAAAAAATAGGGACATTTACATTATACTCCATTAAGTTCTAATTAAGATTTTTTGAACATTCAAATCTCATTAAATTTTTAATAGTTGGAATTATCCTTTAAACAATGATTGTTCATAATTTATGATTATCTATAAAGGAACAAGATGATTTGACATTTATTTTGATTCTGAAAACTTTAAAAAATCAACTTTCAAATTGAAAAAAATAAAAAAATAAAAATTACGTGCAAAAAAAAAAAAAAAAAAAAAACTAAGAGATTGAAAAAATTGAATTGTTTTTTTTTTTGTGCAAAATTAAAAATTTTATATCTATAAATGAGAATAATGATGGAACGTTGATGTGCAAAACTAAAAAAAAAATTTAAAAATGAAAAAACTTATAATATTCTCAATTTTAAAATTGAAAAAAAACTGATAATGTTCTTAGTTTTACTAGATAATTGAATCAAACTAATAAGTAGAAGGGTAAAGACGTTTAATCTCATCCTCTATTTTTTTCATTAGTGAGTGAAACAATTATCTAGAACATTACTATACAAAATTGATAATTTTTTTAGTTTTAAAAATTCAGAAAAACTGATAATATTATTAATTTTATTGAATAAGACTTATTGGTTCAAAAAATCTTAAATACAACTTGGGCTATCATAACATTTGTAAATAGAACTTTTAGATAATTAACTGTAAAAAATATATATTTTCTTATTTATTTTTTTATTTTTATATTATATTATATTAGTTTAAATTACTTTAATATGTTTTTTATTGATAAATTTCATTTAGAAGTGTTCTAACCCTGTAAGTCTACCAAGGAAAATTATAATCTAGTTAATCCCATATATTTATAATTTTATTACATAAAATCTTTTTTTTCTGATTTATATTGTTTGTTGGACTATTATACCCTTATGTCTAGTATTGATATGTATTAAAAAGAAAAAGGATATATACATTTCTGTTTTGTTGCTACCTTTATTTTGATAGTTACTATTATTCACGTTTATCTTTTGATTAGTTTTATTCACATTTATGGTATTGTTTTATTGTGCTAAGGTTTCAAGACTCTATTTGGTAGGATTTAAAAACTCTAATTTACACACGATGGTAAAATAATATTATGTTCCTCTGTTATTGTAGTGGAACTTTTTGATTCTCCATTATCACTTTGTGTTCAAAATTCTGTGTTCATCCATTGTTACTTTGTGTTCAGAACTTTATGTTTCTCCATTGTTGTAAGTCGAAACACTGTTTATATCCAGTCAATTTTGTTACAAATATATTCTTCAAAGTTGGGTTTGGTTTGATTTAGATTGGAGGAATAGTGAAATTGCATAGATTGTTAATAATAGTGATAATAATAACGATGATGATGAAGATGAGGATGTGGGTGATATTTTTTATTTTTAAAGTGACTATAAGTTTTTTTTTGGATTTCTAATTTTATTGTTGTCATTATTTTTATTTTTTTGTCAATCAGCGTGAAAGTTCACATTTCACATTGTTCAAAAGTCTAAAAAATAAGTGTCAAAATATAAATATGGACATAAGTATATATTTTGCAAGATATGAATGTTCACATATTATTGGTTATTTGTTACTACACTTGTTGAATAATCATTTTTTTGTTACCATTAAACAATTAAGATAGTTATTTTTTTCTTTAAATTTTGTTTCATGTTGCAGTGTGAATATTCACATTTGTATGAATTTAATTTTTCTAAGGTTAATCGTAAATTGTGAACATTTACATCGTATTTTAATATGAGTTTTCTTTTTAATTTTTTTTCGAAAGTTAGCTCTATTTTGTTGTTTTTTTACTATGCTCGTTGGTTGAACAATCATTTTTTGTTACCATTGAACAATTGAAATAGTCGATTTTCACTTTTTTTTTTTAATTTTATTTTATGTTTTCACGTTAAAGTGTGAATGTTCACATTAATATGAGTTTTTTTTTTTTTTTTTTTTTTTTTTTTTTTTTTTAAACTAGTTGTATATTATAAATTGTGAACATTTACATTATATTTTAATATAAGTTTTATTTTTTCGAAAGTTAATTGTATGTTTGTTGTATTTGTTAATATGCTTGTTAGTTGAATAATTATTTTTGTTACCATTAAACAATTGAAATAGTCGATTTTCATTTTTTTCAATTTTATTTTATGTTTCCACATTACAGTGTAAATGTTTACATTGATATGAGTTATTTTTTTTTAAAGCTGGTTGTATATTAATTATAAATTGTGAACATTTACATTGTATTTTGGTATGAATTTTATTTTTTTTAAAGGTTAGTTGTATATTTGTTATTTATTGTGAACATTCACTTTGTACTTTAGTATGTTATATTTTTTCAAAAATTAGTTGTATGTTTTTTGTTTACGATGAATATTCACATTGTATTTTGATTTTTATTTAGATTTTTTGTTGCGTTATTTTTAAAAATTTTAAATTATAAAAAGATTCAAAGTTCATAATTTGATATTTTCTTCATGAAATGTGAGAGAGATTTTCTCCTTAAAATAAGGGAGAGATTTGTTTCATGGAAGAAGGGAAATCTTTTCTCTTTAGAATGAGAGAGAGAAAGAGATTTTCTCCATAAAATGATGGATTATTATTATGTATTAATTTCATAACAGAAACATGTGTAAAAAATTAAAAAAGATGATTTGGTCATATTATATTAAACATGACTAAATGAAATACTTAAAAAAAATATATGAATTAGATGAAATAAAACACTTAAAAAAAAGATTTATCAAAAAAATTATCATACTTTAATTTTATTAAAATAAAATTAACATAATTATATCAAAATTACGAAACTATTTAATTTTTTCCAAACTATTTTGGAGGTGAATGCAATTTACCTAATAAAAAACATATAGGCCCACATGTTTTTTGCAACCAAACGCAAGATGGACCATATGACCCGGCTGTCTCCTCCAGTTTTTTACCCCTTCATCTCTCAACCAAACACGTCGTAGTGGGTAAAAGAAGAAAAATTAAAAAGAGATTAAATTAATATTAAAATGTGATAATTAAGCATTTCTATCCAAAATTTCAAATTTTGGTGTGTCAAATTTCTTTTGAGGGCTTAGAACACTTTCATTTGATATATCAAATCATGTGACAGTTTAACAGCTCTATTTTGATATATTAAATAAATTTCATTCAATGTGCTAAAAGGTGACATAGTTTTTGGCATCATTCATTTATGTCAATTTTGACATGAAAACATATTTATTTTTAATAACAAATGTTTAAATTTTAAAAATAATAGAATAATAGATTTGACATATCAAACACTTGAAAAAGTTGGTCCCTAACCAGAGGTCTCATAATTTTTTTGAAATCTTTTTGAGAGTTTTTATGAGTTTTTCTTTTTTTCTTTTATTATATTAGCCCACAAAATATGAAAAATAGTGATTTCGAGACATTGACACATAATATCCTAATTTAATATTTATTATTAATTGAAATTATAAATTTTTTTATTAGATTGTTGAAATATAACTTGACAAATATCAAATGTATCATATTGATCAATTATCCAACGATGTGGAGTGTTACTCTTAGGATTCGTTTGGGAAATATGTTGATTTTTTAGCTTTTTGATTTTTTATTATTTTAATTTGGGATTAAAAAATCTTATTTGGGAAAGATTTTTTAACTTTTTATGAAAAAAAAGAATGTAATGATTATGAATTATATATGATATTTTATTTTATTAAATGAAAAAGTATATTTTATTTTTTATAATTAAAATAACCACAAAGTCAACTCAACCTAACCCAACCCCGCTTCCTAGACGAAGCCTTAATACACCAAATAATCTCTTTACAAAATCTTGAACCATCGTGGTAGTCATAATTATCATCATAACAGCATATAAAAGCGTGAAAGGTTAACTCAGCCCAAACTCCCGAAATAACGTTAAAGCAAAGCGTAGGATGAGATCATTAGGCCTCGCTTAGTAAGTGATTTTTTTAGTTAAAAAGTCAAAAAATTATTTAAAAAATTTTAAAAATTAATAATTGATATCAAAAAGTCAAAAATTTTCTTTTCTCTCTACTTTTTGCACATCTTTTTATAAAAAGCTAAAAAGTCATCCCAAACATACTAGTTTTTTTTAGCTCATATTTTAGCCAAATAATCAAAAAGTTACTAAATTAGCATGTTCCTAAACGAGACATAATTACAACATTTGGCTAGAAAGACAAGACAAGTTTTTATTTACTTATTTTTTCAATTAGCAAAAATTATTTATATAAATTCAAAAAAAATAAAACAAAATTCACATGTACATAAAGAAACACTTTCTGAAATACATGAGTTTGAGTTTGAGAATAAACAACTTATTTGTTTACTTTTTATAAGTTATCACAGTTATTCTTCTTTTTTTTTGTTTATACATTTTTTTTATAAAAAAATAGAAAAATAAACAAATCACAAATGATTACTCAATAAATTATAGACAATAAATAAATAAAAATAAAATCGATATCTATGTTATTAAAGGAATTAGTAGGTGAGCGATGTGATGCACGATAATTTATTGTTAAAATGAAAAATTAATTTTGAGTTTTAATATTTTATGCATAGAAAAATTTAACAATTAAAAGTCAAATACCAACAGATTTGTTAATGGGTGATGAAAATCTTTGTCAATGTATGTGGTTCTATATAAAAGACTCATAAGAATAATTTATTTCAAAGTTTAAAAAAAAAAATGTATTTTTAACTTGAAATCAAATTCTTATTTGTGTTAATCAAATTTATCAAAAATCATGAATTCTACTTTTGTCAAAATATTTTTTTTTTTGAAAAAAAAATTAAAATCAATGAAAAATTCTATGATATGTAAATTATGATTTGGTTATAACTCATAGTTTATTTTTTTAGTTATTAATCGAAAAAGTCTTTGCTAACTTTTTATATTTTTGGTTATGTCTAAAGTGGTGCATCAAGTCTTTAATTATACTTCTAATGGTATTTGATTATGATCTATTATAATATTATAATATTTTATTATACGAAAAAATGTTTAAGGTGGGTTGATTCAAAGGTAGGATTTATGGTTATATCAATAAGATTGTAAAAGTTATCCACATTGATATACAAAAAAATTACAAATATAAATCATAAACAAGGAATCAGTAATACTATGAAAGTGCATTATGAAGGTGCCTATAAAGTTGCATTATCAGTAATACTATAAATTCACAATTTTTATTTAAAAATTATTCAAGAAATATTAATATGTGCCTTAAATATATACAATCATTTTTTTATGAATCATTATTCTTTAAAATAATACTCTACATTATTTATCATTTGACATTTTTTTAATTTATCTTCTAAAAATTTAATAAAAAAAGTATTGAGTTCATTATTTTAATTAATCAATATCAAATTAAACGTTACACGTATATATAAATTACTTCTAGAAATATGATGTCTAACTTCAAATCACAATGGAGTTAACTTTAATTAATGTAATAATATTTTATATTATGATATGTGTTACAAAAGACTAATATTTATTTTAATTTAAAATAAAATTTTAATTTTAATTATTTATTTTAATAATCTTAACCTTATTGTTCTATAAAAATATTATTTGAATACTTATATATAATAATTTTAGTTAAATTATATATTTATTTTGATAATTTTAGTTCTATTGTGCTATAAAAGTATAATTATCATATAATAATTTTACATGATATATATTAAATTATAAGGTAAATTACAAATATACCCCCTGAGGTTTGCTTAAAGTACAGATTGCCCCATGTGGTTTGAAAAATTACAAATATCTCCCTTGTTAGAATTTTTTTATTTAACAAAATTAACTAAAAAAATAAAATTTATAGTTGCTCTCCTATATAATAATAAAATTATCTAAATTATTAATTGAAACATATTTCTAATATCATTAAAAACTATTAATTAACTTGATGATTTATTAATAAAAGAGGCGATTTGTTATGAAATTAGAAATTTCAGGGAGTGGAATGTAATTTTTAAAACTAAGGGGGTGATTCATATTTTAATTAAATCTTAGGAGGTTTATTTGTAATTTACCCTAAATTATGAGATACTAAAATAAACACTTATTTTGATATTAAAAATAATAGTTAAATTAGAAAGAGAATTAGTAATATAAAACTAAAAGTAATTCTAATTATTTAATTTTATTTTTATATTTATATTTATTTGTAAAATAAAAATATGTAGAAATAGAAGTACACAAAATTTATTTAAAAGAAAATTTAAATATATTGTGATTGAACTAAGAAGAAAATACATAAATTAATTATATAGTGTATTATTTTTTTTAATATTCTTTTGAATTATTCATACATATTGTATATAGTTATATAAAATTTAAATTAAATATAAATATTTTGTAATATATAATTTCACGTTAAATAAAAAATTAAATATAAATTAATATATAAAAGAAAATTAATTTGATTTGTGCAATCCACATAATTAAGTACATTCTATCTTTTTTATTTATATATCAAGATAATTTTTTTTCAAATATAATAATAATTAAATTAAAATATCAATTATATAAAAAAAATATGATAACTATAGAACTGAATACATGTTGAAAATATATATGAAAAATAAGTATTTCTCAAATAGAATTTATATAAAATTAGTTATTATAATTCAAATTGAGTTTGTTTAGAACTTTATATGTAAATGAAAAATACATGCTAATGTGATTTTTTTTTTTTTTACAAAAAATTAAGTATTTAGAATATGTCATATAAGAAAAAGAAAAACACTATTTATATATATATGATTATTACACTAAAGAAAATGAATGACTAATTATTTAAAAACAAGTCGATTAAAATTTGAAATTTCTTATAGAATGAAACAGTTTAAAATTTTGCAAATGTGTCAAAAAAAAAAAATATATATATATATAAATAGTAATAATAGTGGAAAGAATCATTTTTGCCCATGTTCTTTTTTTCAAACCCAAAACTTTATTTATTTATTTTTTTCTTAACAAGAAAAAAAAAAAAAAAAAATACTCTAAGATATCATCACGCATCCATGGTAAAAAACTTGCCCCACACGAACTCAAAACAGATTCTTCCTTTTTGATAATATCACACTATTCAATTAAAAAAAAACTCCTTTAGAAACATTACCAATCAAATAACCAACCACAAAAAATCAAACAAAATGAAAGTCAAAAATGAACAGAACCAAAATGAAATCCAACACAGGGGTCGGTCTTTGTTAAACAGAGAAGTCGGTTCTACGAGTTCCAAAATTGAAAATTCTTTGAATTAAATCTAATCCATAAATCAAATCAAATCAAATATATACTTCTTAATTTGATTAGAAAAATCTGCAATCAAACATTGATTCCATCTGGTCTAAATTTAATTTGATTTCTACTCGGACGGTGCTGCCGATTCAAAGCCTTTTGGCTGTGGTTTCAAGTTGTGGAGAGCGTTTATGAGATTTATGTGGGCTGTATGCGTTGTTTTAAAGGGGGTGTATATTAAATTTTTTTTATATAACTAAGACCTCGTATGAGGCGTGAGGGTTTTAATTTAAAAATTAAAAAATTATTAAAAAAATTAAAAAGACTTAACTTTTAACAGAAAGTCAAACATTTTTTTTTCTTTCTATTTTTTAATTTTTTTATAAAAAATTAAAAAGTCATTCTAAATCTATTAATTTTTTTTATCTCATATTTTAATCAAAAAATTTAAAAATTATCAAAATAACCTGTTTCTAAACAAGGCCTAAGCTATGGATTCATCATTCATCACCCATTTCAATATCGGAACCGATTCATCACGACATTCAAAACAAGTAAACTAATGAATTTGTTTTTAACAAGATAAGAGTAATTTTATTCAATTTTGAGTACTCACCATTTTGGAAAAGAAAAAAATATATATATCAAAAGTAAAGATGGACACTTAACTTCTTTCAGACCCAGAGATCTATGCTCAACAGTTGAAGAAATAAAATTTAGCAATAAACCATTCAATTACAAAAGTTTCAATTCAACCAACCAGAAGAAGTCGATCAGTGAAATATGTTGGTCGCCTTTCTTGGGGATAAAAGTGCATGGAGAAGGGCATGGCGGTGCTTCTGGTTCTTGGTGAACCATTGCCGACTCGGAGGTGTCGACGCTGCCATCACCACCACCATGAGCCGCCGTTAGCTTTCTACCATCGAAAGGCATTGCAATTTGCAGCAGCTTCAAGAGGTTTTTGTTGGATATCACCCCGTGTGAGGGGTGATTATTCTCCACCGAAAGCAGCCCAGAAAGTCAAGGGAGGACGGCTACCAACCGACAAGCCGAAAGCAGCCGATAGTGGAGGATGAGCTGGAGCATCGAAAGTAAAGGGTGAGCTGGCCAGCCAAGCTCTCCACCGACCGCCATCATTGTGTATAAACGAAGACGGTGAGGGAAGAGTTCTGAGAGAGGGAAGAAAACCAAGAGAGAGAAAGAGACAGGTGAGTGCCTGATTTCGGATAGTGTGAGCTCTTAGGTTAGGTTTGATTCACAAGATTAATAGTGAAGTATTAATAATTTTATTAAATTAGTATAGTATTCACTATTCAATTATATTAATATCCATTGGATTAATAATCTCACCCCTACCCCATTACTAATAATTCTACAAATTTGTTAGATTAATAATCTATTGGATTAATAATCCTAAACCAAAATGTTAAAACAAACCTAGGATAATTGGGCCCACGGATTAATAATCTCAATCCTATACTCAAATCCACCCAATCAAACATGCTCTTATTTTATTGTAATTTTTTTATAATCTTTTCATTGTTATAGTAATAATTAAATTTTCTTTTGCAGATGTAAGTGTTGAGTCATAATTACGTTAATTATTATTTAAAATAATTAGATATATTGTATTGCATTTATTTCTTAAAAAATAAATAATTTAATTTTTAAATAATACATATTTAAATAGTTTTACAAAGGTCAAACTTACCATATATATTTTTAAAAAAAATTAAAAATATACAAATTAATTACAAAATAAAATAAAAGTCACTTGCATAAAAGATTTTAGTTTTTTTTCATAAATTTAACACCTATTTAAAAAGGTTATATCTGATCGATCAATTTGAATATTTCTTGAACAATTGAACTTGTAAAAATAAAGATGGAGATTGTAAAAATAAAGATGAGAATAAGGTCTATTCAATAAAGAACCGACTTTGTCAGGTATGACATATTATTAAGCATGTGAAGTTTTCAAATTTTGGTCATACATTTCAACTAATTGAAGATTAACTCTACTGCAATGCAACTTTGTGGCTCTCTCTCTCTCTCTCTCTCTCTCTCAGAAATGGAATATAATCATTTCCAATTTTTCAATCCCCATTTTCAATTTCTGAAGCATTTTTAAGGAGAAAAAATTTTGTACTCTACAAAAAATGTTGAAAAGTATTTCAAAAATAAAGTAGTAGTACTAAAGCAATTGTGCAATATACTCTATCAAAATCGGAATTTAGCAATAGCTTCTAAATTCATCTTAAGTAGCAGTCTTGCATGAACGCTAAATTATAGTAAAATCAAAATTTATGTCAAATTTGACATAAAAATTGACAAAATGTCAAAATTTTAATAAAATCTCCTATCTGTTTAATTAGACATATTCAAATAAATCGTTAGAAAAAAATTAACTAAAAACAATATTAAAACAATTGGATATTTTAATATACACACTTCTAAAAAATTGTACCATATACATATTTAATTATGTCATTTTTTTTTTATTCTTTTAGTTATGGCATTATTTTAGTTGTAAATCATATTATGCTTAGTTATGATTTTTTTTTTTTTTTAGTTATGACTTAGAAAATTAAAATTATGTCATTTTAGTTATAAAGTGTATATAGATGTGCACCATAGTGTTCCCTAATAACTAACTATTTCTATTGAGTCATTATTCATGAATGACATAAGGTTCATTTGGAAAGAACTTTCTTAGTTTTATTTTTTGGTTAATTTAGCTTGCCTAAATTAGCTCCGTCTGAGAAGAATTTTTTAACTTTTTGCTTTTTTTATTTTGTGAGAGAAAAAGTAAAATAATTATGATTTAAATGTGACATTTTGTTTTATTAACTTATTTAACCTATTTTGTCTTTTTATAATTTTTTAGTTCCAACTTAAACACAACTCACTTGCTAAATGAGAACTTAATTTTCTATTTTAAAATTATTTACATTTTTCTTTTCTATCAATTCTTTACTCTTCTATCACTACAGAAAATTTTTAGATTGGGATTTTAATCTCAAAAGCCTTATAACATTTTTAATTATATAATAATACAGACGGCTTAAAAAACATTTTAATTTCATTATATTAAAACAATTTACAAGAATACAGCAGAACTAGAGTTCGAGTTCCAGGATGAGCCGAACTAGATTGCGATCTAGGCCAAGCCTAAGTTGGGGGGCTCAATCAAAGGCCAAGTCGTATTGTGGACTGATTGATCCATATAGAAATGTCGATCTTCAATCACGGACAAAATCATGGTTCGGGCCTGTATTATTAATATCGTGAGCAGCCTCGAAATACTTATATTTAATTTATCGGAGGTCGTAATTATTAAATTTAATTTAATTTTTATGAAATAAACAATGGTTTTTTTCCCTTCTTTTTAATTATTAAACTATCAATTTCATCTATTTGATTCGAGTTTCTAATTTCAATAAACGTGGTTTAATTAGAGACTGTTATCAGTGTCGGTGATACAGTCATATATCAGATGATATCAAACAATATTAACCAGTATCTCAACAAACGATATCGAAAGTTTAAAATCATATATATAGAAGAAAAAAACATTATTAAGTTTGGAATCCTTTTCGTTCTCTTTATTTTCATTTTATTTTCAATTTTTTTTATTTGATGGGAAAAAAATTAATGAATAGTCCGGAACACTAATTGCTTTTTATTTATGTGCAAAAGCATTATTTTAAAATTTAGAACCAATTTTTTGATGTTTTGTAAAAAAATAAATTCACAACAACTGTTTGCCAACAAAATTTATTGATTATTTTTAATTTGTCAATCCTCTTTTGCCCAACCAATCAAACATTTCCTAGACTCTTGATCTCTAATTAGATAAATAAATCTTTTTTGGTAAATGTAATAATTCTCCATGTAATAGAGATAAATCAAATTTATAAAATTAGAAAAATAATTTACAAATAAAAAATTAATATTGAAAACCCAGTCATAATGATGTAACAGTGATATAAATTTTGGTTTCTAAAAAAAAAACCACTGATATAAATTTTTTTGGAAAACCTAATCTTAATTAAGAAGAGGTACTATTGATATAATTTTTTTTTTCCATATAAAATGAATGATATTACTCATTTAGCTAGAGTGCTTTGAAAGAAAAATTAATTAATTAATTAATGTAGATAATTATCTATAAAACTTGATCCTTTCGCAAGTTTGAAAGATATTTAAGTCCATGTAATTTTTATTTTTATTTTAAATTTTTGAAAAATATTAACAAGTTAATGATTAGATTAGAATGCAGATCCATATGTTTTCATAAATTCGAATATGACATCTTGCACCAATACTTATCATTTTAAGACAACTTAATCTAAAATTTGATCTTTGTATTTTTATCTTCATATTACCACACAAAAAAAAAAGTTGAAACAAAGACATCCCGAATTAATTTTTAAAGTATTAAGATATTTATATAAAATTACGGAAAAATTATTTAAAAAAATAATCAAAATTTAACCTTTATGGTAAAATATTATGTAAATAAGTTATGCAATGAGATTAGATGAGATAAATTATTAAATATATGATAAAATACATAAATTAAATAGAAAAAGTGACAAGTATAATATAATATAATATTTAGTTATGATTAATAAAAATATATACTGGTTTTTTATTGTTAGATTTATGGAGAAAATAATTTAAAGAGGTTTAATCTTCCTAACATTACAATTTTCATGACGCTATTTAATCTTTGTACTAGCATGACATTTATTTTAAAAACATATATATATATATATTATATGCTAAACAAAACAAGCATGAAATTAAAAAACATGTGGTCTATATGTTTCCATATTCTTCAACCAAATGCGACGTGTGGGACCGCTATGTTCCGCAATCAAACGCGAGGTTGGGTCTGGCTGTACCCCTCATTGGTGGACAAAAAAGAATAAAATAATAATAAATATTTAAAAAATGATATATATGTTAAACGGATCGGATCTCTGCAGATTTGGATATAGTCCGATTAGATAATGTGTCAAATCTAACCCGATTAATCTCACAGAAGTTAGAAGAGTAATCCGAATCTGATATTTCTCGGACGATAATGTTTGAGTGCTCAAATAGAAAGGCTCGAATCTGGCTCGAAATTGAAGAGAGGGAAGAAGAGGGAGAGGAAGAGGAGAAGAGGGAGAGGGAGAGAAAGAGAAGAGAGGGAAGAAGGTTGTCGCAGCTCGCAATGGAAGAGGAGCCTTCCGGCCGTCCGCCGGCCCGTCGCAGCTCGCAGCTCCGCCCCCTCCTCCTCCTCCTCCTCCTCCTCCTCTCCCCTCCCCTCCCCTCCCCCTCCATTTTTTAGGCCCCCTCCAGTCCCCTCCTCCCTCCTCCTCTCCTCTCCTCTCCTTTCCTCTCCCCTCCCTCCTCCTGATTTCTGCGTTTGAAAAATGGTTTCTGGATGAAAAATGGCTTTTGATGATGAAAAAATGGATTTTGATGATGAAAAATTGGCTTCTGGATTGATGATGAAAAATGGCTTCTAGATGAAAATTGGCTTCTGGATTTAATCCAAAAAATGTAAATTCGATGATCTGATGATGAAAAGTTCGACACCTTTGAAATTTGATGATCGGCAGAAATCTGGCTTCTTCTCCTTCTTTCTTCTTCTACTTCTTCTGTTTGATTTTTTGGGGCTCAGTGAAAGGAAGAATAGGAAGCAAAAGGGAAAGAAAAAAATGACAAAACGTGGTCGTTTCGGAAAATCGAGCCATTCGAGCCAATCAATTCTTGAGCTACCTAGCAGCTCCGATTTCTTGGATATCCACCTGATATGTTTCCCAAACCTGAAAATCTATCCGGACCCGATTCATTTTTTTAAAAAATTGCTTTAATAGGATGTAGATTAAAAAACATTTAAAATAACAAATTAGATCAAATTCAATATTATTCAATCTGTTTGGATTACATATATTAGATTTCGGGTACATCAAGTTGCTAGATTGTAGTTAAAGATTTTCAATTGGATAGACATTATGGGTGTTGATTTCTGACCTCATAACCAAACGAAGAACTCAGCTAGAGAGTACTGACAAAATAGATTAAATCTGAACAACCTATCACAAAAAGATAAGAATCCGGCGGTGATTTGTCCACCCAGGGACACTCCAACGATCAAGTCAGTAATCTAATATCTCTCAAAGATAACAAATTGTACTTAACTCACAAGAAAGAACTTTACTGCTGCTAGTATGTCATACATAAAAACATATCTTGAACCCATGAGGGTGCCCTACTTTTATAGTCAGCACTGACCCAATCAAGTCAATAATCTAATATGGTATTTACAGATATAGTCCCAATAACTATACTTGGTTTCTCTGTTTCGAATATCAAGTTGGCGGGTAGTATGTGGATGAATGCCCCTGTAATGATGGGCATAATGTTGTGGATAGTGATTTTGCTATACTGAATAGGGCTAGCTGTTTTGGAAGAATCATGCAAAATATGTTTGATCTCAGCAGCAGCAGTCTCAATGAGTATCTGCTCATAAACATATCGGTGCTGGTCAAAATGAGGAAGAAATTGTTGCGTGGTAAGATACCTATGTTTAATTTCCCATGGATCGGACATCTATTGTTCATCTACTAGTTCAATATAGAGGACTGTTTCCTCAGTAATACTATTAGCTGTGTACTGTTCTTCAGGCTTAAGAAGAATATCCTTAATCGCTTGACTGGATTCACTTTTATTGATAGAGGTTGCCAGCCTTAGGAATTCTGTTTGATGGGGGTTAGAGCCCCTGCCACGGCCGTGACGGCCCTGGCCTTTACTGGTCATGGATGTACCGGACCCTGTAAATATTCACGGGTTAGAAAATCAGGTAAAGAATTCTGGTTGCCTTTCATATATTCAATATCAAAATCAAATACAGATAAAATATTCTGCCAAGTGGCAAATATTTGTTTAGATGCTAAATTTAGAACATCTTTCTTGAAAATTTGTTTTGTTGTAGAACAATCAACACGAATAAGAAAATGTTGATTAAGCAGATCATCCTGGAATTTTAAACACATTTAACAATGGCTAAACATTCCTATTTAATAGTCGGATGATTTAAAACAGGTCATTTCCAATTGCCGGATGTAAAACGTAAAAGTTCTTCTGTTGAAGTGGTAGATCATCCTGGAATTTTAAAACACATTTAACAATGGCTAAACATTCCTATTTAATAGTCGGATAATTTAAAACAGGTCCTTTCCAATTGCCGAATGTAAAACGTAAAAGTTCTTCTGTTGAAGTGGTAGGATTAAATTGTTTCAAAATACCACCATAACCCGGGTTAGAACCATCTGTTTCAACAATTTTCTTCCAGGATGGATTAGGAAGATGAAGGCAAGGAAGTTGTTTAACTTTAGCCTTTATTTTCTGTACAGCTTGGATATGTTCAGCAGACCAAAAGGGAGGATTTTTCTATAATCGGTTATATAAGATGATTGAATCCCTAGATAATTGATGATAATAGTCTCGAATATAATTCGGACTTCCAAAAAATCATTGTAACTGAGTTTTATCTTTAATTTCATCAAGAAATTTAGATGCAAACTCTATGCTTCTGTTAATGGTAATAAGACTACCATTATGAATATTATGATTCAAAAATCGTACTGTTGTTTGGAAAAGTTTCATTTTTGGTGTAGAAATAACCGAACCATTTCTGATGATAACATTCTTAAAAATATTAAGATGTTTGATATGCTGATCAATAAATGATGAAAATATAAGAACATCATCAATATAACAGATAACAAATTCTATATAAGGAGTGAATACATCATTCATAATATGCTGGAATTCTGAAGGAGCATTTTTTAAATCAAATGGCATAGCATTCCATTCAAAATGGCCAAAGGGTATTGTAAAAGCAGTTTTATACCTATCCTGATCGACAATCTGGACTTGCCAATATCCTGATTTAAGATCAAATTTAGAAAATATCACAGCATCTTGTAAACGATCTAAAAGATCTTTTTTATTCGAAATTAGATATCTGATCCATTTTAGAACATCATTAAGAGGTTTATAATTGATTACCAATCTGGGCAGGCCTTTTTTAATTTCTGCATTTTTATTAACATAGAATGCTGTACAACTTCAAAGTGAGTGGCTAATTCTGATTAATTTTTTTTGGAGGAAAGAACTAATTTCTGTTTTGCAAAGTTCAAAATAGTCTTTTTTTCATTTGACTAGGTCTTGCTTTGGTTGGGATGAATTTTTCATCAAAATCGGGTTCATAAGGAAGAGAAACAATGTGTCTTTTTCTTTCCCAAAAAGCATTTGGAAGATCACTACAAATTTCTGTTTGAAATTCTTGTTCAAGAAGTTTAATTTTATTCTGTAAAGAAGTTTGTTGCAATCATTGTTCAGTTGTAGAAAAATGAATTTATGTTTAGAGAAAATTAATATGTTTTCCTTTAAAAGCAACTAGATCACGAATTTGATCGAGTTCTTTTGTATAAAGTTCTGTTATAAATTCAAAAATAAATGGTTGATTACTGATAGTCGTATGAACGCCTATAGGGTGAATTTTAGTAATAGGCATTAAAAGGCATAAAAATGGTGTTCCCAATATAATAGTTGGAGACATATTTCTAATAAGGACAAAAGATGTAGATAAACAAATGCCTTGATTACATATAAGAGTTTCAGGTATTTTATACTTGATATGCATAGAATTACCACTAGCACTAATAAGTGACTGGATAGTTTTTTGAAAATATATGGTCGGAATTAAGCCTTCCTATGTACAATTCACGTCAGCACCACTATCAACAAGGGCAGCTGCATCTTTGATAATAAAATCAGATTAATAACAAAAGTTACACGAATATACCATTTCTGAAATGTAACCTGATTAACAAGCATCAAATATTGGTTATCTTTCTGTTCAGAAGTTTCTGGAGCACGATTGGTGCCTTTCATTTATTTATTTATTTATTTTACCAAATTAATTTTTATTATGTATTTGGAAGATGATAATATAATGTGTGGTTGTTAGGCTTTTAATATGTAATCATTATATTTAATATATGAAATATTTTTAGTTTTGGATTTTGGATTTAATGGATTGATTTAATAATGATATTAAAGTTGTTGCTATATTTGACTTTTGGAAAAATAAAAACTAATTTAATGAAAATAAAAATAATCATCCATTACATGATCATCATTCAAACACATAATAAAAATTAATTTGGTAAAAAAAAATAAATGTGTAAAAGATTTATTAATTTTATATAATTTTATCTTTAGTGGGTAGCTCTAATTTTTAAAAATTCAAATATATTTTTACGACATTTATTTTTGTCAAATTAGTTTATATTTTATCAAATTGATTATTTTGCCATTAAAATTAAGTAATGGTATCTTCAATTGTCCTTATTTGAAACAAGATTCAAAATTTAGGATCAAATGTGTCACAATTAAAAAGTGAGGGACCAAAGTGACACGAGTCTCAAACTATAGAGACCATTAGTGTAATTTGTCCTAAATTTAATAGCTCATCAACCGTGCAAGTGTGTTCAAAGGTTTGATAAGCTTGATTTCAAATCCTCCATTACAACTGTGTAATGAAGAGGATTTGAATCCAAAATAGGAATTGGGCAAGAAGTTGGAAGAAAAGTTGGTTTTAATATATATTTCTATATTTTGGACTGAACTTACATGGATTCTCAAATCAATCAAATTCACCTGAGTTGCAACCCTAATTCGGTAGTTTGACAAGCTTGGTTAAGTAACTCATTAGGGGTAAATATACCAAGGACACATAAAAAGTTTACGAAAAAAAAGTATAAAATGGATTCGTTTTTTATGACTACAGTGATGCCAACATTATATTCTATACAACCCCAAGGCAAGTGGCCGAATGGTAAAGTCTGAAGGATAAAATCCACAGGTCTCGAGTTCGAGTCACCCCTTGGGGCCACTGGAGGTTTGCCCGGTCGTTAACTTCAGGGCCCTCAGGATTAGTCCTGGCTTCCCTTAAAATCAGCGGGTTGGGGATACCTGAGTTATCAAAAAAAAAAAAAAAAAAAAAAAAAAAAAAAAAAAAAAAAAAAAACATTATATTCTATACAATTTTTTTTGTAAATATTGATTCTTTTATAACAGTACTCAAAGGACCACGTTGAAACCTAGAAAATGTTTTCTTGCTTTTTGGATATTCTTTCACTCCCTCCCCCACCAACCTCCTTCATTGAAATATACAAAAAGAGCCATAACACATATAAGCTTGCAATTGTTTTTCAAGGCCAAGCACGCGCACACTAGTCTGATTGCTTTATCGATGTTGAATAATTGTGCATGAAAGACAGAATAATTGGTACCCTCAAAATCTTGAAAAACAAGCCCATCAACCCAATCTAAGAAGAGCCCACTCCGAAAATGATTTTCATCTAAGAGGAGCCCACTCCGTAAATGATGATTTTCATCTAAGAGGAGCCCACTCCGTAAATGATGATTTTCATCTAAAAGGAGCCCACTCCGAAAATGATTTTCATCTAAGAGGAGCCCACTCCGTAAATGATGATTTCCATCTAAGAGGAGCCCACTCCGAAAATGATTTTCATCTAAGAGGAGCCCACCCCGAAAATGATGATTGTCATCTAAGAGGAGCCCACTCCGAAAATGATTTTCAGAGGGATAAAGACGATAATGATTCAAAGATAAGCCATCCCAAGAAGGCATCGTTTGGCTACATCTCTTTTTAGCTTAAAAATAAAAAGTTATTAAAAAAATTAAAAAGTCAACAATTTATATCAAAAAATCAAAAATTTTATTTTCTCTCTACTTTTCACACATCTTTTCGTAAAAAATCAAAAATTTATCCCAAACATACTAATTTTTTTACATCATATTTTAGTTAAAAAACTAAAAAATTACTTTAAAAAACCTATTCCGAATTAGGCCTAATTCTTGCAAAAAGCTGCTTTTTTAAGCTGTTTTTTATTATTATTTTAATTATTAAGTACTCCAGAGATATTCCCTTCTATCATTCAATTATCAATTGCTATGTTTCCTGTTGTTCCTCACTTCAATCCCTCTACCAATCGCAACGTTCATAACGTACCATCTGACTATGTCTCAAAACCACTGAATAACCTCTCTTTTCTGTGTTCTTTCAATCTTTACAAATTGCCACATCTCACTGTCCACATCTTTTACATAAGGTGGTTACATTTGTGTGCTGCTGTCATTGTCATCATCAATCCTAGTATCTTTAAATGGAAATGGAAGAGAACACATCGTAATGATTTTGATAATGACAATTATCATATTAACTTCTATTCATTTGATCCTTTGTCAATGTATTCATAATTGAAAACAAAAAAAAAAAAGCAAAACAGTTGTACAGTCACACATCCCAACACTTATCGTCACACATTCCCATAAAAAATAAAAAATTAAAAAGAGACAGAAAGTGTGCAGCGTAGTATTGTTGCTTGTGTCAGCGAGGATAATTTTGTAATTTTATAATTTTATACAATATTTTAATACATATTTTTTTTGTAAAAAATCAAAAAATTATCTCAAACTATCATATTTTTTTCTCTATTTTTTAATCTAAAAATTTAAAATGTACACTTATTTAAGATATTCTAAACAACCCTTAAATCATAAAAAAAATTCTAAATAGTCCATGCTAGCATGACACAACTTACTTTTGATAGAAATAAAGAGAATACAAGCAAATAAGAATATTTTTTTACAGGTCTTATAATACTGATACATACCTTTTTAATATTTTGTTGCGAATTAATTGTATATATATATTCTCTATGATTGATTACCATATGTAGAATAATCACTACAAAAAAATTAAGATTTTAGAAATTAAAATTTAGGAACAAAATTATTTTTGAAGGATTAAATTTTATTGTAAAAAGTATCGTTATTATATTTTTAGTAAAAAAAATTAGACATTAGTGATAAATTATTATTTTTTTTGGACCAAATTTTTTGTCTCAAAAAATAAACCATTGTGAGACCAAATTATTTTATCGTTAAAAGTTTATTTATTAGTAACATTTTCAAAATTTTGTCGCTAAAAACTTTATTTTTTACTTTTCGAGATAATCTTTTAGCAATTATCCTCATGACAATAAAAATTAGTTCATAAATGTCTTTTGCAATAAAATTTTCATTTTTAAAGACTAAAAAATTTAATCTCTAAAACTCTTATATGTTGTAGTGAATGTTAGAAATACAAAATAATTTATCAAATAATTTACCTAACATTCAAATGAAAAACCTACACAGGTATGAGACCCACACTTTTGTGAGTATTTGATAAATTATTTAGGATGTCTAGCATTTTGGCTTCCCAATCTTCAGAACATGATCAATAGGCAGGAGATTGTTCAATTAAAACCTTGGCCCAAAACTTTTGACTAATTTTGTTATGTTTAAATTGTTTGACAGGAGGAGGTGAGAAAAGGAAAGGGTTCAGAGGTGTAATGCACCTGGGAGTTCAGATAGCTAAACTAATTGCATATCACTAATTTATGAAATTCAGAAGAGTAGAGGCTGATAATGGAATCAATTGACGATCTTTAAAGGTGTCAATAGTCTCTTTGATTCTAGTCAATTGTTTACCTACTATTTGAGAGCATAAATTAGTATAATTATTCTATTTAATAATTGGTACGATATCTTTTATCTGCAGTGCATCTTTTTGCATCATCCTGGAAGGAGTTTTCACATAGGTAGTGATGTTCAAAGGTTGTTGTGAAACCTCACTAGGGGCTAACTCTAAAGACTGTGGTGGTGGACGGACAGAGACAAAGGTCTGACCACCTACGGTTGTCTTTTGGATATTTTCCAGGACATTAATTTGCTGTTGATTTGGAATTAGGTCCATAACTGTACTAAATTCATAATACCATTCATAATTCATTTACACAATTTCTCTTATTCAAATGACATGGTAAACAAAATTTAAAAAATTAATTCACATTTAAATATTCTTTCAAAACTCTCCTTATATACCTTCTGTGTTGTCATCTTATTAGGAGATTGTGGAGGGAAAAAATTGTATGAATGTAACATTGTTGCTCTAAAAATCAACTCTCTCTCTTCCCCTCCCTCTCTCTTTGACTTGTTTAACTTGATTAATAATCTTATTTAATGCAATAAGAAAGTATACCGCTATTCAGTCTACTCCAATAATTCAGTATGAAAATTATATTAATATTAAAATACTCATAAAACACAACAAATGTGATATTATTGCATATAAAAAATATACTGTATTTTATCATCCCTTCCTTTCATACTAGAAATTAAATACCAAATTTTACGATTGATAATTTTAAAAAATCTTATATACTAGTATTTTAAAATTGCACTGTCACAATATTTTGGATGAAATTTTTGTATAAAAATCAATTTTGTAAGCCAGCTCAACTAGTGACAATGTCAAGAAACTGGTTCTGAGGAGACATCTATTAATCATAACTTTTAATTTTTTTTCTTCTTCTTATGATCAACAAAAAATAAGATAATAATAACTTTTGGGCTAATTATAGGCATAAAGACTTAAATATTTATAAAACACAATATATTTTTTACTAATTTCAATGCACTTTTACTAAAATTAATATATTTTAAATATTTTTACATATGAGACTTGTTATACACTTTTCAACATTAAACAATATTTGTAGTATACTTGTTAGCATTTGTCATAAAAAATATCTATTCCTATCACATAAACCAAACTATCATGGTCTATTGATCACACTAAGAGAGATTCTTCACAATAAATATAGTTGAAAATACCCTCTCAGATAGTAAGTTGAAATGCCAAAATCATAAATAAGTAAACCAATGATGAATATACTTTGGCTCTTCCATTCTCTACCAAGTTTTAAATCAAAATCATAAATTTTTTTATTCAACCTTAAGAACTCACACACTGCTTAAAAAGTTTTTTTTATAAAAAAAAAAACACACGTAAGAGAGGGGAGGCACGTGACCCCCTGCCCCTTCCCAAAGAAAGAAAAACTTGAACATGCAAGGCACTCCATAATTAGTAATAAATATCTAATTATTCAAGAATCAACCAACTGAACATGAGCCAAGACACAGTTTGCACCAGAAGAACAAGTTCATCAGTGGCAATGGCGAGGGTCATCAATGGGGAGAAATGTGCAAGAAGAAGGGCCGGGCGGTGCTTTTTCTTCTTTGCGAGGTGGATCCGCCACCAAGCCACGACCCCTGCCGCCGCGGCCACCACCACCGTGAGCCACCGTGAGCTTTCTACCATGAAAAGGCCTTGCACCAGCTTCAACAGGTTTGGTGGTAACTAAAATCAAAAACATGACAAGGACCATCATCTTAGCAACCTTGGACACAGCTTTCGGAAAGAAGTAATCCATTATTCTCTCGATTTGAAGAAATGAATGACGATTTTGAAAGATGATCAAAGAGAGGACAGTTTTTGAAAACCTTTTGTTTTTATGAAAGTAGTGGTGTTGTAAATGAGAATTGTGAAGAGGGTAATGAGTCAGTAGACATATATATAGGCGAGGACCAAATGTCCGTCCTCACACTCATCTATTGCCATCTCCGTCGTGTCACTTTTTCATGTATCAAACAAAACCCTATCCTATCGTATCCTCTTCAATTTGTATTATTTAAACATTAAGAAAAGAAAAAGAAGTAGAAGAGGAGGTTGGGATTTGTCTGCCACTTGCTGTTGTGGGTTTGACCAAATCACATGTCTCAGATATTCTTACATACAAGCCTCGTGACCAATCAATAATTTTTCATGTGGAAGAGTACGTGTACGTGTACGTGTACGTGTATGTGTCGGCGGTTAGTTATTATAAAATAGTGAGAGAGAAAAACGAAGAGAGAGTGTCGTGTGTATATGTGAGAGTGTCTGATGAGAGAGTTTGTGAGGAAATTTTTTTTTTTTTTGGTTATGTAATAAGATATCGAGTGGCATTATTTTCAATCAATCGTAAATATGTTTATATTATTATATACGTAAGTACTTAGATTGATTTTTTGAAATTTTGTTTCTCTTTATACCAAGTGTCCAGTGATTTATCAAAAAATAAAAAAAATTAGAAAAGAAAATAAGTCAAGACTTAAATTCAAGATCACAAATTTAATAAGAAATACTTTTATCAATTAAAATTATAATCAATATATGTTAAATATTTTATTTATTTAGGCCTCGTTTGGAAATAGGCTAATTTAGTAACTTTTTGGCTATTTGGCTAAAATATGAGCTAAAAAAACTAGTATGTTTGGGATGATTTTTTGAATTTTTACGAAAAGATGTGCAAAAAGTAAAGAGAAAAGAGAATTTTTGATTTTTTAGTATGAGTTGTTAACTTTTTGATTTTTTTAAGTGACTTTTAACTAAAAAAAGTCACTTACCAAACGAGGCCTTAACTTACATATGAGTCACGTGTGTCAACCAATGGTGTATTATATATAGGTACAAACATGCTAAACAGAACAGAGTGAAGAAGAAATAAAGATAAAGAAGTGGATGTCATGTGAAATGTATATGGCGTGATAATTTGCCGGCCTTTAATTCTGTTTGTGTTTTTGTCGTCTTCATGTTTGTCTTCAAACTGGATTCTCTTACTCTCTTGCTCTCTGCTAATTTGAATGCTTGGATATTTCCTCCCGCAAAATTACACTTATATTTTATATAAAATCTCATTTTGATTTTTACATATAAAATTGTGACAGTCAATTATCTATATTTTTGGTCAAATTTTACTTAGATCCTTGCACATAACTCCCTACACTTAACTGGATTCACTAGTGTATTATAAAATTGTAACAATTAACTCTATGTACTTATAAAATCGTAACAATCAACTCACTGCACTTCTAATTAAGTGTCAATGTCTTCCTTTTGTTATTCCATCATATCTATCTATCTGTATATTGTATAAGGAAAATGTAATTTTTAGTGAGGAGTCTTGTGAGAGTTTCAATATCTTATACTAATTTTCTTAATTTTAAATAATTAAAAAAATCTCCATTAGTTAGTTTTTATTTGATAATCTCACATTGGGAGAAGAAGGAGCAAAATGAGTTATTTTACTCCTATAAAGTGAATCTTATACGCTCATATCATTTAATATTGTAGTGTTGTGCATGTTTCAATTCAACATAGTTTAAATTTTAAAAATTTTAATTAATTAATTTTGACCTACCTGATTAGACTAAATCATTTTTGATTTGATTGATTCGTTGGTTTAACTGCGATTTTAGCGATTTTATCAAAATATATTGATTAGATTTATTTGATTCAGGAAAAGGGAGTTTTTAGTGTGGAGCCTTGTAAGAGTTTCAATATCCTGTACTAATTTTCTTGATTTTAAATAATTAAGAAAATCTCCATTAGCTAGTTTTTATTTGACAATCACACATCGGGAGAAGAAGAAAAAAAAAAATGAGTTGTTTTACTCATATAAAGTGGATCGTATACTCTCATCCCATTTAATATTGTAGTGTTGTGCATGTTTTAATTCAATATAGTTTAAATTTTAAAAGTTTTATTTAATTAATTTTGACCTACCCAATTACGCAAAATCATTTTTTATTTGATTGATTCGTTGGTTTAATCGCGATTTTAGCAGTTTTATCAAAATATATTGATTGGATTTGTTTGATTCGAAATAAACTAAAGATTAATCTGATTAAAAATTGAAAAACTGAGATAGCTTGATTAGAAATAAACTTTTTGTCTAAATAATCGTTAATTTTTATTTTACAATCCTGCATTGGAAAAAGAAGAAGAAGAAAAAAGTGAGTTGTTTCACTTATATAAAGTGAGTCTTAATCGTACAGTATTATGTATATTTCAATTCAAGACAGTTTAAATTTTAAAATTAAAATATTATGTAAAAGTTTTAATTAATTAATTTTTGTATAAGTTGGTCGGTCATTTGACCTAACCGATTGGGCTGAACCATTTTGGGTTTGACCAATTCGCCAGTTTAATCGTGATTTCTTATATTGATTTTATTAATTATAAATAATTAAAAAAATTTCCATTGACTAACTTTCATTTAACCATATAAAAATAAAACTCTAATTAGTTTATGATTTATTTTCTAATCCCACATCGAGAGAAGAAAAAAAGTAAAGTTTGTTTCACTATCTATATATATATATATAAGCAAAATGAGATTTTTAGTGAGAGCCTTGTGAAAGTTTCAATATCTCATACTTTTTTTCTTAATTTTTTTTTAATTTTAAACAATTAAGAAAATTTTCATTGGTTAACTTTCATTTAGCCACATAAAAATAAACTTCTAATTAGTCTATGATTTATTTGACAATCCCACATTCGGAAAAGAAGAAAAAATTGAGTTGTTTCATTTATATAAAATGAATCTTATACTCCCATTTAATATTGGGCATGGTTTAACTCAATATAGTTTTAATTTTTGTTTTAGTTTTGTTGGTCTTTTGACCAAGCTGATTAGGTTGAATCATTTTTTATTTGATTGATTCGTTGGTTTAGCCACGATTTTGGTGTTTTTTTTTATCAAAACATATTTTTTAGTGTTTTTATCAAAACATATTGGTCAAATTTGCTTGATTCGAAATAAACTAAAGATTGATCTGATTAAAGATTAAACGACTAAGATTGCTAGATCAGAAATAAACTTCTCGCCCAAATAATTGTTAAGTTTTATTTTATAATCCCACTTCGAAAAAAGAAGAAAAAAAAGTGAGTTGTTTCATTTATAGAAAGTGAACTTTATGTTCCCATTTAATATTGTAATATTGTAATATTGTATATGCTTCAATTGAAAATAGTTTAAATTTTAAAATTAAAATAACATTTAAAATTTTTAATTAATTAATTTTTGTATAAGTTGGTTGGTGTTTTGACCTAACCGATTAGGTTAAATCATTTTCGGTTTGACTTATTTCGCCGGTTTGATTTATTTTGCTGGTTTAACTGCGATTTCTCATACTGATGTTCTTAATTTTAAACAATTTAAAAAATCTCAATTGGCTGACTTCCATTTAATCATATCGAGAGAAGAAGAAAAAAAGTGAGTTGTTTCACTTATATAAAGTGAATCTTATATTCCTATTTAATATTATAGTATTGAACATAGTTCAGTTCAAGATAATTTAAATTTTAAAATAAAGACTCTAATTAACCTATGATTTATTTTATAATCCTATATCGAGAAAAGAAAAAAAAAAAAAAGGTGAATTATTTCACTTATACAAAGTAAATCTTATATACTCATATTTAATATTGCAGTGTAGTGCATGTTTTAGTTCAAAACAGTTCAAATTTTAAAATAAATTTGAAAATTTTAATTAATTAATTTTTGTGTAAATTGGTTAGTCTTTTGATTTCGCCGATTAAGCTGAATCATTTTTTGTTAGACTGCTTCGTTGGTTTAATCACGATTGTAGCAGTTTTATCAAAATATATTAGTTAGATTTATTTGATTCGACATAAAACTAAAGATTGATTTGATGAAATATTGAATGACTAAAAATGCTTGATTAGAAATAAATTTTCCGTCCAAACAATTATTAACCTTTATTTTATAATCTCACATCAAGAAAATATTGGAAAAGTGAGTTGTTTCACTTATATAAAATAAACTTTATACTTTCATTTAATATTGTAGTATTGTGCATGCTTCAATTTAAGACAGTTTAAATTTTAAAATTAAAATAACATTTAAAAGTTTTAATTAATTAATTTTTGTATAAGTTGACTGGTCTTTTAACCTAGTCGATTAGGTTGAACTATTTTCTTTTTGACTGATTAGTTGATTTAACCGCGATCTTAGCGGTTTTATAAAAATATATTGGTTAGATTTATTTAATTCGAAAAAAATTAAAGATTGATCTAATTAAATATTAAATGACTGATATTGTTTGATTCGAAATAAACTTCCTACCCGAACAATTGTTAATTTTTATTTTACGCAATCCCACATCGGGAAAAAATGAAAAAAGTGAAAAACAGTTTAAATTTTAAAATAAAATAAAATTTAAAAGTCTTAATTAATTAATTTTTGTGTAAATTGGTTAGTCTTTTGGCCGATTTTAACGATTTTATCAAAATATATATATTGTTTTATTTCTAAAATGTATGTTTTAGTTTTATGACAAACTTTAATATAGAATAAGCTAAAACTAAAAAATTTATAAAACGAATTTTATTTTTATTCTATCATAAATATAATTTTTTTAATTTAATTTATTTTTCATCTTTACTAATTAAATTATGACATCTATTTCTTATTGTGAACCTAGAGTATACAATTAATGACATGACAACTGCAATATATATATATATTCTAATAAAATAATTAAAATTTAATTCATTCTAAATTATTTTTCTATACTTTTTAAATAAATTTTGTAATTATTTATTTAGTCCATGCTTCGCATAGATTCATATGCTAGTATATATATATAAATACAGTGAATTTTACTGTCAAAATTAATTAGAATAATAAAAAATATCACATAACATATATTTATTTACATACAAAAATTACTCGCGTGTGTGATTGTAATGTGTGTGTGTGTATGTGTATGTATTTGTTGGCTTTTTGGCTTTTCGAAGGATAGTTTTGTAAATGCGAGCGTGCCAGCAAGGATCAATCAGTCCTTACAGAAATTATAATTGCCAACCAATTTATCAGACGATTGTGTTTTAGTTCTTTCAGCCTCAATGAAGAGGACTTTTACTGGTGGCTTGACTTAGGAGAAATTAAGAGAAAATAACAAGTAATATGAAGAACAATCGCAGTATTTCATTAAAAATGAATACTTACAATAGTCCAAACTCAGCCTCGAAGAGGTTTACAGCAACAGTCTACTTGAATCTACTTGAAACTACTCCTAGGAATCGAAGTGCAGTGCAGGTATTTAAAGGACAAGTATTTAAAGTGCAGGTATTTAAAGTGCAGGAAATGTAAAAACTGGGAAAGAAAATATAAAGTAAATGACTGGTTTGTATGATCTGAGTCTGGGGGTTTTTTTCTGGGGACTTCCTTGCTATTTATACTTGCCAAGGATGACCTTCGAACTGCACTTCAAACCGTCGAACTGCTCCTCCATGATTGCTGATCATGCTGCCTTAGAAGTAGTTCCACTACGCCATCACTTGCAGTTAAACTTCCCTCTTATATTTGAATTTGAATATGAGTAACCGTTGAGGCCACGTCATCTTTCGTCTCTTTACTGATCTGGTGCTACTCGGATCACGTGAGAACCAATTGTCATCGCCACGTGTACGATCAGGATTGAAGACGTGAATCATCTTCCCATAATACCCTTACTCTGCCGCGTGTCGAATTGTTACTGGCTTTTACAAAATATATAGCCAACATTACCCCCCGCACTAATATACCCAATACTTGGTGATATTAGTGGAACGAAAAAACTTCTCCCGCGTTTTTGGAATGTGCATGGAATCCACTTTCAGGAAACATAACCGTCACCTATTAGGTGATCATTAGCATTAACTCTCAATTTCAATATCTTTAGCATCCGAACGGATTATGGCTCAATCAATTTCTCACTCTACTGATCAAGCATACGAAGAGCCATTGAGTAATGCTGTTTCCCCTCGAAAGAATCTTCACGCATTCATTATCCATCTTTATCCGCCCTTCCATATTCAGGTCGTGGAGGCTTTTGCGAATTATCAATCTTTGGACTATGAGCACATTGCCATTAACCCTTCGATTCACAACTTCGTAAATACAAGAATTTCTTCCTCTAGCATCCCTTTGTACTTTGAACAAACTACCTTCAAATCTTTGCTTCGACAAGATACAAATATGGATTTGGGAAGTTCTTCTTCACACACCTCTGCATGGGATGAAGCTATAATTTCTTCATCGTCTGGGGCTTCTGGTTGGACAAACTGGTCGACCTCTGAGACCTATGATGTAAGGGAGCGCATCAACCATCATTTTGTTGAGTTTACTGACCCCTTGGAGTTTCCTTCCTTCGCTCGAAGTTCAGTGGTCTACCCTTACGTGCCCATTGACCTTCGACGTAGTTTAGAAGAGAATCTGCTTGTGGCCTGGTATACCTCATCCATGCCTACAAAGATAATGCATCCTACCCAGCGCCCAGAAGAAGCACAAGGATACAGTCCTTCATTCTTAGCCAAGAAGGCGAAGATTTGTTCTTCTGATTGGCTTGATTACATTAATGCCTTTGTTCCTTCCACTCCCATGCCATCTCTTACAATAGAGGCATCCACACCTTCTTCTTCATCTTCTGAATTTGAAGCCTCTACTCCTTCTTCTCCTCCCGCTCTTTCCTGGATAGAGAAACTAAGGCTTGCTCTTCCAATGGACACAGTCTTTTCACCTTACAACCCTCCATTATCCCCTTCTCCAGCTGAGCGGAAACAAGCTCAACTTCTGCTAGCGGCTTTCTCTCACTTGCCTTTCAATGTTCTTGAGGATGATACCCCTCTCAAGAACTTTCAATGGGCTTGTGATATTTTGACCAGGGGCCATATCCTTAACCCCATTGCCCAAGCAGAACTTCACCTATTTCTGGACCAACTTCCGGTGCTTCTCCACTGGCATCGAAATTCCCTGGTTGCTACGCAATCTTTGGATCAACTCTCATCCCTACGAATTCATGCCCAATACGAAGCAGAGAACTTCCTCGAAGAGTTCGATGACTTCAGAAATAAAGAGTCTGCGTATTGGGACGATTTGGTTATGGATGAGTTGGAACAAACACTGAGGGAGGAAGCTTTCGAAATAAAGGCTGAGGAGCTCTATTATGAAGTAAGAGCACACCAGCTTATGCAGCCAACATTGGAGGAGATAGAAGAAATAATAAGGAAAGAACAAAAATTCATTGATCATTGTTGGATGAAATTCCATGACCTTGTTATTTATTCTATTCCTTATTTTTATGAGCTCGAATTCGTACCCAGATAGGGTTACCTGATGTAATTGTTTTGGCTTTAATACAAACAAAGTTCTTTTATATTCGACATTGTCTGATTTTGTTCCTTTTGTCTTTAAAAGCCAACTCATAGCTTCGAATTGAACAATCTCATTCTTCGAATCTGGATTTAATTGTCTAATGAAACGCCAAAGGAGCCAACATGTCAATTTATGGAATACAGTTGACAATTCTGGCTGTTACCACTTGGAATCAATGCTCTGAACTTTAACAGCATTACTCCTCAAAACTAACTTTAACCAATACATGGTCATGGCTAATATAACCAATCAATTTCAAATTAACTAGTTTGCCTCGAAGAGTAATCCACATTGTTCTGGTTCAAAAGCAATTCCTTTTTTTTTTATAATAAAACCAGCGATTGGTTTCAATGTGACAAATAGTGCTTCTTATCCCTAAAAGGATCCGAGGATTTGCTTCGAAGGTCATTACTTTGATACACAGGTCCTAAAACCCTTTGAAGTAGACCAATATTTGAACAGTTCAGTCCATGAGCATGTAGTATGCTTCGAAGCTGGCTTCCGTATTTCGAAGCCGTTTGTTTGAATTTTGGCGCCAAAATTTGGCTTCGAAGCCAAACATCTTGCTTCGAAGCTGGCATCAGCGTCCGGAATGTGCTCTTCCCTCCAAAAATTATCAATATTGGAAAGAACTCCTCGTATTCGTACGTTTTTAGTACTTAACGACTTATGAGATGTATTTCTGGACACAAAGGCTTTTGAAACCCCTCTGCTCACTTACGCATACAAACCCTCATCTATCTCTCACTTTTCCTACTCCCTTCTGTACTTTCCGAAAAAGCATACTATCAATGGCCTCTTCTCCATCAGGAATCCCATCCATAGAGCGTGTGAGCTCATCTGTGGCCTTGAAAAGGCTTATTGATGCTGAATGTGAGAAGTACAAGGCCGGGGAAAAAAGCGCTATCGATGGGCGTATCTTTGTTCCTCGTCACCATATGCAACAAGAGTACGTGCTTGGGCCCATATTCAAGGAGGTCCTTACTGAACTTCCTGCCTTGTATCCTCGTCTGGAGGATCAACGTCTTCTCTACGAAGGTAGTCTTGATTGGAAGAGCTGGAGAGTCAATCGCCCTCACCGATGTTGGCCCACGATGAGACCAGAGTGGCAAGAATGGTATGACCGAGTTGTCCCTGCTAGGACACTGGACCTTCAAGAGCTCTGTCTTCTCGATGCCCTTCGACTATCTAGGGTAACTATCTCAGAAGACCCTTTTCTAGTTCCTGCTGCTTTATGCTTTTGGAACCCTATTTTTAATTTCTTTCAATTTAGATGTGGGATGATGGCCCCTACTGTTCTTGATATTTGCCATCTACTGGGAGTGTCCCCCATTGGTGCTCCCATTACACCAGATTTTCCTGATTTAGCAATCCCTTTCTCCCTCCCCTCTCTTAACTCATCTTATAGCGATTTTGTCAAAGCTGAGAACAAAAAAGAGGGTTTAGTAACTGATAGGGAATTCTTCTCCTTTTTGTTGTATTGGCTGTGCAAATTTCTCTTCTGCACTTCTTCTCAAAGGATCATGCCGGAATTTGCCCCTCTCACCAAAGTCTTTGTCTTGCAAAAACGGGTAGCCTTAGCTCCGTATATCTTGGGCCATGTATATAGAGTCTGTTCTCTCTTTTGTGAAAAACCCTTAGATGCTAACCAAGGGGGGCCATTCTGGATCCTTCAGCTTTGGCTTTTCGCGTACTTTACCGATTTGCAATCCAAATGCCTCAAATTTGCTGGGTCACATTCTTTTACCCATGGCATAAGATTAGCCAATGCCTCACTTTACCCCTCCACTTTTGCCTTTTATTTCTCTTTCTTTCATCAGCTGCCAGCCGCTCCTCCTCTTCATTATTTCCGTCCCTTCGAAGCCAGTATTGGCCCGACTTGGTTGAATAATTTCCTAAGTGACAAGCTCTGTATCTCGCCTGCTCACAAGGAGATATGGGCTTCTTTCCTGCTTCCCAGAGAACTATTCATTGGGACCACCAATCCTAGAGCTTATAAATGCATAGCTGAGCCTTATTGTCCTGCCCAATTTGCTAGACAATTTGGCCTCACACAAGGAGTTCCAATTCCGCTCTGCAGCAACACTAATCTGAGCCTTACCAAGAGGGATTTGAAGGTTCGGAAGTCAAGGCTGGAAGAGGCAACCTTTAAGTTTATGGACGACTTGGCTAATTTTGAGTTCATCCCCTTCTCTCCTCAAGGTACTGTCTTGAAGAGATATCAAGATTGGTGGGTGAGCAACATGGAAGTCTATCTGGCCATCTCACTTCATAACTCACTAAAGATGCTGGATGTGCCTAAGCCCAAGGGAGTTGAGATTGCCATTTCTTCCACTGTTTCAGTTGCAGTTCCTGCTATAACTCGATCCACTTCTGCTGTTTCAATTCCTGCTAGAATCACCCGAGGTATATACCTTTGTCTTCCTTTTCCTTTGGTCTTCTATACAACACTGGTTGTCTTATCTTTAATTCTTCTTCTATGAAGGTGGTCAACAGCAAAAGAAGAGGAAACTGCTTGATCCTGAAAAGAAAACAACTGCAACACAAGAAGAAGAAGAAAAGGAAGAAGACCAAGAACACGAGCCACCCTTGATGAGGAGGAAAAGAGTAGCAGATTTGGTCCAAGAGGAGACAGCTACTAAGGAATCAGAAGAGGAGCTTATTTTTGGGGCATCTGAGCCTCAAGCTGAAGGGGTTGAGAGGACAATTGAGGAGCAGACAAAGCCAATTCAAAGGGAAAAGAGAAGAAAAATTACTGTCTCTCTTTCTGACTTTGATGTCTCTCCTTTTGATTTTGATGAAGATTCTGATTCCGAGACAATTGCCCAAGCAATAAGAAAGAGGAGGAAAGTAACCGCTTCAACTGCTACCTTGGTTAAAGACCCCATTCATGAAGCAGCTGCCAAGGTAGTGGAGCAAGAATATTCCAAAGCAATAGTTGTCTTCGAGAGGGCTGAGAAGAGACGGCAGCAACAAATTTTAAGAGAAGAAGCTGCTGCTGCTGATGTATTGCACAGGGAAATGGCAAGAAGGCAACAAACTGCCGAACATTACTTCCTTCGCAGCTCTCCCATAAGTGCTAGTGCTTCTGAGACAAGTAATTTCCTTCACACTTCCATTGCTTTTCTTTTGTTAACTTTTGACACTGGATTATGACATTGCTTTTCGTTTCTTCTTCTTGCAGCAACACCTACTGCATTCATCTTTCCAGTTAGGCCTCCCTCAATTTCAATTGAGGTCGATCAAATGCAGAATGTGAGGGTTGTTCAAATCGCACTCCCACTTTCAAGGCCTACATTTGATGTGCCTTCTTTGAGCCCCAGCATTCCTCCATCTCTCTTCCTTGGTCTAGAACCATATCTTCCTTTTTTGGCTTTTAACCCACCTCAGTATGCTTCTTCAATTCTTGCTCTTTCTCCTTTTCTTACAGAAAAACCAACTGCTACTCCGTCTCTAATGGCAGTTGATTCTCCCACAGAGGGTGCTGGTAGTTCTCCAATTCATAGTTTATCACCTATGTCCACTTCCAGCCCCTCTTCACTTGATTCGTTGGTGGCTAAGACCATGGAGGCTGCCAAAGATGTTCCATCCTTTTCTCCCATCCCCATGCAGTCCTCTGTGTCTTCCACCACAACACTCTCTATGCCTCCCATGTCCAGGGATGAGGTAGACATCTTCGAAGGAAGATTGGCTAGTCTCTTCGACATATCCTCCTCCTCTCCAACCCTTACTGCTGATGCTGAGCCATTAGTCTTGGCTGATTCCTTGCTGGAAATCTTCGAGAGTCCTTCTTCTCCCGGCAGCAAGCCTCCTGCACCTTTAATAGATCTAGACACATGTTTGGAACTGCTAACTTCCTTTTCGAAGATTCCCTTTGAGGCTCTACAAAGGCCTATCATTAGAAATGGGTTTCTTCAGTGTTGCAACATTGCTGAACAGTCCGGCATGAATGTCTCAAGTCATCTATCCCAGGCTGCAGCTACTATTGATTTCTATCTTAACATCTGTCATGCTGCTAAGACTGCGGATGAGAAGCTGGTTAGAGATCAGAGTTTTGTTTCCCAAGTGCATACTAAAGTAGCAGATCTCAAGGAACAACACTCTTCTGTCTCCCAGTTTCGAATCCAACTGCTGGAGAAAAAAGCTCAACTTGAAGAGGAGTTGGCTGCAGTAAACCAAGCCTTGGTTCGAACTGATACCAAATTGCAAATTACCAACCAAGAGCTGGCTGACCGAAAAGAAGACATGGCTACAGCTATTCAACTGTTTCCAGCACTTAGCCATAGGAAGTCCACTGTACAAAAACAATTAAGACACTGTAATGATTTTTGGGCCAATCTGTGGCACAATGTATTTAATTCTTTATAAAAGAACACATTTTGTCTATCATTTGAGTAGTCTTATGTTTGCGTAGTTGATGCTTTATGTTATTCCTTGTGTTTCCCAAATGGTTGGAAAATAAGGTTTTAAATATCTGCCATTAATCTTTTTGGGATGTACATAACCATTCAAATTTCTTAAATGATATGCCCCAAAAGGCAGAACTCTATGAATTTGGTATGGTCCTTCCCAATTAGGTGACCATTTGCCAAACTTATGGCTTTTAATCCCTATTGGGAGTATTGTTTTCCATACCAAATCACCTTCATCAAAGCCAATGTGTTTGACCTTTTTATTATAATTCTTGGCTGCTTTCTTCTTCTGGAAAAGAATGCTATTTAATGCCAAAATTCTGGCTTCATCTATAAATTCTAATTCCAAGCACATGCTTTGATGGTATTGCTCAGGAACTAACTGATCTTGGCATCTTACCCTTAAAGATTTAACATTGATTTCCACAGGTAAAACTGCATCATGCCCATATACCAAGGCATAAGGAGTAACCCCTGTGCTTGACCTTGGGGAGGTTCTGTAAGCCCATAACACATCTAACAATAGGTTATGCCAATCCCTAGGATTATCCTCCACAACCTTTTGTATTCCCTTTTTTAAGGACTTATTGGATGATTCAGCCTGACCATTAGCTTGTGCATAATAGGGTGTAGAATTAACAAGGCTAATTCCAAACTCTGCCACAAAAGACTTCACCATTTTCCCATTGAACACAGTCCCATTATCAACTGTTATGGTTTGTGGAATGCCAAATCTATGGATCAGATCTTTAATGAACCCAATAACCTCTGTTTGGTCTACAGCCTTGTATGGCTTAGCTTCGACCCACTTAGTGAAGTAATCGGTAGCCACTAAAATGAAACAATGATGTTTCGAAGAGGGTGGGTGTATTTTTCCCATCATATCCATGGCCCATCCTCTGAATGGCCAAGGCTTCACTACTGCATGTAGGTCAGTTATGGGCACATGCCTTATTGTGCCATGCTTTTGGCATGCCTGGCAGCCCTTTGCATATTCTATGCAATCTTTAAGGATAGTTGGCCAGTAATAAGAATGCCTTCGAAGCAACCATCTCATCTTTACGCCGGGTTGATGAGCACCACAAATGCCTTCATGAACCTCAGCCATAGCTGTTAATGCTTCTCTTGGGCCTAAACATTCTAGCAATAGGCCATCTCCCCCCCTTTTGTAAAGAGCATTACCATACATTATGTATTGCATAGACTGCAATTTAACTTTTCTGCTGGCCTTCGAAGATGGACCAGCCAAATACTGCATTATTGGATGCCTCCAATCTTGTTCTTGCAAGTCATTATGATTAACTTCTAAGACTACATTCCTTTTATTCAAAGGTGGTATCAATTTTTGATATGTTGTTTGGCTTATGTCCCTTTGGGTATTATCCCTTCTCTTGAAGTTCGAAGCTTTCTGAGCCACATCATTAGCTCTATTATTCAAGAATCTTGGAACATGAGTTACATTTGCTACTTGAAATTGAGAAAGCAGATGTAATGCAACAACATAATATGGTAAAATACTTATGCTTTGACACTTGAAAATCCCATTTACTTGGTTAACCACCAACTGAGAGTCTCCAAATATATCAACTGCATGTACTTGTAATCCAATAAGGATCTCTAGTCCCACTATTAAGGCTTCGTACTCAGCCTGGTTATTGGAACAAGTAACTTCATCCACTCTGAAACCATGTGTGGTTTCTACCCCTTGTGGAGATTTAATCACAATACCAATTCCAACTAAACCATTGGCTTTCGATCCATCGAACCACATCTGCCATGGCTCAACACTGGTCATGCCAAGTTCCATTACTTCTTGGTTCTCTGTTTGAGATGGATGGTCTGCTAGAAAATTGGCTAAGACTTGCCCTTTTACTGCCTTTTGAGGGACATATTCTAAATGAAATTCTGATAAGGCTAGTATCCACTTGCCAATTCTTCCCCTCAACATAGGTCTTGACAACATATACTTAACCAAATCTGTGGTTGCAATCACCAAGACAGTTGTAGGTAAAAGATAATATCTTAATTTCATTGCAGCAAAATACAAAGCAAGGCACAGCTTTTCGACAGCTGAGTATTTACATTCACAAGAATTTAAAAACCTACTAAGGTAATAAACAGCTTGTTCCCTGCCTTCTTCATTGTCCTGGGCCAAGAAAGCTCCCAATGAATCTTCTGCTGCAGCTATATACAACTTCAAGGGCTTGTTTCCCTTTGGTGGCATCAGTACTGGAGGATTGGCCAAGTAGGCTTTAATACCTTCGAAAGCAATTTGATGCTCTGTTGTCCAGACAAATTCTTCTTCATCCTTCAGCTTGATGGAGGCTTAGCTTCGATGATGGCTTTGGCTTTGTTCTGATCAATCTGTATTCATTTCTTGTGCACCACATAACCCAAGAAGTTTCCAGATGATACACCAAAAGCACATTTGAGAGGATTGAGTTTTAGCTTGAACTTCCTCATTCTTTCAAAAGCTGTTTCTAACTGAAACAGATGTTCTTTCATGGACTGGGATTTCACTATAATGTCATCAATATAACACTCTAGATACCCTCCAATGAGATCATGAAAGATGGTGTTCATAGCCCTTTGATATGTTGCCCCAGCATTCTTCAGGCCAAATGGCATTTTAATCCATTCGAAGGTGCCAATATTTCCAGGACATCTGAATGCTGTCTTGTGGATATCCTCCTCCGCAATGCAGATTTGGTTATAACCAGAATGCCCATCCATCATTGACAAAATTTGGTGTCCTGCTGAACTGTCTACCAGTAGGTCCACTATAGGCATAGGGTACTCATCTTTGGGAGTTGCTAGGTTTAAGTTTCTGAAATCGATGCATACCCTCATTTTACCATTCTTCTTAACTACAGGCACAATATTAGATAGCCATTCAACATACCTGGCTGTCCTAATAAAGCCTGCCTTAAGTAGTCTAAGAATCTCCTCTTTGACCTTCTGAATTACTTCTGGACTCATCCTTCTCGGTTTCTGCTTGTATGGCTTGAAATTAGGCTTCATAGGGAGTCTATGTTCCACTAATGACCTATCCAATCCTGGTAGTTCATTATAAGACCATGCGAAGCAATCTTTGTATTTCTTTAAAACAACCAACAACTGGTCTCTGTCCAGAACGTTCAAACAAGCACTTATATAGGTTGGCTGTTGTACAGAACCTTCCCCTAAATTCACTTCTTCTAAGGGGTCTTGTGTCTGAGAACTTACTAAAGCTTCCTCTTTGATTCCTTCTACCTTCGAAGCATATTTCTTGCTTTGCTCCACTCGCAAGTTCTCTGGTTCCACATCCTTACCTTCTTCCTCATAGACAAAATCTGTCCATAAGGCATCCTCCTCTTGTATCTCCTGGACCTTTGTCTCAATGTCCAATGCGCAATATTTCCCAAGGGTCAAAATTCTGACCTGTAGCTGCTCCTGTTTACAGCCAATCATCATGGCTTCTCTTTCTTGCTCCTGTACTTTCTGGACTATTGCTTCTACGTCCAATGGTGAGAATTTAACCAGAGCCAAAGACTTGGCTTCTTGCTCTTCATCTCTTTGCCTATAACCAGGCATCATTGTCATCTTTCACGACAACCTCTTCATCAGCACTCTCTTGGACTAAGTGCTTTAGGTGTGTCACTTCCTCATCAGCCGTCACTTCGGCTGAGCCATCAGCTTTCCTTAGTATACTGAGTGGTGTTACTCCCTCAATATACAACTTGGCCTCTGCAAAGTCTGCACAGGCTATGAAGGGTTGAGGATCTGCATCAATTTCCTCTGTCTCTCCATTGCCCAAGGCCATCATGATCTTCTGATGCAAAGAGGAAGGCACACATTTGTTGGTGTGGATCCAATCTCTCCCAAGTAAGGCATTATATTTGGCATTGCTGTCGATGACGAAGAATGCTGTCATACAATCCCTGGTTCCCACACTCAAATTAATAGGCAGAATCCCTTGAGCCATCTGTTTATCTCCAGCAAAACCAGCAATAGTCGTGCTGGTTGGGATCAACCTGGGATTCTTTTTCCCTAGTTTCTTCAAAGAAGATTTCGGTAATAAGTTCACTGCTGTCCCATTGTCTACCAGGACTCGGTTTAGCTGTATCCCATCAAAGAAAGCCTTGATGTACAAAGGCTTGACATGCTGGGTCATGGAATTTGAGGGATATTCAAAAGGGTATGAGAGGTTGATGCTCACTTCTTCCTCGCTCTCATACTCAGTTTCCATTGGAGTAGCCATTTCAGGAGCATCCTGTACCATACTCACTTGTGACTCCTCACTAGATACAGGAATTGGATCCATGTCTTGGTCACCATGACCCTCATTTTCAGCCTGGAATTCATAAGGTAGTATGTGTACCATATTGACTGATACAGGGGGAAATGAGCCAAACTGGATGGCTGACTGTACCTTCTTCCCCTCTTGGCTACCTTGCTCAGTGTCCTCAGCAGCATCCTCCATGCTGCACTCTGGTATTTCATTGATAACTGATCCCTTCGAAGGATCCTTTTCAACTGGTTCTTCAGTCAGAAATGTGTGTTCAGCCATGAAGGCTTCGAACATTTCTTCTTCTGCCATTTCCTTCTTTTGGCTCATGTCAATCTCGTCTCCCACTTCGCTATCACTTTCCATCAGAGCCTTCTCCAATCCTGCCAAACTAGACTTCTCCCTGGCCTTTAGTTCAGAATGAACTTGGGCCAATTGTTCTTTGCTACAAACCACTTTGCTTTGTAGAGTCGATTTTGGAGTATGGTCTGACTTCGAAGTTTTCTTTCCTTCTGTCTTGACCTGTGAAGAACTCTCTCCACTTTCTTTCAGATCTTGCTGGTACTGGGTATACCTGCGTTGAATTTTCCTTCTTTGTGATCTGGAAATGACTGGGACCATATCTGGTTCCTTTGTCTTTGGATGTTTAAGTAATACCCAATTGTTTGGGGCCACCAAAGGAGGCTTAACCATCCTGCCTTGGTTTCCAACATCCCTTTGAGTAGGTGCCTCCCTAGGTTTGTTCTGCATTACAAACCAATCTGGGACCCCTGGTACCCACGAGCTCACTGATCCAGATGTCGAACTGTTTCCTTCTACCTTCGAAGCCACCTTCGAAACTGACTGTGAAGGTAAATGCTTGGCTCTGACTTCATGTTTCGAACCTGATTCAGTCCTTCGACGAAAAGAGCCATTTTCTGTCCTTCGCAGGGTTGGTCTAAAGGGCCAATCTCTGGCTTTACTCCCATAACCTGAACCCCTCTCCAATCTTCTTTCAGAATGGCTGCTTTCTACTCTGTAGTAGTTAGGTGGCCTAGACTCATACACAGGCCTCTTGCCTTTAGCATGCATTCTGTCCACTACAGGTTCAACCACTAATGGGCGTTGCCTGTCACCAGCCGGATACGGCCTTTTGTTGTGAGCATTGGTTGATTTAGGACGTCTCTGAACATCCTTATAGTATTGCTTCCCATCAATTGGAAGCCCCTTTAACCATTTGTAACTTAATCTGCATCTGGGACACATCCTCTGCACTACAGCTGCTTCGAGAGAATCATCGTCCAGTGCTTCTTCATCAGAGTGTTCCCTCTGACGTGAGAAACCTTGTCCAATAGTTGGTGGGTTTCCAATCTCCTTCTTGGCAGTTGTCTGGTTGGCAATATGCATTTGCACATTGACCTCTTCCAATTCCTGCAGAGATAGATTCTGAAAGTTTGGTACAACCACATTAGCCGCGCTTTCTCCAACTTCTGGAAATGGGTTGCTGTCAATTCCCATGGCTTTTTCTGTTTTGGCTGGGAACTTCAAACTTCCTTTTCGAATTTGCTCTTGGATCCTGTCTCGAAAAACAATACAGGTTTTAGTTGAGTGAGACCAAGAATTATGCCATTTACAGTATACTTTTCCTTTAAGTTCCTCTGGAGATGGCAGTTTGACTCCTTTTGGTAACTTAAGGAAATTGGCTGCAAGCAAATGATCAAAAATGTCATCTGCTTTTGTTAAGTCAAAAGAGTACTTTCTGTGAAAGTCTTTCTTTTTAAACTGTTGGTCGATGGTTGTATCCTTATGAATTAATGCTTCACAGATTACAGGTTCTTTGCCCACAATCTCTGCTGCATCAATCTCATAATTGGGATCTCTATAATACGTCTTATACGAAGCATTATTTCGATCTTGTTCCTCCTCTAGTAATGCTTCATATCGAGACACCTTATAGGTTAATTCGACCAAATCCCTAAATTCAGTTGAGTCAAATTTCTTTCGAAGTCTGAACTCTAAACCGTTTTGAGCCAATCTTACAAATTCTGACTCTGGAAGGATGACCCTACATTTATTTCGAGCCCTTTTAAATCTGGCAATAAACTGAGTAGCCTTTTCTTCAGGCCTTTGACTCAATCTTGCCAAGTCTGCCATGGACACCTCTGGCTCCGATTGGAAGAATTGGGCATGAAATGCCTCCTCCATTTGTTGCCAATTTTGAATGGAGCCAGGTGTAAGGTTGATATACCATACAAAGGCTCCCCCAGTTAGGGAATTTGGAAATAATCTCAGTTTCATGTAATCATGATTAGTGAATTCACCACATTGAGCAGCGAATCTGGCAATGTGCTCTACTGTTGATTGATTTCCAGTTCCATAGAACAAGGTAAAATCTGGTATTCTGAATCCTCTTGGATATTCATGTACCCTATCTACCCATTCTGGGTATGGTTTTCTGTATACAGGAGTCTGGACCCCCCGAGCCATCGGTCCACACATCTCCCTAACAATATCAACAATTTGGTCCCTAGGGACCATATTCTGTGCCTGCTGAACCAGTACTGGAGGAACAAACACAGGATTTGGTGGACAAACTTGTGCTTGTGGCCCTCTTGGTCCATAAGGTGGTACATTTGGGACTGGTTGTCCCTGTGGTACAGGTTGCTGTTGGGGATATGGGTAACCCCTTTGAGCCTGTCCTGCGAAGGGACCTGCGAAAGGTGCTGGAACAGGTGTTGTGTCCCTTCTATTTACAGGAAAACTCTCCAACCCCCCGGGTATAAATTCAAACAAAGGATTATTATATCCCCTTGTGCCAGGTATGGCTTCGAACATGGGATTTGTAACCATTCTCATGCCAATTTCTTGTACTTGCCCAGATCCACCAACATGTGTGGCTTCATTGTTGGGTACTGAGGCATTTTGGCCTACTACAGGCCTTGAAATGGGTTCATACCAAGACTGAGGCGATAGTCTTTCATAATTCTGAGTACTAGTCTGACCATTAGATTGTCCATTAATTTGCATAGGCTGTTTTTCTCTAGCCAATCTTTGCTGAGGGACATTTAAAACTTCCTCTGTGTGTCTTGTATTTGTTGGTTGGTGGTTATTCATTCGATCCAAAAAGGATGTTGCCCACCTTTCCATGGTGTTCATTAATTGTTGTCCCATAGCATCTACTAAGCCATCCCATGGATTTGTTGGCTGAGTAGCTGGAACGGTGGATGTTCCAATTCCTTGGTTTCGTCCAATATTATGAACATATGGTTCTTGTCCAGAAGTACTGGTCTGTTCGACCATAGGTTCTGATAATATAGGAGCCTCCACAGGATGTGTTACCACATTATCCTCTGGATTAGGTATTTCTACCTCTCCTTCTACGCCTTCTTCCAGACGTTCATTTTCTCCTTGTCGTCTTCTTCTAGCCATTTTAAATTAAGTCCCACTGGGCGTGCCAAAAATATATGTTGGCTTTTTGGCTTTTCGAAGGATAGTTTTGTAAATGCGAGCGTGCCAGCAAGGATCAATCAGTCCTTACAGAAATTATAATTGCCAACCAATTTATCAGACGATTGTGTTTTAGTTCTTTCAGCCTCAATGAAGAGGACTTTTACTGGTGGCTTGACTTAGGAGAAATTAAGAGAAAATAACAAGTAATATGAAGAACAATCGCAGTATTTCATTAAAAATGAATACTTACAATAGTCCAAACTCAGCCTCGAAGAGGTTTACAGCAACAGTCTACTTGAATCTACTTGAAACTACTCCTAGGAATCGAAGTGCAGTGCAGGTATTTAAAGGACAAGTATTTAAAGTGCAGGTATTTAAAGTGCAGGAAATGTAAAAACTGGGAAAGAAAATATAAAGTAAATGACTGGTTTGTATGATCTGAGTCTGGGGATTTTTTTCTGGGGACTTCCTTGCTATTTATACTTGCCAAGGATGACCTTCGAACTGCACTTCAAACCGTCGAACTGCTCCTCCATGATTGCTGATCATGCTGCCTTAGAAGTAGTTCCACTACGCCATCACTTGCAGTTAAACTTCCCTCTTATATTTGAATTTGAATATGAGTAACCGTTGAGGCCACGTCATCTTTCGTCTCTTTACTGATCTGGTGCTACTCGGATCACGTGAGAACCAATTGTCATCGCCACGTGTACGATCAGGATTGAAGACGTGAATCATCTTCCCATAATACCCTTACTCTGCCGCGTGTCGAATTGTTACTGGCTTTTACAAAATATATAGCCAACAGTATTATTTCAGTCAACGAACACAAAATATTCAAAACAATAAATTGGATCGGATTCGATATTGTTCAGTTAGATCCGATTACATATAAGATTGATCATATTCATGTCTATTAGATTATTAGATTAGATTTTACCTTATTAATTTTGAATTTATAGAACAGAGTTAGCTTAAAGTGCGAATGAATCAGTGTAATTTAGGATAAGATTAACTCATGTTTCATGTGACTCCAACAATGACGGGTTGGTGTGTGGTTGTAGATCGGGTTTTTATTTTGTGCTACAGATACATTGCATCTAAATCAAAACACTTTTTTTTAATACTTAATTTTAAAATATTTAAGTTAATAATAAAGCCTATCATTTTATTTTATTTATTTTTTGTTGCGAGCTCTGTTTTTGAAGTACTGGAAAATAATAATATTTTATTGATTTTTATAAGGAATAATAATATGACACTCTCTTTCAAAAAATATTGACAACAATTTTCATTTTTTGATTATAAACTAAAATAATGAATCTTTCATTTTAAAATCATGAAATATTATTTTGTAAAATTATTTCTTTCCATCACATTATGATTATAATCATCTCTAAAATATATATATAATTAATAATTTAAGAATGAAATACAAAAATTAGTGATAATTTGGGGGGAGATAAAATTGAAATTAACAATTTCGAATATATCAGAAACAACCTAACTTCAATCAATCCATCTAAACTAGAGTAAGAGTTGTAAGCAAGCCCGGTGGACTCACTCTGGAGTAGCCAAACTGGACCGGTAACTGGGCCAAGACTTTGATCTGTATGTAGCCCAACATTTGTAGCCCAAGACATATGGTGGGGTGATCCACATGGAAAAGCTGGCCTTCAATTACTTATCATTCTTCATAAGCGATGCTAACAGCATCCTTATACGTACATCCAAGGTGAGATTAGAATGGATGATGTATAACACCTACATAGAACCTGTGTATACAAGTAGGATAATTGAAAAAAAAAAAAAAAAAAAAACTCTTAGTCTGTATTTAATTGAAGAATTTAATTAGGGAAAGAAAAATATAAAGAAAATGAGAAAGAATAGATAGAATTCGAAGGAAATAGATAAAGTGCAAGGCCAGGTCTCTTTTGGCATGGAACACTTTTGGTCTAAAAGCTAAAAAGTGACTAAAAAAAATTAAAAAGCCTATAACCTATATTAAAATGTCAAGAAAAAAATTTCTCTTTACTTTTTGCATATCTTTTAGTAAAAAACTAAAAAATTATTCTAAATATACTATTTTTTTTTATCTCATATTTTAGTCAAAAAATCAAAAATTACTAAAATAATCTATTTCCAGACGAGGCCTAAGTCAACTTAAAAATTAAAAAGTAAAATTACATTAAGTGTGTTTGGTTTCAGTTTTCTGAATTTAATTTTTTGAAAATTGAGTTTTTTTATTTTTTATTTTTCATTTTTTTTGTTTTTAGTGAATATTTTTTAAATTTTAAGTAATTTTTTTACTTTTTTAGATGCACTTTACTTAGATATATCTAAATAGTAAAATATTTGTGAAAAAATATTTTTAAAAATTAATAAATATACAAAAATATGAAAAATGTACCGAATTTTTGTATTTTTTTGTTGTATTTTTTGGTATTTAGTGTATTTTTTAAAGGTTTTTTCACAAATATTATACATTTTAAGTGTATTTATGTTAGGTGTGTTTAAAAACTAAAAAAAAAAATTGCTTAAAATATTTAAAAAATTCATTGAAAACATTAAAATAAGGAAAATAAAAAAGTAAAATTTTCTGAAAATTGTTTTCTGAAAACCAAAACCAAACAAGCTGATTATTTTCTTACTCTTTTTTTCTTACATCAAATCATCTAATCAAATACAAAATATTACAACGGCGGCTAGAAGTGGCGGTGGTTGGAAAAAAATACAGTTCTGCTATAGACCTCGAATGACGTCTGCTGCGAATGGCTCCAATGAGCTGGTGGTCTCTTCTCGCACGCGTCGGCCACTTGCACCCAACCTTGTAGATTTCACGTTCCTAGAAACCGGAAGAGAAAACAAATCAGAAAGAAAAAGAAAGGTTTCAAGCTGAACAAAACCACAGTATTAATGATTCCATTCATTTTTCAAATCCTTTGTTCTCTTCTTTTTTCTCATATTACAAGTAGGGGTGCAAACGAGCCGAGCCGAGCCGAGCCTTGCTGGGCTCGAGCTCGGCTCGTTAAGCTATCGAGCTCGTTTATTGAGCTCGAGCTCGGCTCGATAAGGGACTAGGCTCGAGCTCGGCTCGGCTCGTTAATTTTTGTCGAACTCGAGCTCGGCTCGGCTCGGCTCGATAAATTTTTTTTAATATTATTTATATTATTTAAATATAAATTTTTAAATAAAAAATATTATTTATATTATTTAATATATAAAAAATACATTTATATTATTATTTATATATATATTTATATATTTTTAATATATAAATAATGTATTTATATATTATTTAATATATAAATAATATATTTATTATATAATTTAATTATAGATAAACGAGCCGAGCCTACCGAGCCGAACACAGGCGAGCTCGAGCTCGGCTCGTTAACGAAACGAGCCCAATAATCGAGCTCGAGCTCGGTTCGTTTACTAAACGAGCCGAGCCCTTATCGAGCCGAGCCGAGCCTGTTCACGAACAGCTCGGTTCATTTGCAGCCCTAATTACAAGTAAAAATGAATCAATAACAATGTGTCAAAAACACACTCTTAAAGATTATACATATATATATATATTTATATGTATGTACCCATTTATTTTATTTTTTTCTTCATGGGCTTTTTCATGGTAGTTTCCATCACAAATGCACACAATATCTCTTTCTAAATTGAGATCCCACATTTCCTCTTCAATCTTTTGAACAGATTTGCTCTGTATGGTAATCTACAACCCATTAATCATCACCCCCCCACCACACCCATCGTAAAATACTCATTATTCAAACCATTCCATTTTGTACCCATCACGCCATTTTATCATTAAACAAAAAAATCAAACCAGCCCAACTCTTTTTTTGTTCTTCAAAATAGTTTTGCTATTTTGCTCTTCCTTTTTTTTTCCCTGGTGGATCTGAGGTCTCTCTCTATCTCTACAACTATTAATACGTTTTGAATAGATGAGAGAGAGAGAGAGAGAAGAAGAAGAAGAAGAAGGACATAGAGAGAAGAAGCCCACGCATTGGTTGAGATTCGAGGCATTCGAGACTCGAAGTGTCGAGGCACCAAGCATTTCTGAAAAACAGTTCTGCTATAGACCTCGAATAAGGTCTGTCGCGAATGGCTCAAATGAGCTGGTGGTTCCTTCTTGCACACATCGGCCACTTGCACCAAACCCTGTAGATTTCAAATTCCTAGAAACCGGAAGAGAAAACAAATCAGAAAGAAAAAGAAAGGTTTCAAGCTGAACAAAACCACAACATTAAATATTCCATTCCTTTTTCAAGTCCTTTGTTCTCTTCTTTTTTCTCACAATACAAGCAAAGATGAATCAATAACAATGTGCCAAAAACACACTTTTAAAGATTCCATATGTATGTATTTATATATGTACCCATTTTTTTCATTTTTTTCTTCATGGGCATTTTCCTGGTAGTTTCCATCACAACTGTACAAAGTATCTTTTTCTAAATTGAGATCTCACCTTTCTTCTTCAATCTTTTGAACAAATTTGCTCTGTATGGTAATCTGCAACCCACTAATCATTACCCAGACCACACCCATCATAAAATACTCATTATTCAAACCATTCCATTTTGTACCCATCACACCATTTTATCATTAAACAAACAAATCAAACCAGCCCAACTCTTTCTTTGTTCTTCAAAATAGTTTTGCTATTTTGCTCTTCCTTTTTTTTTTCCCTGGTGGATCTGAGGTCTCTCTCTATCTCTACAACTATTAATAGGTTTTGAATAGATGAGAGAGAGAGAGAGAGAGAGAGAGAGAGAAGAAGAAGAAGAAGAAGAAGAAGAAGAAGAAGAAAAAGAAAAAGAAGAAAAAGAAGGACATAGAGAGAAGAAACCCACGCATTGGTTGAGATTCGAGGCATTCGAGCCTCGAAGTGTCGAGGCACCAAGCTTTTCTGAAAAACAGTTCTGCAATAGACCTTGAATGAGGTTTGCCGCGAATGGCTCGAATGAGTTGGCAGTTCCTTCTTGCACACATCGGCCACTTGCACCAAACCTTGTAGATTTCACATTCCTAGAAACCGGAAGAGAAAACAAATCAAAAAGAAAAAGAAAGGTTTCAAGCTGAACAAAACCACAACATTAAAGATTTCATTCCTTTTTCAAGTCCTTTGTTCTCTTCTTTTTTCTCACAATACAAGCAAAGATGAATCAATAACAATGTGCCAAAAACACACTTTTAAAGATTCTATATGTATGTATTTATATATGTACCTATTTTTTTCATTTTTTTCTTCATGGGCATTTTCCTGGTAGTTTCCATCACAATTACACAAAGTATCTCTTTCTAAATTGAGATCTCACCTTTCTTCTTTAATCTTTTGAACAAATTTGCTTTGTATGGTAATCTGCAACCCACTAATCATTTCCCGTACCACACCCATCATAAAATACTCATTATTCAAACCATTCCATTTTGTACCCATCACACCATTTTATCATTAAACAAACAAATCAAACCAGCCTAACTCTTTCTTTGTTCTTCAAAATTGTTTTGCTATTTTGCTCCTTTTTTTCTGGTAGATCTGAGGTCTCCCTCTATCTCTGTAACTATTAATGGGTTTTGAATAGAAGAGAGAGAGAGAGAGAGAGATAGAGAGAGAAAGAAGAAGAAGAATAAGAAGAATAAGGATAGAGAGAGAAGAAACCCACGAGTTGGTTGAGATTTGAGGCATTTGAGCCTTGAAGTGTCGAGGCACCAAGCATTTCTGAAAAACAGTTCTGCTACAGACCTCAAATGAGGTTTGTTGCGAATGGCTCAAATGAGCTGGCGGTCCCTTCTTGCACGCATCGGCCACTTGCATCAAACCCTGTAGATTTCACATTCCTAGAAACCGGAAGAGAAAACAAATCAGAAAGAAAAAGAAAGGTTTCAAGCTGAACAAAACCATAGCATTAAAGATTCCATTCCTTTTTCAAGTCCTTTGTTCTCTTCTTTTTTCTCACAATACAAGCAAAGATGAATCAATAACAATGTGTCAAAAACACACTTAGAAAGATTCTCTCTCTATATATATGTATGTATGTACCCATTTATTTTTTTTATTTTTTTATGGGCTTTTTCATGGTAGTTTCCATTACAACTGTTCACAGTATCTCTTTCTAAATTGAGATCCCATCTTTCCTCTTCAACCTTTTGAACAAATTTGCTCTGTATGGTAATCTGCAACCCATTAATCATCACCCACACCACATCCACGCGTTGATTGAGATTCAAGGCATTCGAGCCTCGGAAGTGTCGAGGCACCAAGCATTTCTAAAAAAAATACATATACGCTTGACAAAGTGTCCAATCACGAACAAGAAGTGGTAGTAGTTTAAAAAAATAACATATCAACAATGATATATTCTCCTAAATAATCAAAACAAAAAGACTTTTTAACTCTAAAATTATAATTATTTTATTTTTTCTCTCATAAAAATTTAAAAAGTCAAAAAAATCATTCTAAACTAGACTTTTTAACTCCAAATTAAAATAACTAAAAAGTTCAAAAATTAAAAGCCAACTCACATTCAAACGAAAACTTAGTGCTTGTTTGGGATCCTCTAAAATAGATAAAAAGTCAAAAAATTACTAAAAAACAAAAAACAAAAAACATAACACTATTCACTAATCAAAAAAGTCAGTCTACACAGAGGGCAAAAAGACTAAAAAGCCCTTGCTGACATGCACGGAAATTTAAAAAAAAAAGAAAAGAAAAGAGCACAGCACAATCAGCACAGTGCACTGATGCATCACAGTGCATTGATGCAGCGCAGTGCTCAGAAGGTTATTTCGATAATTTTGCTAGTTGATACAATATTTTAATATACATTTTTTTTTATAAAAAGTCAAAATATTATCCTAAATATACGTATTTTTTCTCTATTTTTTTAATAAAAAATTTAAAAATAAACTTATATAATTCATTCTAAACAACTATTTAGTGTAGCAAGATCAAAACGTTATTTAAATAAAAAACAATAAAAAAAAAATTATTAAAAAAATGTTTGACAAACTAATCTCAAAGACGCGCAGCTAATTTTGACGAGACTTTTTTTTTTTTTTTTTTTTCTGTCGCCCCAATTGCTTTTCTTCCTCGGCTTCGTCTCATATTTCGGTTTATTTATTAATTAATGGATGGATACAAAGGCCAAGTTTGGCTAAACAAAATAAGTGTATTTATTTCATCTTTTTATCTTTTTTGGTCATATCAATCAACATTTTTTCTCTATTTTTTCTACACATAATACAATAAAAATCAAAAAGTGCACTTATTTAGTCTTCCCAAACTTGGCCAAAATCTTGTACTAAAATAAAATAAAATAAAAAAGATTTTCAAAAAAAAAAGAAAAAAACTAGGGTGCGTAGGAATGGCAACGGGGCGGGGCGGGGCCGGGGATCACCCTCCCCGTCCCCGATCCCTGACGGTAGAAATCCCCCCGGCCCCGACCCCGATCCCCGACAGGGAAGCTATCACCAGCCCCGCCCCCGCCCCCGCCCCCTAACGGGGATCGGGTTTCCCCGACCCCGGAAATTCCCCGACCAGGAAAAAAAAAAGAAAGTCCCAAATCTGATTCAAATTTCAGTCCCCAAAAGATTTCAACCACAGATTCATATTCAACAATAACAAATAACATCAGATCATCATCATCAACAGATTTAAATTAAAAAAAAAAAAATCTAAAAACCTAACAGATCTAAATTAAAAAAAAATAATCAACAGATTTAAATTTAAAAAAAAATAATCTTACAGATCTAAAATTTTTTTTTGTCACAGATCTAAAAATAATCTAATAGATCTAACAGATCTAAAAATAATCTAATAATCTAACAAATCTCAAGATCTGAGTACAGGGAGAGGCTGCGGCGATGTGGCGAGGATGAGCCGTCGGTGAGTTGCAGCCGCGATGCCGGTGCTAAAGTGAGGATGAGCCGTTGCCGTCGCCGTCGTATGTGTGAGAGAGAGTGGGACGATCGGCGGTGAGGGAGCACAGCAGCGGTGAGGGAGGAGATCGGTGAGAGTGAGAGTTGAGGGTGAGCTCGACTGAGAGAGAGTAATGGAGAGAAGGAGAGACAGAGTTGAGAGAGTGAGAGAGGGACGAAGGAAAGAGGTTTGGTTTTGTTTGGTTTTTTAATACACAACACAGGTAGCACGTGCCACGGGGGAAGCTTCGGGGAAATAATACACAGGGTTACAGGGTAGGTTTTTTATTATTATTATTATTATTATTATTATTATAAGGGGTATAAAAGTAATTTCACTTCGGGAAATTTCGGGGATGGGGCCGGGGACGGGGATCGGGCCGGGCCGGGGATCAAACACAGATCACCGTCCCCGGCCCGTGACAGATCGGGGATTGATTTTCAAATACCGTCACCTCCCCGTCGGGGGTATTTTTCGGGGAAAAACCACTTAAATCGGGGTCGGGATCGGGGATCCCCGTCGGGCCGGTTTCAAATTGCCATCCCTAAGGGTGCGCACTGCAGGACAAATGTCAGCCCGGATTCGGATTGGGTCGGTACTATATAATAAAAGATTTTATATTTGTTGAAATTTGATCCAATTCTAACATTAGGTCTTTATATTTATTTAAACTTAATTATACATCCCAAACTCATTCATCAAGTAATATGTTAAAAAAAAAATTTAGGTTGCGTGTGATTTAATTTTGGAATTGTAATTATCTTTTTTGAAGTTATGATTTGAGTGTGAAATTATGAGTTGAGTTTTGAAAAGAAAAAATTTGTTTGGTTATGAATTTTTAAATTTTAAATTTTGAAAAGAGCATATTAGGTCTCCCCGGACGTCCGGCCGATTGAATTGCAACATGTTATTTGAAAAAATAATATATATATATTTGTTTTAGATATTTTTTAAATATAAAAATTATTTATTTTAGACTTTTTATAAAAATAATTTAACAATCCCATCACTAACTAACCATTTTTAACACTATCATGAAAAGAATTTTGAATTGAGCTTTGAGTTATGTGCTTGGTTACGAGTTTTGAAATTAATTTTTGAATTTTAAATTTTGAAAAGAGCATATTAGGTCTACCTGAACGTCCGACCGATTGACCGGACCAGTGCAATTTTTATTTTATTTTATTTTTGCAATTGCAACATGTTATTTGAAAAAAAAAATATTTGTTTTAGATATTTTTTAAATATAGGAATTATTTATTTTAGATTTTTTATAAAAATAATTTAACAATACCATCACTAACCATTTTCAATACTATATCATCAAAAGAGTTTTGAATTGAATTTTGAGTTGTGTGCTTAGTTATGAGTTTTAAAATTAATTTTTAAATTGAGTTTTGAGTAATTTTAAGTTGTGTGTTTGGTTATAAATTTTGAAAAGTGATTTACAAATTTTGCCTTTGGAAACACAATCTTAAATATTCTATAATTAAATTCAATCACACATTATATTTCTTAAATAAATATATTGACATCATTATAAATTAAAAAAATTTGTATATAAATTTAAGAATTTGTTAAATAAATTCAATCACACATCACCATAAATATGAGTTTCAATAAAACCAATAAAGATTAAGTTTAGATCCCCAAAAAAATATATTTTTTAATGTTTTATAAATATATAATGAATAATTAATTAATTAATTTAATAATGAGCTAAGCTTCGTTGAAAGTATAAATCATAAACCCAACCCATTACGCTGTTTGGTTAGGAGATTCGGGAAGACATTTGAAAAGGAAAAGAAAAAATGTATGTGAAAATAAATGAAATGTAGGTATATTTCATTCACATTTCACCTATTTTTTCTTTCTCTCTTTTTAAATACCTTCTTAAATCCCGTAACCAAGTACAACGTTAATATTTCAGGCTAAAGATATTGGGTCAGCTTAACGTTGTGGGTTAAAAGAACATTCCCAAACTCTAAAAATATGAGCTGACCAATGTCCACCCTTACTATCAGCCTTATTTTGAAGTAGTGGTTTATTTTGCCTAATAATTGTGATAGAGACCTCCACCCATACATGATTCCTACAACCCCCACTTTTATTCCAATCACTCATAATGTGGGACTCATACATATATGAATAGATTCCACACACAAATTAAAAGCCAAAATTAAATTAAGAATCATGAAACCTCAAAAAAAAACTCCCAAACATTTTCCTTTCCCTAATTCTCCTTCTCTCAATTTGGACACGTCTTTAATGCCAACCACGCGTAAAGAAACGAGAGAGAAATTTCTTTTGTTAAACTAACATTTTTTTTTTTTTTTTTTTGGAACCGTTGTTAAAACTTTCAATGAGATGTTTTTGTTCCATTTGATTATATAATCTATACTATTATATTATGTGAAACTCAAATTTAATATAATAAAGTTTTGTCATGTGTACATTGGAGAGATCCCTACAAAACACAACTCCTATAACTTTTAAAATGATCTGAACCATTCATGTCACTATCAGATGCAACTTTCAAAAAAAATTTAAACACATCTATGGTCAATACATCAATGGGGTCATGGGGGTCCTCTTTTATGGGGTCCAAACATTTTCGAATTGGATAATAATAAAAACAATAATGATTCATCCTTCTAATGTAGGAGCACTAATGAGGTAGAAATTCAAAAAAAAATTAAAAAGTTAAAGCTAAAACATCACAACAATAAGTGGAGCCTACTCCCTAAAGCTCAATTAATACTCCAAATTTAAAGGAATGAATCATTGTTGATAAAAAAAAAAATTTCTCTACATTACATGTTGTTCACGTCATTTTAACGGTCACAACTGTTATGATTTTTAAAAATTAACTTTGCAGGTCCACAACCTTTTCGAAGCCTTTCTTTCCATCAAACCATTGACAGGTTTGATTATTTCTATTATCTTTTTCTTTAATTTTCCTAACTCACTTTAATCTTCTTAATCAAATTATTGTAGTTTTCATTTTCAACCTCAATTATTTTGTTAATTTTGGAAGCGATTGTTTCTCAAATAAAAGTATAAAGACAAACATTGTCAAGTAAAGTTTCTTTATACAATTTACTTTTATATTATTGGTATGTAAAGCATGGATTGAGTACTATAAAAAAAAAAATAAAAAAAAAATCCTTCCAGCTCTTTCTCAATTTTTTTTTTTTTTTTGTAACTGAAACTCTTTTTTTCAATTTTTTCTTATTTTTTTAAAATTTTGTTATTTTATTATGATGTATCAATTGATATCTCAATTGCTTGTTAATTTAAACTTTTTTTCTCCAGTTCTCTTTTTGGTGATGAACCAATTCTATTCTCCTTCTTTTAAAATCTTTATTTATTTATGTTTGATATATAGAACCCTAGTGCATAAACAGTATAGTTTTTTTTTTTTCCCCACCCACTCGATAATTTTTTGTTTGACATACAGAACGCGGTGGATAAACAGTTTAGTACTGGTATTTTTCACCCACTTCTCTCTCTCAATTTCTATCTTAATCCAATTCATTTTTTTCCCAAAAAAATTGCTTCAACTTATTTCATTTACGCTGTGTTTGGTTGGGAGATTTTAAAAAATATTTGAAAAAGGAAAAGAAAAAAGTGGGTGAAACTAGATGTAATGTATGTATATTTTATTTACATTTCACCTACCTTTTCCATTTCTCTTTCCAAATTCCTACTGAAATCCTCCAACCAAACATAGTATTAAGGATGAAGCATAAAAAACCAATTAGAACAATAAATTGGATCAAATTTGATTTTGATCAATAATTCGATTACATATGAAATTTATTAGATTCAGGTATATTGGATTATTAGATTGTATTTCAAAATTTTCAGATCAAATCTAGATTAAATTTGAATTGTTAATTGAATCAAATAAAATAAAATAAAAATTGATAAGTCGAATACATAATAGCAACCGATGTAATATAATATAAGGTAAATTACAAATACACTCTCTGAAATTTGATTAAAATACAAATTACCTCATGTAGTTCTAAAAATTACATTCCACCATCTGAGGTTTTTAATTTCATAATAAATCATCCATTTTATTAATAAATCATCAAATCAGTTAATAATTTTTAATGATATTATAAATATGTTTCAATTAACAATTTAAGTAATTTTATTATTGTATAGGAGAACAATTATGAATTTTATTTTTTTAATTAATTCTGTTATATAAATTTTTTTAACAATGAGGTATTTATAATTTTTCAAATCACAGGAGATAATTTGTACTTTAAATAAACCTCAAAGGTGTATTTGTAATTTATCCTATAATATAAAGAGAACTTCTATATCAAATCTCTCTAGCTTCTTTCTTTAGGGTTTTCACAGTCGACGCTGTTTGGGAAGGAGAGGGGGCTCCGGCCTCCGACCATCCCTCTCCTCTCTCCCCCCTTTTTCTTTCCTTCTTTATTGCTTAAGAAACCTTGGGAAATCTCTATTCCCAACCTCTCCCTCTTTGTGAGGCGTCTCTTCCCCTATGGTGGAAGCTTGCTGGGTTGCTCCTCCTCCCACCGGTGCCGGATCTGCCTTGGTCTTTTTCTCCGTTGCTCGCCGTCGCTGTCTTCCCCTTCCCTCAACCAGATCTATCTTGGATCTATTTGCCTCCATTGTTCACAAATCAGATCTGATTTGCCTCTAAGTATGAGGTGTATTTTCTAGTTTTTTTTTTTTTTTTTTCTTGTTTGGGAGTGTTTGTATAGAATCCATCGGTGCTTTTAGGTGGCTTATTTACTCTGTGGTTACAATCTATGACCTATCTTAGACACGCTCTATAGTTGATTTTTTCGACCTCTGCTTTGCAGTACGAACGCGAGCACTTGTTGTGCGTTTGAGATTCTCATAGATTTTATACGTGTGTGCTTGTTTGTTCTGATTTTTCTTAACTTGGTGTAAGCCTTTTGTTGGATAGATTCCTGTGTAAGTGCCGTTTGGCTTCAGTAATGAAATTTCTTTTTGATAAAATATATATATATATATATATATGGTTGTGATCTTTTCATCTCCAGACAAAACACCAACCAAGTCAACTAATTATACACATATTATTGAAAATAATTACTGCAATAAAAATTCATTTTATACAATATTTCTTATCAACAGTTCTTCAAGAAAGAAATTACACAATATTTTGCAACTAGTAATAATAGAAAAAGAAAGCAACCTCTCTCCGGTCCACAAACGGTATTATTTGGGTCAGTGAAGCTCATTGTAGATTTTAATTTGATAATTTGATCCATTCATTTTATAGTGATCATATATATAGATCATTCACATTAAAAATAAAATAAAATAACTAAATTAATCTGATAATCATATTTAGATAATTTTATTAAAATTTTCATTTCAAAAATAGACGAGTATGCTTTTAAAATAGGCGATCCATTTATTTGAAAGCAAATTTAATAAAATTATATAGTTATGATTATCAAATTAACTTAATTTTTTTTATATGAATAATCTACACATAGAAAACTTCAAAATGAACTAATCGTTACCAAAATAAAATCCGTGGTGAGCTACACCGTCATCAAATCCGCTTTGTGAGCCAGGGAGAATCTCAACAAAAGAAAAATGATATATATAAAAAAAATGCTCATAAGATTTTCTAATCATTAGATACAAAATAAGACACGGTGTCACATGTAGACCCTACTATCTTTGTATCCGTTGATAAGAAAATCATATAAGAAATCGATTTTTTGCATAACACTTGTTGACTTTTAGCAATGGCCGTTGCCACCAGGGATGAAAGTGCATCCGGAAGGGCTCGGCGGTGCTTTGGGTTCTTTGCGAGGCGGAGCATCGAAAGGCCTTGTAGCTTCAACTGTTTGAGTGGCAATGAAAATGAAGAACATAACTAGAGCCATCAACTGAACAATCTTCAAGAAAGATTTCCAGAACAAGTACTCCATTTGCTCAATTTGAAGATAAAAGATGAAGGTGAAAAGCTTTTGTTTTTTAGCAAGTAAAAGGTAGATAAGATTGTGGTTGTTGTTGTAAGTGTGGAGATCTCGTTGACAAGATTAGGCATTTATATATAAAGCTTGACAACGAGTTTAAGTTTGAGGAATAGTGAATGAAAATGGGACACAGTTTCATGGAAGTTGATGCGAAAATAGTTCGAAAGAAACAGAGATATTGCAGCCATGCATGCATAATTTTAAACCATCAAGTTTGCCTTCGGTGGAATTAAAATTTTTCATTTCATTTATAAGATTAATTCAAATTTAAAATTAATTGTTTACAACTATGATTTCACTTTAAGTTTTTAAGACTTTTCTTAATCTCGATCTTTTACAATTATTAGTCATGAAATATATATTCATTCCACACATAAAATGAAGAGGATTTAAAAATATATAAATAAATAAATAATAGGGGAAATGAAGAGGAATTGGATGGTTATAAAAAAGGGCATTGCCAGGACCACACATTTGGGTATCCAAAAATTTTATACAGAACAATTGATTTGATGGTAGCACATTTTTGAATTAATAAATCCATTTTAATAGGTGGTTTGATTTAAAATGAATGAATAAACCTTAGTACCTTATTTAGATAACCATCTAATACAAAAATAAATAAATGATTGTTTTGGAATGAATGATAGAACATCAATGAGCAAGTAAATTATTAGATTACAAATCAAAAGGTCGCAATCATCTTATTGACTCTAATTTTAAACTTCTGACATACATGGATTACAATGACTAAGGTGATGTTTGGTTATCATTTTTGGCTAAATAATCACAAAAGAATACAAAAAAAGTCAAAAAATTACAAAAAGACAAAAAAAAAATCTACCATTCCAAAGCTAAAAAGCCAATCAAGAATACCAATCGAACAAAAAAGTCACAGGTTAAAAAAGTCAAAAAAGTTAAAAAACCAACTAAAAAAATCATTGCCAAACAAAGGCTAATTGTTATGTACATCTAATGTCTTATATATCACTAATCACATTATTTAGTAGGCCCAATCAATAAATGATCCTCAAACACAATATAAAAATATAATCACCTTAATATTTTACTGGAATATGGTATCAAACATTTCTAATTTTTAAAGTCTAAAAATAAACATTTTTTAAAATTTAAAAAAAAAAAATCCCTGTCATATAACCTACGAGTAATATTTGATTCATTAGAAAGAAAAAAAAAATAGAATAGAATAATTATTTAACATTGTAAAAACGATTCATTTCATAAGAGAGCATTATGAATAATAATTTCATTCAATTCTATCTCATTCTAGTTAATCAAATAGAGTATTAGGGTTGGTTTGACAAGTGACTTTTTTAGTAGTGTTTTTTGGTAAAATATGAAGTGAAAAAATTACAGTATTTCAGAATGACATTTGAATTTTTATAAATAAAAAAAAAAACTTACAAAAAATAGGGAGAAGGGAATTTTATTGTTCCGTATAAAATTAAATGGATGAATTATTTTTAGGTACCCAAAGATGTGGTGCTCGGTTGAGTTGAATAAGCAATTCTATTTATGCGATGGAATTTATTTTTCAATGTGGTATTTTATGATTGATTATGATATCACTTGTTAAGAATGATATTTTAAAAACTTGTTAATAATATGAAATTAAGGGTTCATTTGAGAATTATTTTTTATAATAAATTTTTAATTTTTTTATTAAAAAAACTGTGTAAAAAATTGAGAATTATTGACAAATTTTTAATTTTTTAACCAAAATATTTTTAGTTCCCAAACATAGCCTAAGAGAAACTTGGCGGGGAAGTTTTGCCACCGTGACTGAACAAAAGGTCAATTGGTTTATGTGTTCCAATAAAAAAAAGTTGCCGCGTGGAGGCAATACGAGAACACCAAAAAGAATTCCATGTCGGAGAAGTTACCTCAGTGACTCCCCCATATTTTCACATTTATTTACATATTTATTAGTATTTTAATTTACTAATTAAAAATAAATAAATAAATAAATCTTTCATTATTTGGAGGATTAGGCAATGGTCTGATAAAATAAATATTAGATATACTAGTGATATTACCAACTAATAAAAAATAAGAGAAAATACCCATAAGTGGGGAAATTTGAGAAAATTATTACATATTTATGAAAAAATTTATGATTTTAATTATTAATATTTATAAATTTTATCATTTATTTGTAATTGTTTTTTCACTTGTACGCTGACATAAAATATTCCCTAAAAAATATCACATTGCAATAGTAAACTATATAGTTGAGTTATTAGTTAGTAATAATATGATAACACTACATAATATGATGCCAAGATTTGAGTAAATTGATTCGGACACTCAGTTATTAAAATAAATAATAATAATTTGATGTCACTATTACACTTAATTTCTATTCACATACTTGAGGTAGGACGAGTTTAGAAGTAAAAACAACAAACACAGCATCTTTTAGGTTATTTGGATAACAGTATCTTCATCTTTTTGCAGCAAATTTTTTTAGAGAAATGCTACAATGTGTACTTGTACATTATAAGAAAAGTTATGGTTTTTTGTGTTTCCCCAATTTAGAGAAATTTTCCCTAAAAGATCCCGGTATAAGTTATTATGGATAACATAATGTGAATATAACACAAGATAATTTAATTATGAAATAAAATAGTTCTATGACGTTTTTTTTTCAAAAAATATATTTAGAATCAAACATGATCTCAGAAGCATTGCAGGTATGCTGGAGTAAGGCCAAGTTTGGGAACATCCCAAAAAGTCAAAAAGTCAAAAAATTACTCAAAAAGTTAAAAAGTTATCACTATTCATTAAAAGTCAACAATTACGGCTGCACAATTCCCAATTCTAATTTTCCCCTACAAACTAATTTTTACAATTTTTTATTACACATTTTTTCATAAAAAGTCAACAAGTTAACCCAAACATTCATATTTTTAACCTCAACTTTTTAGTCTAAAAAGACAAAAAGTGCACTTATTTAGGACACCCCAAACAACCCCTAAGTATATCATGTTGATTGAGATAGGCTCAAATAAATTTGAGCATTTAATAAGTAAAGGAATTTGTGATTTTACTAGAAGAGTCTAGCTCTGTCAACACAACCGAATTTCATTTAAAGAGTATATTCCTTGTTGTAACATAATTTAACAACAATTATTAACACATCATTGTAATTTTTCCATGAACAAAAGCATATAAATTAAATTAGTGCTACTAAGATTTAAAAAAGAATAACAAAATGGCATACATATACTTATATGCCTGTGGTATATTCTGTATTGTAAATACTGATGGAAACTCATGTTTGGCTTTCCAGCCCAACAACCCTGCACTTTCTAATGTTTATAACTATGCAATTAAAATTTATATATAAAACAGAATCGTTAGCAATTACAACTCCATGAACAAAGCCCACTAAGGAAGAAGGAGAGAAAATAGGCCACTATGAGTTTCCAGGCAACATCATATAAATACAATCTAATACAAAATTTCAAGACAAATTAGTTCTTAGAATTAATATATACACACAATTAATAAATTATTAATTGAAAATGAATTAAATATTATGTAAATTAAATTTTTGAAGAGTTTAGTAGTAATTATATCGGATTCGGATGTCCCGAAAGGACAGTGTAATTATATAAGACTTGTAGGGTTGACGTACACAGTCCACATATGGGGGCTTGTAGGCCAATGTATTTTACATGCAACTTTGCATAGTAATTTATTTCATATGATTGGTCGCCGCTAAAAAACAAAGCTTTCTTTTGACTTATTTTTATTTTTTAAAACCTTTGTGTCAATTTTTTTATAATGGGTTTATATTCTAAAAATTAAAAAATATTCAGTCAATTTAAAAATCATATTCACCCAAAATAAAAATAAGCCAAATTAAATGTATAAACAATTGGTCTATTTGTCTTTTTAATTTTTTTTCAAAAAAGCAAAATAATTTTCAAATTTTTTTTTAGAATTGTCTAAACGAGACGGATATAAAATGCTAAGAAGATTTGGCATAACTTTAAAAAAAAAAAAAAAAAATACTAGATACAAAAATAACTAAAAAAGTCTACTCATAAATCTAACAAAGTCTCGTTTGGGATGAGTATTTGGACTAAAATAGTCATATAGGACAAAATATACTATTTTAGTCAAATAGAACAAAATGTCACTTCCAATCTAAAGTTATTTTATTTTTTCTCTTATAAAAATAAAAAAAAAAATCAAAAATCTATTCCAAATGAGATTTTTTAACTCTATATTAAAAAAATTAAAAAGCTAAAAAACTAACCTACATTTCAAACCAACCTTAAAAGTACTGTGTGTATAAATAATTGGCAGATATATTTATGTGGGAGTTCATTATATGGTATCACCGCTCGTCTTAAGTTTCCCAATAAAAATAAAAAATAAAAAAATTTGCAATATCTTTTGTATATCTTGGACTGTCAATTAGAGCCTTCCGCCGCAGCCCACAATTTTCGGTCTAAAACTTCGAGGCCAAGCAGAGAAGAGTCAAAAAAATCGGCCCAAAACTGGTTTTGGGACCCAATTTTAAGAGACGCGTAGATCAAGTTATACTTGGAGTGTTGGTGTAATCTGTATTAGTAACTTGAGGAGTGGATATATTGATCTGTCAAAATTGATGGAATCGAATCGATTTGTCATATTTTAGATAGATGTGTGATGACGAGTGGACGGTTGCATATTAATTTTCTCCAATCTGTCAATCTTGCGGATGGATGGCAGATTTGAGATTCCTTTGGCCGCAACCGAACCGCCAAATCACGTACACTCCTAATAATTTATAGGACTTTATGTTTTTAGTTTGTTTAAATATTTTGTTTGTGTTTTCAATTAAAAAATAGTTTAAATATTCTATTGAAAAAAAAGTTTTCAGCTTAAATATCTTTTTTGATTTGAAAAAAATAAACGTATCATTTATCTATATTTTTTTATTTTTAAATCTATCTCTAAAAATAATAAATAGAAAATATGATATGTACTGGTTGGTTTTTGTTTTCAAAAACAGATATAAATGTAACAATACAGAGACATACAATCTCTACTACTGTTATGTTCATCGTTTTGGTGGTTTGAATTGTTTTTATATTTTAAGAACCACAGATTATAATATTTTATGTGGATGAGGCATGCTTTGATTGTAGTATGTGGATGAGGCATGCAGTGATTGTGATATTCTAAAGTTTCAAACTTTCTTGCTTTGAATGAGGTATGCAGTGATTGTAATATTTTTTTTAAGTCATTGACTGTAATACTTTCTTCTTCTTTTTTTGAGGAAATGCACAAGTTGAATTATATTGAAAATTTATAAAATTTTAAACCACCAAACCAATTCGCATTCATCCGTCAAATCACCAATCCGCTCAATTCACATCCGCCGGATTGGCGGACGGATGCGGATTAATTTTCTCCAATCTGCCAATCTAGCGGACGGATGACAAATTGAAAGTTCCGTGATCACAACCGACCCACCCCGACTCCTACATATTACGGGCTCTTTTGGGAAAGGAAATAAAACGCATGGTTTGTGTTTTGAAGGTAAACGCAGGTTGCGTTTTTTGTCTCATTTGTGATGTGTAAAAATCAAGTTGAAAAATTATATAATTACCCTCAATATTTATATTTTGTAAATTTAGATAAAATGTAATTTTTTAAGTTGAGTGAGGGTATTTTAGTCAAATCACACCCAAAAAGTTTGATTAAAAGCAACTTTTTACCAACTTCCCAAATTACTCCCAAAAAACTTGGTTAAAAGCAAAAAAATTCATTTTTACCATCTTCCTAAAATACCACTACGTACCGTGTTGACTTTTTAATAGCTCCTACTCCTTTTCTATTACTTACTATAACAGGAAACTTACGCCGCAGCCCAAACGGAGGGAGTAGTATTTTCTTAGAAGCTAACTGTAATGCTTATTTTTTAAAGTCACACCTTTAATTAATTAACAAGTCAAAAAATTATTATAAAAAATAAATATTCTTTTATTTTTTTTCATATTTTATATTAAAATTAAAAAATCACTAAATAAATCAATTCTCAATATAATCTTAAATTGCGTGTGCATCACAAATAAATGAAAAGTTATGAGAAAATTATAAATTAGTTTGAAAGTAAAAAAATATTTATATTTTTATAGTGGTATAAATTTTGTGCACATACTGAACAAATTGTTTTTGTATTCAATGCAAGTTCTTACTGTATATTAGAGTTGTATCAAAAAAATTTATAATAATTTTCTCAAAACTTATTAATTGGGAGTGGGAGAGAGAATGGGGAGGGAAAAGAGCTGCAACTAGGCAAAGTGGAAAAATCATATAGTACATAATCATATTTTCAAATGAATTTCGTTTTGGTGGTTGGTGATGGAGATAGTGTGGACATGATACTGAAGATGTTGAAATTCTCTTGAGTTTCAAGTCTGCGTTCGGTCAGGTAAACAATTGCTCTACACCTGCTACATACAAGCATAAAAGGAGAAATTGTTGAACAAAATACGTGATATGTTTATGCAATATTTAAAAACAATTCGTTACATAAATTTATTAATTATTTTGTTACCAGAAAATAGTTGTGGTTTATAGTTGTGGTTTACAATATATGTGTATATATATATACTAGCGGTTGCCACACGCGATGCGTGTGCAATTCAAATAAATAAAAATAAAATAAAACATTTATCATATATTGTGTGCTAGTTAAGTGGTAAGAATCTTATTCATTTGACATAAGTCTAAGGTTCAAATCCCCTCCTCTCATCTATCTATTTTTTTTCTTTTTTCAAATAAAAAAGTAGACACATGGCAGCATAAGAAACAAAGAAATAAAGGCTTCAAGACACCATAAGAGGTGTTCACTTTATAATAGTATAGATAGATAGATAGATAGATAGATAGATAGATATTTTTGAGATTTACGTGTAAATTTTAATAGGTGAACTTACTATTCAATAAATCATGTTATAATTAACAGTATTTTTCATCAAGCATTATTAAAAAAGTCGTTAATTGTTAATTTTCAGTGACAATTTAAAAAATTTATCACAAAAAAGTCACTTATAAGTTTTAGCAATAGTTTAAAAAAATCGTCACAAAAAATGTTATTAACTTTTAACTTTCAGCGACAGTTTAAAAAATTTGTTATTAAAAAACATTACTAATTATAAATTTTAGCTATAATTTATAAAAATCTTGACAAAAAATATTACTAATTATCAATTTTTAACTACATATACAAAAAATATCACAAAAAATTATTTTTAGCGTTTTATGAACTTTCAATTCGGGCAATTCGGGTTTAATTCGGATCGGACTTGGACAGGCAATCTCAAGTTACAATTCGGGTCTAGGCAGATCTCAGCACAACTTGGATTGGGCTTGGACAATCTCTCAATCCGACTAAACCCGCCCAAGTCGCACCCCTAATTTTTTTTATTCGATATATAAAACACTAGTGGATAAACAGTATAGTACCGATTTTTTTTACCCACTTCTCTCTCTCAATTTCTCTTTTATTTGTTTGTTATGGATGAATCAATTCTTTCTCTCAAAGTCCTATTTTTTATTTGGGTTCTAGATTTTTTTTTTTGCAAACAAAAATTGTTTTTCCAATTCTCTCTCAATTTTTTTGCTAAATTCTTTTTCTCTCTCTCAATTTCTTTTTATATTATTTCTTTTTTTCCAACGTAAGGTTGAGTATCGTTTTGTTTTTTCACCCACTGCTCTTTCTCTAAATTTTTCTTTGTATTCATTTAAAGAGTATATTCCTTGTTGTAACATAATTTAACAACAATTATTAACACATCATTGTAATTTTTCCATGAACAAAAGCATATAAATTAAATTAGTGCTACTAATATTAAAAAAAAATAACAAAATGGCATACATATACTTATATGCCTGTGCTATATTCTGTAATGTAAATACTAATGGAAACTCATGTTTGGCTTTCCAGCCCAACAACCCTGCACTTTCTAATGTTTATAAGCCTCCGTTTGGGAAGCCAAAAAGTCAGGTTTTTTGGCTAGTTTAGTCACAAAAGACAAAATAGACTTTTTTAGCCACAAAAAACAAAACATCACATCCAACCCATAATCATTACACTCCTCTCTCACAAAAAAAGTCAAAAAAGCCAAAAAGCCAAAAAGTCCTTCCCAAACCAAACTTTTAAGCCCAGGCTAAAATAGCCAAAAAAGTCAAAAAGTCAAAAAGTCAACCCACTTCCCAAACGGAGGCTAACTATGCAATTAAAATTTATATATAAAACAGAATCGCGAGCAATTACAACTCCATGAACAGAGCCCACTAAGGAAGAAGGAGCGAAAATAGGCCGCTATGAGTTTCCAGGCAACATCATATAAATACAATCTAGGGCAAATTAAACAAATAATCCTTATAATTTGAGACTTGTGTCACTTTGGTCCCTGACTTTTCAATTGTGACACATTTGATCCTGAATTTTGAATCTTGTTCCAAATAAGGACAATTGAATATATAATTAGATTTTTCAAGGGTAAAATTGTCAATTTGATAAAATATAAACTAATTTGACAAAAATAAATGTCAAACAAATATTTTTGAATTTTAAAAAATTATTTCTACTTATTAAAAATAAAATTATGTAAAATTGATAAATCTTTTAGACATTTATTTATTTTTTTACCAAATTAATTTTTATTATGTATTTGGATGATGATCATGTAAAATTAATTTTAAAAAATTAAGCATGTAATTTTTGTTAATTTTACATAATTTTATCATTGGTGGATAAAAATAATTTTTAAAAAATTAAAAATATTTTTTTGACATTTATTTTTGTCAAATTAGTTTATATTTTATCAAATTGATTATTTTATCCTTGAAAAATCTAATGATATTTTCAATTTTCCTTATTAGGAACAAAATTCAAAATTCATGGTCAAATGTGTCACAATTGAAAAGTCAGAGGCCAAAGCGACAAAAGTCCCAAACTATAGGGACTATTAGTGTAATTAACCCTACAATCTAATACAAATTTCAAGACAAATTAGTTCTTAGAATTAATATATACACACAATTAATAAATTATTAATTCAAAATGAATTAAATATTATGAGGTGATTTGAAAAGTTGGTTAAAAACTGATTTTTTGATTTTTCTATCTTTTTGTGTGTAAAAAATATGAGAGATGATGTGATCTAAAATAGGATAAAAACTAAAAACTAACAACTAACTTTTAGCTAAGTAAATTAAAATTTTAAAGAGTTTAGTGTAATTATATCTGATGTCCTCTCTCACAAAAAAACTAATTATAATCAGTTTATAATCAATTTTTAACTAAAAAACTGATTATAACTATCTGCCCTTAGTAATTTATTCCATGATTGGTCGCAGCTAATAAGCTTTCTTTTGACTTACTTTTATTTTTTAAAACCTTTGTGTCAATTTTTTTATAATTTCGTTTTCTAGGTTTATATTCTAAAAATTTAAAAATATTCAGTCAATTTAAAAATCATATTCACCCAAAATAAAAAATAAGACACATTAAGCTATGTTTGGTTTTGACTTTTAAAAAAACACAAAAGACAAAATTAGCTATATAAGTCAATAAGACAAAATGTCACATCCAAATCATAATTATTCATTTTTTCTCTCACAAAAGTCAAAAAAGTCAAAAATGAAAACCAAATGAGGCTAAAAAGCTAAGCTAAAATAATCAAAAAGTCAAAAAACTAAACTATTTTAACTCTTTCCAAACAAAGACTTATATGTATAAACAATTGGTCTATTTGTCTTTTTAATTTTTTTTTCAAAAAAGTAAAATAAGTTTCATATTTTTTTTAGAATTGTCTAAATGAGACGGATATAAAATACCTAAAAGATTCGGCATAACTTAAAAAAAAATAAAAATAAATAAAAATAAAAATAAAAATAAAAATAAAAAATTTCACTAAATACAAAAAGAAATTTAACTAAAAAAGTCTACTCCCACAAAAATCTAATAATTATGTGCATGAACCAATAAATCTAATAACTAGTATGTGTGTATAAATAACGAAAATGGTTTAGACCCCCATTGGGTTGGACCCCCAGTGAGGTGGAGGCTTGTGATTGGGCGACAAAAAAATTTTTTTTTTTTTTTTTTTGATTGTCAACCAGTGGGGGCGCGCCACGTCACTGGGGGCACGACCCCCACTGGGGGTATTTAGCAGTGTTGGTATAAATAATTGGCAGATATATTTATGTGAGAGTTCATTATAATTATTTGGTATTTATTGTTAGCTTATGGTATCACCATTCTTCTTAAGGGGTTGTTTGGGATGTCTTAAATAAGTGTATTTTTTATCTTTTTAGACTAAAAAGTTGAGGTTGAAAATATGAATGTTTGGGTCAACTTTTTGACTTTTTATGGAAAAATGTGTAATAAAAAATTGTAAAAATTGGTTTGTAGGAAAAAATTAGAATTGGGAATTGTGCAGCCGTAATTGTTGACTTTTGATGAATAATGATAACTTTTTAATTTTTTGAGTAACTTTTTAACTTTTTGGCTTTTTGGGGTATTCCCAAACTTGGCCTAACTTTCTCAATAAAAATAAAAAATAAAAAAAAAATTGCAATATCTTTTGTATATCTTGACTTTCAATTGAAGCCTTCCGCTTCAGCCCACATTTTCGGTGTAAAACTTGGAGGCGGAGCAGACAAAAAAGAAAAAAAAAAAGAAAAAAAAGGGGCTTAACTTTAAGTCACGCGTAGATCAAATTACACTTGGACTGTTGGTGTTGGTGTAATCCGTATTACGTACCGTGTTGACTTTCTAATAATTTTAACAGGAAATTTACGCCGCAGTCCAAATGAAGAGATTTTATTGAGTATTTTCTTAGAAGCTAAGTGGTAATGCTTATTTTTTTAAGTCACACCTTTAATTAATTAACAAGTTAAAAAATTATTATAAAAAAATAAATTACTCTTTTTATTTTTTTTCATATTTTTTTATTAAAAATTAAAAAATCACTACATAAGTTAATTCTCAATACAATCTTAAATTACATGTGCATCACAAATAAATGAGGAGTTATGAGAAAATTACAAATCAGTCTGAAAGTAAAATAAAATATTATTTTTATGGTGATATGAATTTTGAGCACATACTGAGAAATTTTTTTTTTTTTTTTGTATTTAATGCAAATTCTTACTGTATATTAGATTGTATAAAAAAAAGAATTTTCTCAAAACTTATTAATTTTCAAGATCACTAAAAAGATAACTTACTAGCTTGTTAACTCAGAGTTGTATATTTACAAAGATAACTTGATAAATATCAAATAATAAATGATGTTGAATAATATTTTAAGATCACTAAATAATCACTCATAGAAAATTAAGAACTACTGACATGACATTACAGGCTATTCACATATATTTAGATATGCACCAAAACATATGTAAGACCATATTCACACCAAATTAAACTATCAATTTAATTAAAATAATTAGACACATTCAATTAAATCTTAAAATTTTTTTATAACTAAAATAGATTTAAAAACAATAACTAACTACTTCTTTTGAGTCATTATTCATTAATACCTTAATTTTTTATTTTAAAATTATTTACATTTTTTTCTCTCTCTCTCTTATCATTACAGAAAATTTTAGATTAGGACTTTCAATTTCAAAAGCCTTATAACGTTTTTGTTTATACAATAATACAGATGACTTAAAAATAATAATAAAAAAAAAGTTTAGATCTAATTTCATTATATTGTATATTGAAAAATCCAAACTCAATTGTTCCGGTTTTTTTTGTTGGCTTTGTTGTTGGCTTGTGTTTTTTCGTTTGGAAACATGTTATTTTAGTAATATTTTAATTTTTTAACTAAAATATGAGGTAAAAAAAATTAGTATATTTAAAATGACTTTTTAATTTTTTACAAAAAGATGTGCAAAAAATAGAGAGTAAAGAGAATATTTAACTTTTTGGTATAGGTTATACACTTTTTTATTTTTTTAGTAACTTTTTGACTTTTAGACTAAAACTGTTGCATGTCAAATGAAGGATAGTGATTTTTTTTGAAAAAATTTCAAAAAATTTTAGGCTTCCAAATTTTAATTGATAAGACGAATCAAAAAAAATTTAAAATATAAAAAAAGAAGTCCAAAAAAGACAAAAATAAACAAAAAATAGTAGATTTTTGGGACTTATTTTGGCTTTTTCAAAATATATATATATACTATTGTATGCACGTACCTGAAGGTACGGTGTAAATAATGTTGTGATCAAAATACAGTTGTAATTCATACATATCATATTAAAATTTATGAAATTTGTAATATTTTTTGACAAAAATATTGAAAAAATATAAAGAAATACTATTTTTTTTTTTTTAAATGTAATAATTTTACTTGTATTATACGCTTTATAAAACTTGAATAAAATAACAATGAAATAACCCAAAACTCCAATGATGCAGCTCACCGAGAAGCACCGAAATACTCCAATTGCCAGCAAACAAATAATTCTTCTATTGTTTATACCCATTGATATATATATATAATACTACCAAACAAATAATTATTCTGTTGTTTATACCCATTGATATGTATATAATACTACTAAATAAATAATTATTATGTTGTTTAAGAATTTCAATTTAGGCCTCGTTTGGGAACCTTCACTTTTAATCAAAAAGTCAAAAAGTTACTAAATTAGTCAAAAAGCTAACAACTCATATCAAAAAGTCAAAGATTCTCTTTTCTCTCTACTTTTTGCACATCTTTTCGTAAAAAGCCAAAAAGTCATCCCAAACATACTAGTTTTTTTAGCTCATATTTTAGCCAAATAGCCAAAAAGTTACTAAATTAGTCTGTTCCCAAACGAGGCCTTAGTAGTTTGTCCAACAAACAATAAAAGCTGTGTGTGCTGTTTTCTGACTACACTGCCAAACAGGTACTCAGCTGGAGAACACTGGTAGAATAGATTGCGCCTAAACGACTTGTCACAGAAAGAAAAAGACTTTGGTGGTGGTTCGTCCACCTGGGGACACTCCAATGATCAAGTCAGTTATCTCTCAAAAATAGCAAAAGTTCTTAACTCACTATTCAGAATATAAAAAACGTACCTTAGACCCACGAGGGTGTCTTACTTTTATAACCAACACTGACCTGATTCCTGTAGAAGCCTAGCTTCAATGGACTCTGGCTCAATGCCTATCCAGGACTCTCAAATAGATGAAGATAAACTCCTTAAGAGTTTCATCCTTATCCAGGCCGAAGTCCTCCCTTATTATAGGACTCTTGTAACTTATCCGCTTATCTCGAATTCCGGTATCTCCGTAGATAACCTCGGCCTACCCAAGATTACCTCGGCGTCAAGTCAAGGACACGTGGCACCTCGGCTGGCACTTCGGTGCCACCATGGCCACGTGCTGCTATCCGTAAAATATGTCCTCACAACTGTCCCCCCTAGGTTCTATTACCTCGACATCCTGAAGTGATAGAACCTATATCATTTGAACTTATAGCACGTCGGCTAAACTTGCTCTATCATTCATTACTGAGGTTATCACACATTGGCTTCCATATGACAAACACTTCAGTGTGTTTGCATCGATGCTTTAGAACCAAGAACCAAGTTCTTTCAAATTTCTCTAGCCGAGATCATCTCCCTAGCCAAGGTCTTCGCTTCATTAAATCAAGAACTCCAAGAGTTTTCACACGTGTATGAGCCGTCACGCACAGTAATTCAACCGTTTTTGCCACGCGTCTCTCTCACACTGATCCGTACCTGACACGCACCATCAAGTCGCATCGCACTTGTGTGCACTGTCTGACAAGCACATCGTCCTAGGCACACTAATTACGATTTGCCACATTTTCGCGTTTTGACAAACACTCCCCTTTCTCTTCGCCGTTTCACTTCTGCAAACACAATTTCTCTCTCCACTTTAAGCCTCTCTATCTGGAAATTTCTCAAACCGCCATTTTCGTTCCTTCGAAGCTCTCTACAATCACTCCATTTGTCTCTTTCGGCGAAGCTCTCTTCGCTCTGCTCTACCTATTTCCACCGTCAGATTCCGGCGAATCCCATATCGGCGTCATTTTCTGTGGTAAGTCACTGTTTCCCCCCTTTTTAGTTTCAAACTCCATTGTTTTTGTCTACTGCCATGGTGAATGTCTTCATGCTCTCCAATCTTTATTTGTGCTCCAAACTTTATCATGCGCATGTTTTGAGCAAGTCCTGTCTTGCAATTCTTTGTGCTTGTCCAATTAGTTCTTGATTCTTGACCTTTATGTACAAATTGCACACACACTCGCTCAACTTTGCCACTGTTCTTGGCCTTGCACACCTGCACAAACTTATTCAGTGTTCTTTGATTTCTTGTGTTGTCTTCTTGAGTCTGAATCATACTCTTGTCTCTGTTTTCTGTGTCTTTTTCCAGATTCTTGTTTCCATAGTCTTAGGCTTGGGTTTTGTTCTAGAAACTTGATCTTTAGGAAAACCGAACCTAAAACCCTTTTGATCTTCAGAAAAATTCACCTCAACACACGTTTAGGTTTGTAGCCAAGGTCCTTTAAACCCTAACTAACACCCCATTTCGAAATCCAGCACCTTCCCCTTTAGCCGACATCATGGGTATATGGAAGTGGAGGGTAGACACCCCAACTAGGCTAGAATATTTCAGGCAGGAGTTTGCCATTCATGCCGACGTCCACCTTAAGTTGGCAGGGGAGGAGGACTCCATCATGACCACAAACGACTCCATGCCCTTCCCAGTGGTAGCATTCATAGAGTGTGGACTTAGGTTCCCTCTCGACATCCTTTTTTGAGAGGTCCTTCACTACTACAAACTAAACCCAATGCAGCTTGCTATTAACTTTTACCGAGTTATTAATGGCATAATTGCCTTAGCCAAAATAGAGAATGCTAGGGTTACTGTTGCAGACATCCAATACTGTTACACCATGTGCGGCCTGAAGTCGGAAAAGGGCTATATCTACTACCTTAAGCCGAGATCCACGGAATACAAACTTGTTGCCGACCTCCCAAACTCAAACAAGGATGCTGGAGACAATTACTTCATCGTCTCGGGCAATTGGGAGTTCCCACCAAAAGATGACCTTCACCTCTATCCTCTAAGCCAAACAGTTTTTAGAGAGGGAGATGATAAGAACCAAATGTCACCTTTACTCCCTTTCAAGTCTTTCTTACTTTGATATTTTTTGTATGCTCTAACGTCTGTTTACTTTGTCTTGCAGTTCTTCCCCAGCCGCCAAAGGACTTCCACAAAAACTTCTACCCCAGCAAGGATTTTAAGAGGCTGTTGGGTCTGCCAGTTGACTAGCGAAAAGCCCCTTTGCTGCTCAACTACATCCCGACATACAAATCTGTACTTCCCGACGTTTCAAGAAAAAGCAAGTCTCCTCCTTCAGCAACAACTCCCCAAGCCGAATCATCCAGACCTGACCAAGGATCAACATCTGGTCCTGTGGAGCAACCATCAACCTCTGTTCCACAACTGATCACACCCTCTTAACGCCAATGCCGACGTCGAACTCCACTACTTGCACCAGCAGGCAGAACTCGAAGCCGACGACGCCGGAGTGCCGAGGGGTCTTCATATGATCCAGCCAACCCCCCAACTGCACTTCCAGTGATCCATTTCGGCACTAAGGTCACCGTTGCCGTAGACGCCGACGAGATGGGTCATAAAAAGGTTGTAGCAGACGACCTTCTACCCGACATCCCCAACATCATCACCATACAATCTTCACCATCGCAATCCCTGCCAAAACCAAAGCAAAAAAATGCTGAAGAAAGCCCAAGCCAAGGCAACGGTAACTCAGATTGACACTGAGGACACCTTGCCAATTTCAAAACTGGCCGAGGGCGAGAAGACCTCATCTATCGCTGAGAAGAGGCCCGCCGAGGCCGAGCCATCCGAATCTACTACGTCAAAGAAGTTGAGGTCGGACTCTACGGCCACCTCGAGTTCTCTCAAATCCAATGCCCCCTGGGCCCCCTCAATCACAATTGAGGACAAGCCAATCAGAACTGATGACAACGTCGATGACATCGAAGTCGGCGTTGCCCTCTCTACTTCCTTGCTCCTTCCCAAAGACCTTAACCGCAACGCCAAGGTCAGCGAATATGAAAATTTCGCTCTGATGTTGCAGCACTGCGTAAAAGTAAGCCTCTAACACTTAATACTCCCCATACTCTGTTTTTCCATACTTAGAGTTTTATTAACTTTTGTTTTATCCTTTTCTTCTAGGCAATCCAGCACATCTACTTCTTCGCGATGCAGGCTTTCAATATCAAGAAGGAGTTTGTCAATAAGACCAAGGAGGCTGCTAATTTGTTGAAGACCGTCAATAGAACCGAGGCTAAGATGAAGACACTGATAGATCAGGCCAAGGCAGCAAAACAGGCCCAAGACGAGGCCGAAGAGAAGGCAGGAGCTAGTGAGGTCGTCGCTAAGGTCCTTGAAGCTGAGAAGAAAGAGGCCAAAGCGAAGATCGCCGAAGCCTAAGCCGAGCTCATTGCTGCCTTGGCCACAAAGGACGCCGAGATCAAGGCGGCAGACGAGAAGGCATACACCGAGGGGGCAGCCAACGTCCGTGAGGACTACAAAAAGCAAGTAAAATAGGCATGCCACAAGGGTTTCACCTTTGGTTGGATGGCTGTTTTAAAAGAGTTGGTTGTCCCCGAGGACTCGCCTCTCCGAGAAAATAGCCGTATCGTCCTGCCATTCTCACCCACTCCAAGCCAATCCGAGGACGAGGCTGAGTCCGAGAAGGAGGTCGAGGCTGACAAGTCTGAGAAGGCTGAAGCTGCTGGGGCCAAGTCTCCAACTTTGAATGAGCAAGTTTTAGACTTGACTCAGGATGAAGGAGACGAGGTCCAGAAGACCACCTCTGAGGCTGAGGTCGAGGCTGCCAACAAAAACATTGATGACACACTTCGCCAGATCGATGCTGAGGTGAAGGTTGACAAAAGTGCAACACCTCCAGTCGACGAAGCTAATCCTAGTGCTTAGTATATTTCTGCTTTCCTTTGTATTTTTTCGTTTGTTTTTAAACAATGTTAGCTCTAATTTGACCAATGTGCCACCTTTATAATCCGAACAAGTAATCCCTTTGTAGGCCGAAGTGCCCTTTTTCATCTTTGAATGCAAGTTTAACTTCTTCTTTCAAATGTTTGTATGTTTGTCTTTCCTTTACTGTCTTGTATGATTCCATACTTAGAATATTTTGCATGTCTTCAAAGTACACCTTAACTGTGCAATCTCTTTGGGATAAAATACCTCAGATATACCCACTAACCTTTTTATCTTGGCCTTGGTTTAACATATGAAAACATTTTGTAAAAATATTTTCACAAGTGTTTATTTAAGTCTTGGTACTTGACTTTTAGTTAACAAGACTTCTCTCTTCCATGGTAATCTCGGCAAATACGTAGATATTTTTTTCAACATAACCTCGGCTTAATTTCAACTTGTAAATTTTCCTTAAAATTTCAACAAGTGTTAAACCAACTTTCTTTTAACATAACCTTGGCTTAACTTCAACTTGTAAATTTTCCTTAAAACTTCAACTTGTAAATTTTCCTTAAAACTTCAATAAGTGTTAAACCAATTTTGTCCTGTGAATTCCAACTTCCAAGCATTTTATTCTCCAACTCTCTGCCCCCTAATGTGAACTTAAGTTTCACTTATGTTCAGATTAAGTATGGACCTATGATCTTGTCGCTAAGATCTGATTCGAATAGAGACTGGCCGAGGTTATCAACCTCGCTCTCTGTTAATCTAACTGATATATACTTAGTGCCATTCAAAGTTTTAATTCTGCCGATATAGCAAATCTAGTTGAATCCAACTTAGTTCAACTCTATTATATGCAAGTATAATTCAACTCTGCCATATAATAAGTCTAAGTTATTCGTTATGTTTCAATCAAAAACATCGCCAACTTAGTTCAACTCTATTATATGCAAGTATAATTCAACTTTGCTATATAATAAGTCTAAGTTATTCATCATGTTTCAATCAGAAACATCGTCAACTTAGTTCAACTCTATTATATGCAAGTATAATTCAACTCTGCCATATAATAAGTCTAAGTTATTTGTCATGTTTCAATTAGAAACATCACTAAGTAACTGGTCAATCCTTTTACACAAGTTTGAAATCAAAAATCGAGCTAAAATTTTTGTTAATTACTTTGACTAATAACAAAAAAAACTTAAAAACAAAAGGAAATCTTAATGATAGAAAAACTTCAAGTTGCAAGTATTCCAAGGTCTTGGCAACTTTTTGCCTTCACTGTCTTCAAGCCGATATGCCCTATTGCCCAGGACTGAGATGATTCTATAAGGTCCTTCCCAATTTAGGCCAAGCTTACCCTCTCTGGAATCCTTCTTGTTGCCGACGACTTTTCTCAAGACGAGGTCCCCAACTTGAAACTCTCGTGGGTTGACCTTTTTGTTGTAAGCCTTGGCAAGCTACTGCTGATATGCCCCCAGCTGAATTGTTGCTTTCTCCTTTCTTTCTTTCAATAAGTCCAGATCTCAGGCTAAGAATGCATTATTAGTTCCATTCTCTACTCCCTGGGTTCTAATCCCTGGGATGCCGACCTCCAGTGGAATTACTGCCTCTGTGCCATAAGCCATGGCAAATGGGGATTCCCGAGTTGATCTTCTCGGCGCAGTCCGATATGCCTAGAGTACACTGGACAACTCATCCACCCACTTTCCCTTTGCTGCTTCCAGCCTCTTCTTGATCCCATCCAAGATAACTTTGTTGGATCCTTCTGCTTGTCCATTGCTTTGAGGAAAACTTGGGGTGGAATAGTAATTCTTGATCTTGTACTTTGCACATAAGCTCTTGATTAGCTCTTGATTAGCTTACTGTCAAACTGCGTTCTATTGTCTGCTATTATTGCTCTTGGGATCCCAAACCTGGTGATGATGTTCTTCTATATGAAGTTCTTTACATCAATGTCCCGAATCTTTGCAAGGGGTTCAGTTTCAACCCACTTGGTGAAGTAATCTGTTGCCACTAGTAGAAACTTCCTTTGCTCGGTTGCTTGAGGCAGTTGTCCAACAAGATCCATGCCCCATTGGGCAAATGGCCAAGGGCTAGACACTGGGTTCAAATCTGCTGGGGGTTGGTGTATCAAAGGTGAAAACCTCTGACATTTCTCATACTTTTTGACATAGGTTTCAGCATCTTTCTGCATATCGGGTTACCAGTACCCCTGAGTAATGGCCTTATGAGCAAGTGACCTGCCTCCAGCGTGGCTTCCACATACTCCTTCATGTATCTCATATAAGAAGTCTTCAATTTGTGAAGGATGCATACACCTCAAAAGGGGACCAGTAAAGAATCTTCTGTAGAGATGCCCCTCGGCTGTCAGACTGAATCTTGCCAACTTCAGTCTGATCTTGAGTGCTTCTTTATGATCATTTGGCAGTTTCCCCTCTTTAAGGAATAATATTATTGCATCCATCCAGGTTGGTCTCATTTCCACACACATTGCTTCATACTCTGTGTTCAGTGGTTCTACACTTGGTCCTGACAAGTAGTTAACCATTATTGTTCTTGCCTCTCCTGGCTTTATTGCATTAGCCAGATTGGCCAAGGCATCGGCATGGCTGATGTCATCACGGCCGACTTGCTGCAGTCGGCAATTTTGGAACAATGCCATCAGTTTGCCCACCTCCTTTACATAGGCTATCATCCTTTCATCTCGGGCTGCGTATTCACCTGTTGCCTGGTTAACAATAAGCTGGGAGTCATAGAAGACCATTACCTCGTCGGCTTCCGTTGATGCTGCCAATTTTAATCCTACAATTAGTGCTTCATACTCTACTTCGTTTTTTGAGTCCTTAAACCCCAAATGAATGGATTGTTCCAGCATCTGCCCTTCCGGTGATACCAGGACTACTCCTGCTCCCGCTCCTTGTCGGTTTGAACTTCCATCAACAAACAGGTGGAAAGAGTCGCCGACGTAAATACTGCAAGGCCTGAGTTTCTCTTCTTTCCTCTGTTTGGCTATCCCCAACTGGGTTTCTCCTTGTTCACCTGGGCATCGTATACCTCGGCTCAATAGAGCTCGATGTATGATGGCGCCCGGTGTGAACTTGGCCACGAAGTCGGCCAACACTTAGCCTTTGATTGCTATTCTGGGTCTGAATTCCAAGTCATATTAGCCTAACACCACTGCCCATCTGGCTATCCTGCTTGTTAGATCCTTTTCCTGCAACAGGGACTTCAGAGGGTGCTCAGTTAACACCACAATCTTGTGGGCTTTAAAGTAATGATTCAGCTTCTTAGAGGCCATTACCAAAGCTAGTGTTAGTTTTTCCAAAGGTAGATACCTGGTCTCTGCATCTGCTAGAGTTTTACTCACGTAGTAAACTGCCCTCTGTTCTCCCTTATCCTCCATGATTATTACTGCACTGACTGCATGCTCTGAGACCGCCAAGTATAAGAACAGCTCCTCTTCAGGTACAGGATTTGAGAGAACTAGAGCTGTGGTCAAGTACTTCTTCTGTGGCTTTCTTTACTAAACTGAAGAAAGGTTTGCATTTATCAGAACTTTTGCTTATGAATCTGTTTAGGGTTGCAGCCCTTCCAGTCAGCATCTACACTTGTTTTGCCGACGTTGGGCTCCCTAACTCCAAAATGGCCTTGATTTGATCCGGGCTTGCCTCAATGCCCTTTTTGGTGACCAAGTATCCCAAGAATTTTCCTGATCCAACTCCAAATACACACTTTGATACATTGAATCGGAGCCGAAATGTCCTTAGGATGTCAAAGACTGTCTTCAGGTTAGCCAGATGATCTTCAAGTTCCTTGGTCTTCACGACCATGTCATCAATGTATACTTCTACTGTTTTGCCTAGTAGATGCCTGAACATCTTAGTCACCAATCTTTGGTAAGTTGCTCTTGTATTTTTCAACCCAAAAGGCATCACTCTGTAACAATACAACCCTTTTGGGGTGATAAATGCGGTATTCTCCTCATCTGGGGGGTACATGCCTATCTAATGATACCCTCTGTAAGTGTCTAGGAAGCTCATCCTTCCATGCCCTGAAGTGGCATCCACCAATTGGTCAATCTTGGGTAGTGGAAAACTATCTTTGGGACAAGCCTTGTTCAGGCTGGTGAAGTCCACGCAGACCCTCCACTTCCCATTCTTTTTCTTCACAACCACCGTGCTTGATAACCATGTTGGGTAATTTACCTCTCGAATGGCTCTCGCCTCCAGAAATTTATCCGCTTCCTCTTCTATTGCCTCAACAGTATCAACGTTGGCCTTCTTTCTCGCTGGATGACAGATTTGGCCGACCTGTCCACATTCAGTTTATGGCAAGTGACCTCGGGGTCGATACCAGGCATCTTGTACGATGTCCAAGCAAACACCTCAAGGTTTGCTCTTAAGAATGCCTCTAATTCCCTTTCCTCTTCCTCGACCAAGGCTAAGCCGAGGAGGAAGAAGCGTTCTTTATCCCCTTGCTGGACTAAGATCTTCTTCAGGGCTTCCTCACTTTTCTCGGTTGGTTCCTTGCCAACGTCCTCAAGGACCTCTATGTCCTCATGTTCAATCTCTGCTGCTTCTACTTCTCCTATGTTGCAGGTGGATTTCATTACTGCCATGGAGCAATTCTTTGCCTGTACTTGATCCCCTCTGACCTCCTCAATTCCATGCTTTGTTAGGAATCGCAACAGTTGGTGCAATGTTAAGGGAACAGCCCCCATTGCATGCAACCATGGCCTTCCCAGGATAGTATTGTAAGGGGAGGGATTGTCAATTATTGTGAACTCAGTTTTTACCTTCTTGGTGCCAGCCTACACCTCCAAACTCATTGCTTCCAAGGGCTACGTCAACGTTCCATTGAACCCGACCATTGGACCATTGGATTGTTCCAGATCATCTTGGTGAATGCCAAGCTCCTTGTAACACCTGACATATATGATGTCACAAGAGCTACCTTGGTCGATTAGAATTCGTTTTACCTGACACTCTCCAATCTGGAGGGATATCACCAAAGCATCGTTGTGTGGATGCTGCACCATCTCTAGGTCATCTTCAGTAAAGGACACCACTGGTCCCTGGCACTTGTCTGCCCTAGGTCTCTTCTGTCGGACCTGATACACATGTTGGAAGTGTTTTACCTTCTGAGTTTCCCCCCGTATCTCGTTCTCATTCACTTTCGAATGAATCACATTGATCACTCGAGGTCCGCCTGCCTGTGGTTGTGGTGCTGGCGGGGGTGGTGCTGCTGGTGCCTGAGGCAGTCTCGTTTACTCTTCTCTTGTCCTAGTCTCATCTATCAGGTCTCTTAAATAACCCTGTCTTACCAGGTCTTCTAAATGTGCCTTTAGAGCTCTGCACCATTGAGTTAGATGCCCATCCTCATTGTGGTAGGCACAATGTTTCCCCAAACTTCTTCCCATAAATTCACCAGGAAGCTTTTCTAGTGCTCTGTAATAGGGCTGATTCTGAATTCTTTCCAAGACTTTGTAGACCGGAATTCAGAATACGGTTGTGACTGCCTGTGCAGCCCTTAGTCTTATTTCTGGTTTATTGTATCCACCATTACCTCGGCCTCACTTCGGCGAGCCGTTTTTCTTCTCTTGTTTCGACGCCTTTGTCTCCGGCATGTCCTCCTCAGCCCTGACATACTTTTCTATCTTGGCCATAAGTTCCTCCATACTTTTTGGCACGACCGCCATCTCTTGGTTGCATGTTGGTATCCGGTTGAACACCTCATAATACCTTTTGGCATAGGCCCTAAGGCTTTCATCCTCGCCACTTCTCAGAGCCATCAGGGCGTCCACCCTCAATGGCTGTAGTTTGTTTGTCACAAACCTGGCCACAAACATCTCGGCCAGGCCTTCCAAACTTTTCACAGTTCCTTTCGGCAACTTGTGAAACCAGTTTGATGCAATTTCCCCAAAGGATGAAGGGAACACTTTGCAGAGCAATGGCTCATTCCCGGTGTACAGTGCCATTGAGTTCAGGTACAAGCCGACGTGAAAGTTAGGGTCCAACTTACGGTCGTATATCTAGAACCTTGGCATGTGGAACCTTTTCGGGGCCTCAAATTTGTCCAACACCACCGAGAACGACGTTCTCGGCTTGACCGGAGAGGTTACCTCGGCACCTTGTTGCTTTCTCTGGAGGTAATCCCTTAGATCCTCCTTGGCCCGTCTAGGAGCTCGGCTATCAACGGATTTTAGCCTTTTCGGTACGCTACTCCTAGTATCGTTATGAGTCCTCTTGGACCTTTCTCCATTAGTTGCGTTAAAATACAGTTCCTTCCCTTGAACATGCCGATGTTCTTTGGGGTCAGCTTCCTTGGTACGATGGGTCCTCCGAGAATCTCCCATTCTTGACTCTTTTCGCCCGACCGCCCTTGAAGGTCGGTGAGAGTATTCCTCGGTCCTGGTGTGTTGGGGAATTGTAAGGACTGTTTTCTGCCCCCCTTTCTGGGTATTGTTCTTGGCTGCTAGAATCGGTATGTCTTGTAACGGAAACGGTGGCTGTATGACGTTGTTCTGTATCATGAAATTGACAACTGATTGTAGGTCTACCAATTTGTTCGTCATTCCTTTCATCTCGCCGTTCCTCCGCAAGCATCTATCTTTCCATACCTGGAGGTCATCCTCGTTATAATACCCGCCTCGGTCTGACTTCTTTGGTACGTCGCCCTCCTTGCCAACGTCTTTCTCTCTGGGATTCTGATCTCGAGTTTCTTCATTATAGTTATCTTCCTCCACGTTATGGTCAATGTGCTTACCACTTCTAGTAGGGATGTCGTCCCCAACATTTTCTTTCTGTCCGTCGTTGGCCATCTATTCTCCTTTCTTTTCCACAGACGGCGCCAAATTGTGTGTGCTGTTTTCTGACCACACTACCAAACAAGTACTCAGCTGGAGAACACTGGCAAAATAGATTGCGTCCAAACGACCTGTCATAGAAAGAAAAAGATTCCGGCGGTGGTTCGTCCACCCGGGGGCACTCCGATGATCAAGTCAGTTATCTCTCAAAGATAGCAAAAGTGCTTAACTCACTATTCAGAATACAAAAAGTGTACCTTAGACCCACGAGGGTGCCTTACTTTTAGAACAAACACTGACCTGATCCCTGTAGAAGCCTAGCTTCAATGGACTCTGGCTCAATGCCTATCCAGGACTTTCAAATAGATGAAGATAAACTCCCTAAGAGCTTTATCCTTATCCAGGCTGAAGTCCTACTCATTCTAGGACTTTTGTAACTTATTCGCTCATCTCGGATTCTGGTATCTCTGTAGATAACCTCGGCCTAGCCGAGATTACCTCGGCGTTATGTCAAGGACACGTGGCACGTCGGCTAGCACTTCGGTCCCACCATGGCCACGTGCTGCTATCCGTAAAATATGTCCCCACAAAAGCTAAATAAATTAAGATTCCAAAAATAAAAATAATAATAAATATAGTATTGTGATTTCTCAAAAGTCGTTGAATTTTCGGACCCCTTCCCTGGTTGGTGGTGGGTCACCCAAAGCTCTTGACTTCACTCTCTATTGCTTTTCCTGCTTGCTTTTTCCATCCAGCCAATCACATTCCATCTGCATGGTCTTCATTTTGATGAACCAATTTCCAGAGCCTTTAAAGCTTACAACAACTTGAAAGTGCTCAAAAAGTTTAACTATCCTTGGCAACAACCATAATTTATCTGGCAATGGATTCTAACACCTTCAAATTTTAACACCTTCAAACTACTAATTTATTTGGCAATAGATTCTAACCAGGCAAATCCCCAGGGTTGGTTTGGAGGTTTAAAAATGTATCACTCATAAAAGTAATGTGTCACCTAGTGTATATCCGTGTCTAAATTAATTATAAGATTAAAATGTAATTAAATTTAAAAGTATTGATTTAAAATGTAATTTATCAAATTTATTGACTTTGAAATGAATATTGTAAAAGTACCCGAACATAAATACACCCCAATAAAATTAAAGTAAAAAATAAAAAATATAATTTATTAGAAGAATTTGAAGTCAAAATTCTATTAATAAAAAAACTCTTCTTTTTAGTTTTTGAACAAATCACACGACTCCCATTATTTCTCCTCTCTTTCTCAAAATTCACTTTTATGTGCATTTTTTTAACATAACCCAATTTAAACTTAATTTAAATTTTGAGTTTAAATTTATCTCTACACACACACAAATTCTACATAAACATAACTCATAAACTCAATTTAAACTTAATTTTCATACAAATTTAAATTCACCTTTTTTTTTTTAACAGAACTCAATTTAAACTCCATTTAAATTTTGAGTTTAAATTTATTCACCCAAAAAAACCAACATTTTCTACAAACATTTTTCGAAAAGAGTGGATTTAAAAAAAAAATTAAACCCACTTTTTTTGTGTAGTGTTGTGCCAGATGACCTCCTAACCTCTCTGCACTGTCTCTCACTCATTGTCCCTCTCCATCTTTCCCACTTTCTCTTTCTAATCTCTCCCAAAAGGTCTATCTTTCTCATCTCTCCTCTCATAGGAAATCAACACCCATTCTCTCTCTTTCTCATTCTCTCATTTCTTTCTCAGTTTTAATGTTTAAAAAAACAAATCTTAGAAAAACAAATAGAAACCCAAATCTTAGAAACACAAACCAAATTGATGTATATCAAGCGTGATTCCATTGAATATATGGATTAAGATTTAGAAAACACAAACGCAAACATCCCCAAAATCAAAATTCCCAAACATCCATGCCCCGTGGGGTACCAAAAGGAGGCTTTTAGCCCAAACCAAAAAAACCAAAAAAATAACCAATATAACCAAAATAACACACAAAGGTTGATTATCCAACTACTACACATCATTATGCATTATGAGCAAGCACCTACTCAGACAACGTGTCCAGGCTTCATTTTATCATTTCCTATAGTACCACCATAAGCATTTCATACTCTTTCCAATTTTCTCAGGTTGCCAAAGTATGCAACTGGAATTCCAAATGCTCATCTGCAAGCCTAAACAATCTAATTCTGTTAATCAAAAGATATCAGACAATTATATTGGTCAATATACCACAGGAACAGGCAATCAAATCAAATTTGCATGATTGACAAAATATGGATGCTAATATCCATCACAACTTCTACAATAAAAAAATTTATGCAGTAGACAACAACAAAGTAAGATGGGAAGCCAAAATGCAATAATCACTATAAAGTGTGGCAGTGTTACTGTACACAATTCCCAAAACAACTCCTCTTCATACATTCCTTTTAAATCCGTTGTTTCATACATCTTTCTTAAAATCATAACTGGAAAGAGAAAAAAGAAAGTTCATAGATATACACATATAAAACCCAAAAATCATGGCCTTATTAAATATCGTAAAGATCTTTGGTGAGATTTTAACAAATCCAAATCTTCCAATATTTTCAAACCAAAAGCAAACCCCCCATGTCCAATTCAAAACCAATTGATTATTTTAACAAATCCAAACACATACAAATTCAAACCCATTTCAGAAACTCATCTCTCTCTTGACGGTGGAGGATAGAGATGTTGTGGCGGGAGAAAAGATGAAGAGTTGCTATCGGTGGAGATCGAAGGCGATGTAGCAGTAGAGGCAACGCGACAGTGGAGAGTTGCTGTTGGTGGTAGCTAAGAGGGGAGGGGGAGAGAGAGGAAAAGAGAGACAGAGATCTCTGAGGAAAGAGAGTTTGAGACCTGAGAAGTTTGGAGAGAGAGAGAGGGAGAAGAGAAGTGCAAATTTGAAATGGAAAATGCGCCTCTTGGGTTTGTCTTGGGTTGGCAAAGGAGAGAACGTAGGGTGACAAAAAAAAAATAAGAAAAGGGAGGTGGGTGGGATATAGGAGAAAGTTAAGAGGATCATCTCAGGTGTCCATCCAAATACAGAAATGAATCATGACCATTAAAATATCCTAGTAGGACAATTGTCTCTAGGATAAATTCAAAAATCCTCTTCCCTTATTATATATATATATATATATTTGAGATTTTTCAAAAAAAAAAAACTTTTTAGATTCGATACAAACCGAAAAGATAAAAAATTTTGGCATAATTTTAAAAAAATCCCTAAATTGTTTTTAAAAATAAAATAAAATAAGAAATGACTTTTTTATTTGTTCCCAAACAACCACGACCTAGAGCTCCAAACAAGCCCATCAGGATGAGCCGAAGTAGACCATTAGCGGGGGCCTAGACTAAGTTGGGCGTCAATTAAGGCCTAAGCTCTGGCCTTTATTTATTACTATTAGCATCCTTGGGCGACCAAAGTCCATTTAATATTCAAATGTGATAATTATGTTCTATTCTGCTAAACGGATCGGATACCTGTGTAAATTTGAATATAATCCGATTAGAAAATTTGTGAATCTCACATATTAGTTGTAATTCGAATCCAATATTTCTCGGATATTAATTTGATATGTTTCCGATACCCGAATATCTATCCTGACCCAATTTAGTTTTTATTATAAAAATATTAAAAAATTAAAATTACTTTAAATTATTTCATTTAAGGAACACAAAATAATCAAAACAATAAATTCGATTGAATTCCATATTGTTCAATTAAATCCGATTACACATAAGATTTGTCATATTCATGTCTATTAGAATATTAGATCAAATTTCACCTTATTGATTTTGAATTTTTTAGAATAGAGTTACCTAAAGTGCGCATGGATCGATATAATTTGGGATAAGATTAACTCATGTTTCATGTGATTTCAACAATGATGGGTTGGTGTGTGGCTGTAAATCTGAACATTTTAGTGTTTTTATTTTGTGCTACAGATACATTGCATCTAAATCGAAACATTTTTTTTAATACTTAATTAGCATAATTACCCGTGCTATGCACTGGTATAAATAAATAATTAAAAATTAATTTTTAAAATTAAATAATAATTCAAAAAAATTATCTACAATATTTAATAAAAATGATTTAGAATTAATTAAATTTTATTCATTTTTATCATAGTTACATATAAGAGATTTTTTTTATTATTATGTCATTATTCTTTGTGGGGATTTTTATTGATAAATCCTATTTAGAAGTGTTCTAATTTAAGAAATCCATGAAATAATTTTTTGACTTACTTAGTCTCATGTATGTATACTTTTATTCCATAAAATTCTTTTTCTTGATTTACACTATTTTCTTGGACTCTTATATCCTTATATTTAATGTTGATATTTAATATTGATATTTAATGTCCCTAAACCCTAAATCAAAAAAGCTCCCATTCATCAAACTTTAATATTGATATTTAATGTCCTTAAACCTTAAACCAAAAAAGCTCCCTTTTCATCTAACTTACTAAAAAATTTGATAATCTTATAAAATGGACACCTTTCCGGAAGGTTATTTAATGGCTTCAAAACCCTGAGAATTCTCTCTCATCTGATGTAAACATTTACAACACATTTTCGAAAAATTCCCTCTAATCTAATGTAGCGATGTGAACATTCACAACATGTGAACATTCGTATTTTTAAACAATGATAATATGTTATTTTTCTTTTTTGTGATTGTGATTGTTGTTGGTGTTGATGGTGTTCAAAGGATGTGAACCCTCTGTTTTTTATTTTTTTCAAAAAATAATAAAATGGTGGTTTGATATATTATTGTCTATGTGTGTAGCTAGCGTTGTGATGTGAACACTCACATCATCTGTACATTCTTATTCACATCATGTTTGGTTATCCAAAAAAATAATGGTGTGCGGTTAATACATTGTTGATGCTGTCATGTTCTTGTACTTTCTCTCTTATCTGATGTGAATGCTTACAACACCTTTCCAGAAAATTCTTTCTCATCTGATGTAGTGATGTGAACGTTCACAACATATGAACATTCTTATTTTTAAGCAGTGATAATATGTTATTTTTTTTCTTTTTGTGATTGTGGTTGCTACTGGTGTTGATGGTGTTTAAAGGATCTGAACACTCTGTTTTTTATTTTTTTTCAAAATATAATGAAATGGTGGTTTGATATATTATAGTCTATGTGTGTAGTTAATGTTGTGATGTGAACATTCACATCATATATACATTCTTATTCACATCATGTTTGATTATCCAAAAAAATAGTGGTGTGTGGTTAATGCATTGTTGATGCTGTCATATTTTTGTACTTTGTAAGCTACAATGTGAACATTAACATCATTCTCATATTCAAAACAGGGGTTATTAATGTGAACCTCGACATTACCATTGTGGACATTAACATTTATACGTGGATATAATATGAAGATTATCATTGAAAAGTATCCATTCTTACTTAATATTGTCCATTTTTTTATCCTAATGCGAACTTTCATACATGTCACTATGATCATATTGATATAACATTGTGAATATTAACATTTGTATGTGGATATCACATGAAGATAACCATTGAAAAGCATCCATTTCTACTTAATATTGTCCATTTTTTTGCCCCAATGCGAATTTTCACACATGTCACCATAATCATGGTGTCTTTATCTATATTCTAGAATTCATGTGAACATTCACATTCGAATGTTTTATTATGAATATGTACATCATGTAATTGACAACACAATCACAAAAATTCATTTTCAAATTAATATGAATATAATGACAGTCAATATCCTGATGTATGTGAACTACCAAAATATAATAACAATCAACATTAAATATCAACATTAATGGGAGCAAGAGATATTGAAAGTGTTTTGATCTTTTTATCTCAAATAGGACCTAATGGAATAGTCAAAAAAAATATGGATTGAATGGAATAAAACTCTTAAAAAGGGGATTTATCAAAAAAGCTCCCTTAATTGTGTGCTCTAAGTTCTTAATAATAAATATATGTCATAATTTAAGTGGTAAAAATTAAAAAATAAATCACAAAAAGTATATACATTTCGTCTTATGAGTTTCGTAAATTTAGTTTACCATATGATTGTGGTAAATTACATTTGTCAATATAGTAATTTTTTTCATATTTTGTGAAGTCTAAAAATTATAATTTGTCTTATGTTATACGATTTACGTAAAAATGAATTAGGATTCACTTGTGATATTGAATTTGGGCTTAACATTAGATTTACGCCAACATGTCATTCACCTAATCATTAAAAATTGTCTTATTCTGTTGCCAACTTGTATGAATCATTTGACCTATCTATTTATTAAATTAGTAAATAAATATTTGTAAATATTTTTTTATAATAAAAATAAGAAATGTGGACTTATTTTATGCATACTTATTAAAAAGTTTGAACTATAGTTTAAAAGAAAAAAAAAAAAACTATATATTTATGTTTAGAGCAATTAAATGAATAGTTATATATATATACATATTTATGTATAAAAAAATTATTTAAGATAAAGCCATCCTAAATTGTAGGTCATATTCTAATCCTAATATATTTAAATTTTATATTTAAATTATATAATAGTTTATCAGTTCGTGATTGATATGAGCTAATTTGAAGATTCTAATATTGGATTAAACACTAAAAAATAGTCAAGAAAATTTAGTTCAAGTCAATTTTTTTTGCCAATAATTATTGATTTAAACCTAGTCCTTAGAGAATCATCTAGTTCATATCCAATCCATGAGTTAGTAGATCTACCTATTTATTTAATTTTTAATTAGTAAATATATATTTTATAAAAATTTATAACAAAAATTGGAAATATGTACATATTTGTTTGGTATATTTATTAAAAATTTCAAAATTAATTAAGAAATTATGTACTTATTTTTAAAAAGATAAATTACATTGGTAATCCTTATATTTTAACTCTTGTATTATTTTTGTCCTTACAATTTTAATTTGCTCAATTTTGACCCTAAATTTATAATTTTGTCTCAATTTGGTCCAATTTTTATAATTGCTAGCGTTTTTTTTTTTTAATTGAAAATACACACATGAGTAGCATCTGTTATACTTCTGTAGACAAAATTATGAACTTATTCAACTCAATAAGTTAATCTCAACCAACTCAATAACTATTTTCTTTTAAAAATCTTAACCGGTATTATCAATTGGACCAAATTAATACAAAATCTAAAATTAGGGGTAAAAATCAAACTAATTGAAATTACAGAGACCAAGTTGACACAAGAGACAAAATCGGGGACTATCGATATAATTTACCTTTCTTAAAATGTCTAATATAGATTGTATCAATATTAAGATATATTTATATCTGAAAAACTATTTAAGATCAGATCAGATTAGAACCTGAATAAAAAATTAATGGCTTATTAAAAATATTTAATAATTATAAATTCAAATTTGATCAATTTTTCATTTAAATTTTTCATAGAATTAGGTAGTTTGATAATTTTAATTTATAGTTCCATTTTTTCATTGTATTTTAAAAAAAAAATTCATTACGACAATACAATAATAATATATCAAATGATTTTTTATAGTTATACAAAAGTATCCAAAATTATATATAAAAAACAATATATGGTCCATAATCAATTTTTATATGGTAAAATTCACACTTAATCTCAACCACATATTAGTTTTCTAAATAATTTCATCACCCAAACTATTTGTTATTCTTTTAATATTCATCTTTTCAAAATCTAACCAAACAATGCTCTGGCCGAGCTCATCATCACCCTTATTATTGCCATGCTCACCACCTCCACTAACCATTATGTAACTCCGGTCTAGTTTTTTATCTTTGTAAATATATAAAGACAATGTTATGGAAATAAAAATGTACTGTTAGAGTTTTAAAGAGTTAAAAATGAAAAATAAAAAAAATGCGTGATTTTAGGTTTTCTTATTCCATATATGGGTGTGTAGATACCTTATTTTTGACCGCCCTTAAGACTTAGGTGCCACTGATTGCTTACTTGGTGATGAAAGATGTGCAGTGCAAAGGTTCGATTTCTTTGGCAAGGAGAGCATCAAATCCCAACCTCACACCCCCCTTTTTGGACCAAAGCCTTTTGACCAAAAAGATTTTAGACTTTAAAACTCTCTCTTTCAAAATATTTTTGAAAAAGTTTCTACGATGTTCAGAAACTCGTGTTTCGTTAAATGTTGCGCTTTTTAGTAAACCAAGCAAGGACAAAGTGGAAATGCATGAAAGAAAGGTGAGATTTTTGAAAAATCTTCCAAAAAAACCTTATTTAGAGGTTTGGGGTTGAAGAAAATTGGAGAAGAGGGAAGAAACCTAGTTGAGGAAGAAGTTAGGCATGAACCGTTAAGAGAGAGAGTTGAGCAGACATCGCTAAATCAGGCCTATCCTTTTGTACACTTGGATTTCAGCTATAAGGCCACCACCATTGGAAAGTGGATTTCTAGGGTTTCATTTTGCACTCAATAATCTCTTAAAGCCAAGTCTGGGATGAGGGAGATATGGCTGGTTGAAGTTAGGCATCAATCCGATTGAGCTGAAAATGAGCAGTCTTCACTAAAAGAAGGATATCTCTTAGCACACTTGGAATTTTGATGTGACTCTTCCACCATTGGAAAGAAGACTTCTGAGGCTACAATTTAGACTCAAGAATGACCTGTAAAAGAGTCTGGATGAAGGACATATGCCTATTTGAAGTCGGGGCCAGAAACCAATTTTTACTTGTCGGCCACCAGTGAAGCATGTCGGCCATGTGTCGGCTAGAAGTGCATTTTTTCGACCACCAGTGGTGGCCGACGGCCACTAGAAATAGCCGACCGGCCACCAATGATGGCCGGTTGGCCACAAATGATAGCCGGCCGGCCACAAGTGTCAGAGCTCAGATTTTTCAGATATTTTCCTCTAGCTGTATCACACTACTCCAGCTATCCCATTTTCAGATATTTTTTACCAAGGCTCTCTTTTTTCTATATATAGATGGCATATCTCTCATATTGGAAGGTTGGAAAGTTTGGGAGCCTCTCTCTCTAAAATCTCTCTCTTGCCCTTTTGTGTATACAAGTAGAGATATACTTCTCCTTTGCCTAGACATCCTTGATCAAAGTTGCTTATCTTTGGGCTGAGATTCCTCGGGACCTTCTTTGAGCTTTGGAAGGTGATTTTAGCTTGATTTGGTGCCTCATTTGTGCCTAAAGTGTGCTTGGCTTCAAGAGGTATAACCTTTACCCTTTAAGCTTGTTTTTTATACTTGTTTTTGCCATCTTTTTGTACTATTTTTGGGGTGGTTTTGAACTGAAAAAACCTCTATTTTTGTGGGTTAAAAGTCTTGGTTTAAGGCCATTTCAAGTTAGGGGGTGGTTCATCCTTCTCACTCATTTGTTGTTAAAGCTTTTGTGCCATCTTTCCTCACCTTCAAATCAAACTTTTTGGGCCTTTAAACCACTGAAATTTAGAGTTTTTTTCAGTGACAAAAATCCTATTTTGAAGTCCAAAATTGGAGGGGTTAGCCTCCCTTGTTGTCTTGCTTGCCTGCCTAGTTGTCTTATATGTTAGTATGTTTTTGTAACTTAACTTAGCTTATTTCCAGCATGTTTTTGCCTCTGATTTGGGTTGCTTTAGCTCTGTTTTGGGTTGTTTATGTTGTATGAGTAGTCTTTTACATAGTTGTAGTGTAACCCCATGTTTTAGCTTATTATTTTAGCTACTCTTGTCTTCATTCCAACATGTTTTCCAACTGATTTTGGGTTATAAAAACTCTGTGTTTTTGGGCTGAAGCTTAGGTCTTAAGGCCATTAAAGGTTGAGTGGTTGATAGCCCTTCTTTGTACCTTATTTTCGAGGCATTTGCCCTTGTCTTTTTCCATACTTTTAAACACTGTTTTTCAGAGCTATTTCAGTTGATAAAAACATGTTTTGGAAGTCTAAAAATGGAGGAGGTAGCATTCCCTCCTTGTGTTTTGCTTACTAGTCTAGCATGCTTCATGTTTTAGCCTATTATTCTAGCTTGTGTTAGCTTAATTTTAGAATGTTTTAAGCTATATTTTGGGCTGTTTTGCATTTGTCTTGGGCTGGTTGTTGCTTTTGAGCTTTGTATTGCATAGCTGTGGTGTAATTTCCTTCACTAGCTTAGTGTTTCTAGGCATTGAGCATCATTTGTGTGTCTTGGTTGCATGTTTTAATGCTTTTTCATGCCTAATTCCAGCATTTAAAATCTCTGCAATCTCCCGCTTTGCTTCACTTTTTCATTTGCTTTGAGGGTTGTTCCAATCTTAGAGTTGTTTAAACTTGAGGTTAAGGCTCATGATTAATGGTTTAATCCTCTTTTGAGGGTTCATTACCAACGGCATGAAGCTTCCCTCATGCCTTGAACTTCCCCTCGGTTGACATTTCTTTCGCTTTAGAAGATACTCACTTTTGGACTTAATCGGTTAAAGAATGGATCGGTAACTAAAATGAGTAAATAAAACATGACAAGTAAAAAAGGCAAGATAAACATCTTCGTATTGTATTGCATGTGTTCGGATCAGACGTTAATTCGAACATGAGAAAAATGGAATGTTTCATACTCAAAGTGATGAAACGTGCCACTTTCCTTGGTCACTATCACTCTTGATCATGTATGATAGGGTGGTGGTCTTTTAAGTCTTGTTTATGCATTCATTAAGCTTGTGTAAGCTTGGTTCTTTAGCCATCATGCATGGAAAATGCTTGGTTGATGGTTTGAGGGCCAAGGGTTACACTCCTTTGAACTTGTGTGATGATAAAGAGGGTAGCAGTGCATACACTCCTTAAGAATACACTGCTTTGCCTCTGTTTGCTTTCTGTTGTAGCAAAAGAAGAAGTTCAGGGAAAAGGTAGCCGATTGGCCACCAATGATAACCGATGGCCACCATTGGTAGCCGATCAGCCATCAATGGAGAAAGTTGCTCAGTGTGTTCTTAAAGGGGATCGGAAGTGTTCTGGGAGTTAGCATAATTTTCATTGGTCAAATGTGTGCAAATAGAGGCTGCAATGGCAAAGCGGTGGCATTTTCGGGAGGAGAATCCGAGCATGCATGTATCCCTCGCTTCCCGAGGCCTTTTAGTTGCTTTGCTTAGTTAATTAGTGGTAGCTAATTCTTACAAGTGATGTAATTATTTAAGTAGATTAGTTAGTTACTTCATGATGTAATTAATTAGCTTAGTCACTTTGCAATTAATTAGTTCAGTATTTAGTTAATTAATTTGATTTGTAATATTTAATTAGCTTAGAATAGTTAGTTAAATATAATGTTGTAATTAGTTAACTTAATTAACGTAGCTAGTTAACTCATTCATTCGGACCCTCATTCGCGAGGGCGTAATGTTGTAATAAGTGTGCGTGCGTGTATGTATGTCTTCCAACCCCACGGCTTTCTTTATTTTATTTAATCACTTTTGATGGTTAGATTAAGGACATATTTCAATTAGCATACCTTATGCTTGCATGTTTGCATCCATTCATTTGTTTTGCATGCACCGAGGCTCAACGCATCATTCAAACTGCATTATACTTTAATACTTCTTTGAATACGTGTTTATCGCATGTTGTTCAAATCGATTCATATGCCATATTAGTAGCCGAGCCTATTAATTGCATATTGCATGTGTTGGATTAGGCATTTTATATAATTAGGATTATGCATCTTTCTAACTAGTTTTTATTTTGGCTTGGAGTACTCGGTGAGTTTTATGCTTTAGCATACTTGCATGAGTGTGATTGCCATATTGCCATGATAGCATGCTTGCCATGAGGCTATGTGCATAAATGCTAAACTGTATGAATGCCTGTGGATGAAGGCTTGTTGTTTGAATTGGAATGATTTAACGAATGTATGTTTTAAGCCCACTTTGTTGTGGCAAAATCATGTTTTCAAGCCTACTTTGTTTGGTGGCAAATCCGCATCTTTCAAGCCCACTTGAGGGTGACAAATTCAAACCATTTTCGCAAACAAACATGAGTTGAATTGTTCCAAGTTTGCGACTAGTCTATACTTGCTTGTGCGCGTCACGTAGTAATGTTAGCTAATAACCGAAATAAGAACATATGAAATTTGTAAAACATCATATTATGATTAGTAGAGGCCAATCTTTGATCAGGCGAGCGGGGGTGCTCATTTCAGGACCTTCCCCTCTCGTACCCAAGTTCCCGAGCCGAAGCAACTTTGGTAATGACGGATATGTGGCCTTTGGGACGAGTCAGGGTTTCCTAAATTTTTCCAAAAACAAAATATTTAGGTGGCGACTCTGTATCTGGCAAAGTAGTCCAATTTTGACATTATTTAATTTAAAATCAATTTTCCAAAAGGTTTGCCGGATTTGGACTCTTTGGTGATTATCAATTTCATATTGCACCTTGTAAGACTAGATTCAGAACCGCGGGAGTCTGAATTGTGAGGCTTTCTTTTCAAACTCTTTCCGAAAGGCGGGACGTGGAAAAAGGCGAGTCCACAGGACGTTGAATTTTTAATTTTAAATCCATAAATTATGGAATAGTGTTCATTAGTTAAAATTTTATTTATTGATGGGCAAGTCAATTAAATGTTTTTAATTTTTTACAAATAAAAAATTTGAAAATTTTGTTTAAGATATTTAAAAAAAGGCCAAATCATAAGAATAATATAAAACGACTTATTCTATATTAAAAAAACTCATAACTATATTATCAATTTACATATATGAAAAGAAATAATAACAACAATATAAAAAATACACAAACATCTACCAAAAAAAAGAAAAAAGTTTAAATCAACTCCCAAAACAAAGATAGTTAACAAATATATATTTATTATCAATTTAGTTGGAAAAAAAAATTCATTTGGCAAAAAAAATTCATATAGAAAAAAAAAAAAAAATACTCACACGAAAATATAAATTTACAAAAAAAAAAAAAAATACAAACAAACAAACTTGAAATAAGTTTGGACTATTAGCAAAGAGAGAGCTATTGTATCATTACATTTGGGGAGGAGTTGGCCTGGTTGAAAAAAAAATCAAATATTGAGTATTTTAAAAAGAGAATTGTATTAAATTTTTAATTTAATTGGGTTATTTTTAAAATTTTAGATTTATATTATTTTCGAAAGAGGTGATAGAGGGATGAAGGTGGCTTACTATATTATTTTGAATTTTGAAATTCAAAATCATAGATAATTAGTGCTTTTATTTTTTTTTATTTGAATTGTTTTGATAAATATTATTTTTTAAAAGAGTGAGGGTAACTTATCGTATTGTTTTGAATTTTAAAATTCAAAATTGTAGATAATTAGAACTTTTTTTGTTTTTGGATTTTTGACTTAAGAAACTAACCGATAGATTTTTTTTATTTCTTTAAAAATTAAAAAATTAACAAAATTACTTTGGGAGTTTAGAGTTTTCACAATTATTGTTCTTAAAAAGGCCATTTTCCTTATATATATATAGATTTTAAAATAATTAAGTTAATAATAGAGCCTTTCAGTTTATTTTATTTATTTTTTGTTACAAGCTCTGTTTTTGAAGTATTGGAAAACAATAATATTTTATTGATTTTTACAAGGAATAATAATATGACATTCTCTTTCAAAAAATATTGATAAAAATTTTCATTTTCTAATTATAAACTACAATAACGAATCTTTATAAAATCTTGAAATATTATTTTGCAAAATTATATTTTTTCCATCAAATTATGATTATAATCATCTCTAAAAATATATTATTAATAATTTAAGAATAAAATACAAAAATTAGTGATAACTGGGAAGATTAACAATTTCGAATATATCAGAAACAACCTAACTTCAATCAGTCCATCTAAACTAGAGTAAGAGCTATAAGCAAGCCCAGTGGATTCACTCAGTAGCAGCCAAACTGGACCGGTAATTGGGCGAAAACTTTGATCCGTATGAAGCCCAACATTGGTAGACCAAGTCGTATGGTGTAACGATCCATGGAAAAGCTAGCCTTCCATTACTGATCATTCTTCATGAGTGCTGCTAATAGCATCCTTACATCCAAGAGTTCCAAGGGTGAGGTGGAAGCTTATCAAGGCTCCACCTAAGTTAGAATAGATGATGTATCAATTAAAAGTGCACTATTTCACACCTACATAGAATTAGGAGTGTAAATATGACACGATACTCGTAGGCAATCTGAAACACGCCCACGGCCCGAGTTAGGCCCGGTCCAATTAGGCCTGAGTCTAAACCCAACCCGGGATTCTAGGCCTAGGCTTGGTCCATCATTTTGAAGCTCATCTCAACCCATCAGCTCGCTCATGGCCCACTCAAAACTCGGCTCGAGGCTCAGTCTGCCCAAGGCCCAGCGTCATTTTTGGTGAAAATAAAAATTGTTCAAGCTCTACCCAAGCCTAAGCCTAAGCCTAAGCCTAAGCCCAGGCCCAACGACCCATCCAAGGCCCAAATACTCTCTGGGCCAGGGCCTATTTTTTTGACTTGTGAGTCAGCCCGACCCAACTTGAATTTTGGCAGGAGCGCGCAAAGCCCGACATGGGCCGGCTCGAGCCCCAGCCCGAGCCTAGGCCCGAGTGGGCCGAGCCAGGCCAGGCCAAATTTATACCCCTAGAATCCATGTATATAAGTAAGACACTATTAGAAAAGTGATTTTTTGCAACTAATTTTTTTCGATGGGTTATTTAATGGTCACCAAAAAAAAATATTTGCAACATCACTTTTCTCTTTTATTTTTGCCCCTTTCTGATACCTATGCCCTAACTCTTTTCATTTTCACTTTCCTGACAATTCACAAACAGAGATCTCTGTCTTACTCGCCATGGTCGCTCTCTCTCTCTCTCTCTCTCTCTCTCTAAGATTACGATGAGAAGCAGCAAACAACAATGCCGGAGCTACTAGTGTTTGATGATCAAAACCAGAAGAGATCATCTGCATTCGGGCCTCGAGATGCCAGCCCTGATTCTATCATCTTCATCGTCGAGTCCAACTTCAGCCTCTTCTTTTCCACTTCTGGTAGCGTCGATCGTTGCTCCTTCACTTCCGATGTTTATGATCACGACTCATTCGTCTCCGAACTCACTCAGGTTCCCTTTTTTTTCATTTTAGTTTTATCTTCCCCCGGCAAAAAAAAAGGATTGCGAGTTTGATTTTTGATTGATTTATTGTTCGAGTTGCATATTGTATTGGGAATCAAGCAATACGATTAATTTCATAACATGCATGCATTTTTGGATTGGTATTCACTTTTGCCGACTATGCTGAGATTGTTATTATTTTAGAAATGATAGAAACTGATCTACTGTTTAAGGCGATGAATTTTATTTTCAGCCCTAGAATTTGAAATTCGTCGATTTCAAAGAGTTAAAAAACTTCAATTTGAACCAACATTTGGCAGTACATGATCTGCGTGAGACTTCGAGTAGTCGAAATTCAGATCCAAACAAGTCCATAGGACACAAGAACAGTCGTCTAATCAGAAAAGTAGAAAATGAAAAAGGTAATCTACAACTCACTTTTAAGATTAAACAAGGAAACGACAGTATGAACTCTCTCGACCTCTCAATCTTGTTCTCTATCTCTCTTGATCTCTCTCAATCTCGTTTTCTCTCTCTGTTTCTCAGTCTCGTGCTCTCTCTCTTTATGGTTCTTTTGAAATCTCTATTTTTCATTCATTGTCACTTAGATCGCCCCTTGGATTGATCTCTCTAGAACAACACAAAATCAACATTTTCAGGTATTTCGGCATTTTTTTCCCTCTCTCTATATATATTCTTTGTATTTTGTAGTAATTTATGCATATATATTTATTGAATTTGAAATTGAAATTATTAATTTTTTATGTGTAATGGAGTTTGATCCATTGGTGATTTATGTATGGTTCTGTGTTTCCTACACTAATATGTCATTATAGATTGCTACTCATCTACTTCAATTTAATTTTTTCGCATTTTAATGAAATAAGAAATTCTTAGCCAAATTGAAATGGCATCTGGTAGATGCTTAGGCCCTGTTTGGGGACTTACCTTTTTAGCCAATTAGCCAAAAAGTTACTGAATTAGCCAAAAAGCCAATCACTCATATCAAAAAGTCAAAGATTCTCTTTTCTCTCTACTTTTTACACATTTTTACGTAATTAGCCAAAAAGTCATCCCAAACATACAAGTTTTTTTTACCTACCTTTTTAGCCAAATAGCCAAAAAGTTACTAAATTAGCCTGTTCCCAAACGAGGCCTTAGTTCACATTGATGATGTGTTAGTGATATAGTATATATTCAAGTTTAGGTTCCTAACTACTATATAGTTAGATATTGGATATTTCCATTGGTAGTGTTCTTGCTTGTAGTCTATTTTAAGTATTGCTTAGGGTGCAGCTCGTGCCCTATCACAGTAATATACAAATGATGAATTTTCAGAATTCTATTAAACCTAAACTAGTTTTAAAGGCATTTCTCCAATTTTGTAAGACAAAAAATAAAGTTTGGCCTTTGTTTTTGTATGAAATTGAGCACAGTTGAAGAAGTAATTTTGAAATTAGGAGGGCTTGAAATTGATATGAGAATAGTATTTGAGCTAGTTATTGATGACTTTAGAATATAATTACATTTGTGTTTGGAAACTGCTATAAAAAGGTGGGAGTTATTTTCTCATTGGGTAGCTGCAATGACCGTGCAAAACAACTTCATGCTTCTCCTGAAGGTTCCTCTTCTATTTTTCCCCCCTTCTTATTCTCATGACTTTGGAACTGAAGGATGCTGCTGCTTTATATGGGTAAATACTATTTAACAATATTAGAATTTATAGTCACAACAGCAATTATAAGTGATATGATGTTATAAAGTTTCTTTCTAGATTAGTTTAAGGGAAATAGCATTTTTCAAAATTTTCTTTATTGTGATTGGCGGTTAGCTCCAACATGCTACTTAAATTTCTAGTTTATGATGCAGTAGTATTACTTTCTTTTTAATTATTAACAAGAAAAGCTTGAAGGAATATTTAAATCTTAAGCTTAATATGCCATAAACCAATTGGAAGCATTTAAAAGAAAGGATTGATTGACCCACAAATTTTGTTGAAGGTTTTGTTAATTTTTAAATGCATGTTGTGTAGTGAAGAACATAGCAATTGATTTGGAGTGGTTAGTGATTATTTACAGACAGAGCTGGCATAATCTTTTGATAACTTTCCAAATTATGCAGCTTGTGTTTAAGCTCCAAATAATAATTATTTTCATAGGTTACATTGCAAGGTTTTGACCCAACTTTAACAGAATGTTTTTTGCCTGGCTGTGTTTTTACTTGTTCGGGATTTGAATCAGTTAAAATATATGAACCTTCGGAAAGATTGAGTAAGGGGGGGCTCAAGTTAACTCCATTTTTAAATTTTATCATTCTGTTGTATGTAGGACCGGAGGATGTACGAGCTTGTCTCCCTGCCCTACCATCCTTAAATTAAAAAGGCTTTCGACTACTACAGAACCCTACAAAGTACAAACACTCAGCTGCATACTAATTTCCTTCCAAACCAATTTAACTGATTCATGAGTGACATGTTTGATTAAAGGAAAACTCTTTTCAGAAATTTACCTATTGGCATACTTTTGTTTGTGTTTTTTAAAGATGTTAAAAATTTAATATGCATTGTTTGCCCTTATCTTTTATTACATCTTACCTCTCTAATCTATATATCTGTCGCGCATTTCTTGTCTTGCACTTTTATGCGCTACGTGCAGGAAAGCTGCTAACTGCACTGATATGTGAATACTTGGACTGAGCACAACTAGGCCACACGCAAAAAGTTTATCTGCCGGAGTTTAATTTGGTAATCATATACTGTCCAATAATGTTCCCAATTTTATTACAATAATTTTTATATGTGTTTTAGTCACCTTCTAATTTTTCCTGTAATGGATTTGTATTAATTTTAAATTCAATTGTAGCAAAAGGATTCCTGGAAAGCTAAGTTAAAAGAATTTAGTAGTAACAATGGATATGATCTTAACAAGAATGGAGATAGTGCCCCTTTGCTTTTGGATGTTCTTGAAGGATTCTTGAAGTATGAGCTTTGGTATTAACTCATTCTTTTATTATTATTATTATAACTCTCATTTTGGATATTAGATTGTCTATGATAAAGTCATAAGTTAATGTGGTTTTGGCAGAGTTATCTTCTAATTTGGCCATCTGGTGAAATTGTTTGCTCTTTTGGGCATGTATTAGCTTTTATGCTTCACTACTTCCCAATTTGTACTTTTACTTTTATTGAAGTTACATTTGACGCATTCACTTTTAACCACTTTTTTTAGATCCTCTGATTTCAAAGTTTCACTCCAAACTTATAATTTTAACATTTATACATTCTTTATTTCATTGATTAAGACAGTATTATCAGCCTCTTATGATGTTGAACATTCATTCTTTTTTTTTGTTTTTGTTTTTTTATTTTTGTTTCAAATCAGTTTAATAAAGGGGTTTTAAGGACCAAGAGAGTTTCAAAGGTAGAACAATTTGAGAAAATTTGGGTTATTTTTGGTACGAAGACATCTGATATGCCACCAGTTATGGCACAAAGTTTTAGAGCAATCAAATCGTCATTCACCTCTACTAATGGATATGAATCTCCTTCGCTCAACTCTGCTGTTGTCTCAAATGGGGATGATTATGATAGTGATGGTTCCAATTTTGCACCACCATGAGATTCTTGCATTCCACTTGTACCGTTTTAAGAATTGACACTTGTCTTTGCTTTAGCTAGCTTGTTTGAATATGTATTTTTACAAGGAATTGCAACTTGAATATCATTTTTTTAGAGCCTAAGACTAGAGATAGTTTTGCCAAATTTGTCTTAAATAAATGATTTGGTGCTGTTGTTTTCACCAGGATTTTATTTAGTAGATTTGTCTCAAAATATTCGTTGCTAGAAAGCTATTATTGTACTATTTATAAAATATCATTGAAAATTATTTGCGACGGTAATAAAATAGTCAGTAATTCATTGTAGGTATTTTTTTTTACTTTTTTGCGATGGCAAAATATCAGTCGCCATAAGTAGATTAGGCAGTTGCAAATAATTCGCGACTGTTGTTTTGCGATCATAAAAAGTATTGGCCACCTCCATATTCGCGACCCTCATTTGCCGTCGCATGGGCCGTTGCGCAAGGTCTTTTGTGACTGAATTTGTGACGGCTTGTAGCGGTTGCGAGAAATATTTTTTAGTAGTAATAATTAAAAAAATAAACACTTAAACTGTATTTGATTGAAGAATTTGATAAAATAAAAATAAAATAATAAAAAAAAAGGATAAATAATTGATAAGATTCGAATTCCAAACTATATTTAATTGATTTGGAAAATAGAGAAAGCAAGTAAACTCAAAAGTCAAAAAAAAGATTATAAATAAAAAATAGGGGAATTGACTAGTAAATTTCATTTTGTGGACTTGTAATTCATAAGGTCCTAAATGTTTTCTTGGTGACTAGATGGTTCCTTAATTTGTTTGTTGATTGTTTTGCCACTGATAGTATTATTGGTTGATTGGTATGGGTTTGTATGGGAAATGTGAATGGGTGTTTGTGTGTCACGTTGATCGGAAAAGCGCACTAATACCTTTTTTAATTTAATAGGTTTGTAACACTCACAGAAGTAGAACGTGGTTTTCTACGTGACGTGAACACTCGAAATACACATGCCCCATCAAAGGTTCCCCACATCCAAGGTGTGTGATCCCTCTGTTTTTCTTTTTGAGCACTATTGGCGTCAAACATAGGTACCAAACATAGGTACCAATGGAATACACTACACCCGGCCCCCCAAACGTGGGATTGCTATCACACCTACACTCGTCCCATCAAAGGTTCCCCACATCCAAGGTGTGTGATCCCTCTGTTTTTCTTTTTGAGCACTGTTGGCGTCAAACATAGGTACCAATGGAATACACTATCACACCTACGCCCGCCCCACCAAACGTGGTTTTGTACGTGACGTGAACACGCGAAGTGAGGCATACTAAAATGGTTTCGGATTTCCGTTTCGGATTTCTCACAACCCGAATTTTGAAACCCACGTTATAGATGGAGTGAATGGGTTCATGTTATAGTTCAATTCGTTTCTCGATCGAACTCGAACCGGTCACGATCGCTTCAGAAGAGGCCTTGTGACTCGTCACCAACAGCAACAGAGGACCCATGAAACAGAGTCGGTAGAGGAAAAGCAAGGTTCGGTTCCTAGAGTTTACTGTCCGAAGCCGATTCAGAGATTGCCTCCTCTTCCTCACAATCACCAAGTGAAAAACAGATCTATTGATCGGAAGGAGTTAGCGAAGATGATCAATTTCGCTTCGTTCATGTCGTCTCTGACGGGAGACACCGACAGCCTGCAGCATTCGATGTCGTCGGCGTTTCAGATTGCGAACCCGTCGTCGACTGGTCGGCCGCCGCTGTCCAAGAGGAAGTGCAGTTCAAGATGCCTGCAAACTAATTGTTGTTATAATTCACATCATCAAGTAAGAAACTATTAAATTAAAAAAGGTGCGGTTCAATTCACATCATCAAATAGTCAAAAGCCCATCAAAGGTTCCCCACATCCAAGGTGTGTGATCCCTCTGTTTTTCTTTTTGAGCACTGTTGGCATCAAACATAGGTACCAATGGAATACACTATCACACCTACACCCGCCCCACCAAACGTGGGATTACATATAAAAAAATGAAAACATAACAACCCATAATTGATGTGAGGGCATATTTGTCCCTCACATAACAATGTAATTCAAAAAAGGAGTTATTAAGATATCTCTACTGTCATGGACTGCCCAATCAAACAAAATATTCGTGGGACCAAATGGAATACAATTTCGCCATATGGGACTTTCTGATAAATTTTCCTAAAAAATATGATTACAATTTTTTTTTCCTTTTTTATTTGTCTTATCAAAGTATCCAACCAAACACAAAGTATTGCAACGGTGACTAGAAGTACCAGTGGTGTGGTTGAAAAAAATAACATATACCAGTAGTAAAGGCTTGACAAAGTGCCCGATCACGAGCAGAAAAAAAAAAAAATTTTACAGTAACTTTTTTTTAAAAAAAAATTTCTGTGAAGATCTTTTAGTGTAGCATGATCGAAAAGTTATTTAAATAAAAAAAATAAAAAAAAATATTTGACAAACTAGTCCTAAAGCAGTTAATTTTGACGAGACTTAAGTCTATTTTGATAAGTAAATTAAAAATTATTTTTTTAATTTTTTAAAATTATATTATTTCTCTATTTTTTTATTACACATTTTTTTAAGAAAAGTTAAAAAAAAAAAATTAAAAAATTAATTTTTAACCAAATACTCAAAACAACCCTTATTTCTGTCGCCCCAATTGCTTTTCTCCCACGGCTTCGTCTCATATTTCGATTTATTTATTAATTAATGGATACAAAATCTTGTAATAAAACAAAAAATATTTAAAAAAAAAAAAAAACTAGCGTGCGCACTGTGCAGTAAGGGTGGACAAACGCTGCGTTGGACCGGGTTTAGACTAAGTCAGTACTATAAACATCGGGCCTTTATATCTATTTAAGCTTGGTCCAAAAAATAATTATAAATCCCCAGCTCATTCATCGGGTTATATGTTAAAAAAAAAAAAAATTAAACATTATATAATTAAATTTAATCACACATTATATTGCTTAAATAAATATATTGATATCATTATAAATTAAAAGATTTTATTTATAAATTTAAGGATTTATTAAATAAATTCAATTACACATCACCACAAATGTGAGTTCTAATAAAATCAATAAAGATAAAGTTTAAATACCAACAAAAAATATATTTTAATGTATTATAAATAAGTAATTAATTTAATAATGGACCGAGATGGGTTGAAAGTATAAATTTCAAACACAAGTCATTAATATTTTGGGCCTGAAAATTTTGGCTTAACATGACGCTATGAGTTAAAATAATATTTCTAAATTCTAAAAAAATATTACTAGATCAGACAAACTAAGCCAGTTAACAGGCCGATATCCACCCCTACTACTCAACTTATTTTGAAGTAGTAATTTATTTTGCCCTAATAAACTTTCTCTCAATTTGGACACGTCTTTAATGCCAACCACAAGTAAAGATATGAGAGAGAAACATGTTAAACTAACATTTAGTGAGATGTTTTTGTTCCATTTGATATATATAGTATTATTCTTCGATTACATAGTTTATACTATTATATTAAACCAATTTAACATAATAAACTTTTATCATGTATAAATTGAATAATATTTAAAAAAAAATCGCTACACTCTTCACGTCATTTTAACTGTCACACCATTATAATGTTTGAAAATCAACTTTCAGGTCCACAAACTTTTCGAAGCTTTTCTTTCCATCAAACCAGTAAGTTTGATTATTTCTGTTATTTTTATTTTTTAATTATCCTAACTCAATTTGATCTTCTTAATCAAATTATTGTAGCTTTTATTTTCAACCTCAATTATTTTGCTAATTCTAGAAGTGACTGTTCCTCAAGTAAAAGTACAAAGATGAGTATTGTCAGGTATATATATATTTTTTATACAATTTACTTTTATGTTATTGATGTGTAGAGCATGGATTGACTGCTATTATAAAAAAAAATTCCTTCCAGCTCTCTCTCAATTTTTTTGTAACTGAAACTCTTTTCTTCAATTATTTCTTATTTTTTAAAATTTTATTGCTTTATTATGATATATCAATTGTGATCTCAAGCTCTTTTTAACTTGAACTTTTTTCTCCAGTACTCTTTTTTGGTGATGAACCAATTCTTCTCTCTCTTAAGGTCTTTAATTTTTTATTTGGGTTCTAGAATCTTTTTTTTTTTTTTGCAAACAGAAACTGTTTTCCCAATTCTCTCTCTCAACTTATTTTACTGAATTCTTTTTCTCTCTCCCCATTTTTTTTTTCATATTATTTCTTCTTTTTTTTCAACGTAAGGGTTGAGTATCGTTTTTTTTCACCCACTTCTCTTTCTCTCAATTTTTCTTTTTATTTATTTATTATGGATGAATCAATTCTTTCTCTTAAAATCTTTATTTTTTTACTTGGGTTCTTCAATTTCTTTTGGCCAAACTGAAACTAAATTCTCTCTGTCAATTTCTTTTTATTTTATTTCTTTATTATGATAAAAATTGCGATGAACTAATTCTCCTTTCCTCAAACTCTTTTTTTTTTTTCTTCCAATTCTCTCTCAATTTTCTTAACTGAATTATTTTTTCTCCATCTCTCAATTTCTTTTTTTTTCAACTTAGGGTTGAGTACGATTTTTTTTCACCCACTTCTCTCTCTCAATTTCTCTTTTTATTTATTTGTTAGGGATGAATCAATTCTTTTTCTTAAAATCTTTTTATTTTATTTTATTTATTTGGATTCTACAATTTTTTTTGGCAATCTAAAACTGTTTTTCCCAGTTCTCTCTCATGATACATATGTCTATTATTAGAGAAAGTTTGAATCACATAATATATATATATATATTAAATTTAAACACACATCATATGTGCCTCGACCGCTAATTATAATTATAGGGAAACACTTGAGCTTAGCCTGTTAATAGTGATAGTCTATTTTGCTAACATCTTACAAAGGGTGTAAAAAATAATAATAATTATTATTAAAATAAAGTTAAACACATAGAATTCATATATAAAAATTATATGCACTACAACATTTTCTTAATTTAGTGACATTTGAAAGTGCCACAAAACTATTCTTCTAATGACATTTTTTAGTCTTGTGGCATTTTGAACAAGTGCCATTTATACCTGTGCCACGGTAGATACTAGTGCCATAGTAGATACTTGCAAGTGCCACTATATCATCATGACTAAAAACTTTCAATAACATTTTAATGTCATGATAGATACTATTTGTGACACTATCAAGTGTCATTAAAAAAAGAGATAGTGACACTTGTAAGTGTCATTACACCATCAGGGCTAAAACTTTCTATGACACTTTAATGTCATAGTAGACAGTATTTGTGACACTATCAAGTGCCATTAAAGAAGACTTACAACCTAAAAAATGTCACGATATGAATTTTTAATGACGCTTGTTATGCCACAATTGATATTTATAACAACTTCATAAATGCCACTAAATCCAATTCATTTGTGCCATCAAATGGATATAAGTGCCATTAGAACTTATTTTAGTGACACTTTGCAAAGCTACTATCACTACTACAAAATGTTACTTATATGTTCTTTTCATTGACACTTTTAAAAGCTACAACTAAGCATGCGTAAATGCTTGTAAAAATTGAATCGATTTTATAAACAATTGAATATTAATTGCCACATCCTATATTAATTTGACATCCATTCATCTTGTAATATTTTCATAATAATAAACAAATATTACCACCATAGGATCATCACATCAAAAATAAAAACAAAAATTCAAACCACAATCATTTTTTTTATCTAAAAATATAAATTTATTTATATTGCAATAAAAATCATAATCAAAATTATAAAATATTCTATCACACTAACAAAGATAAAGCTAAAAAAATTTAAAAGAAAATTATTCCAACCATAAGTTCTGAAAAGCCATAGTGATATCCATCTTCTGGAGAGACAAACTATCAAAACAAATTCAGTTTCCAAATTCTCAACCTCACTTGTATAAATGTGCTTGGCTGGTATCCATAACTTGCGAAATGTGCATCCAAAGTATAAACATATAAAGATAATTGAAATTACATTAAGTTAATATAAATTTGTTAATAAAATTAGTATTTATGAACGAAATATACCACAAATGGAGCTGGCCAAGCAACATTAGCTCCAATAGCTTGTACACTTGTTTTGACAAGTCCATATAATCGAATCAAGCTTTCATTAGATTTGATTGGCACTTGAACATGTACTTCCCAATAGTCAGGTCCTAATTTTTCCCCTTCTACTGCTTTGGATGGGTCTGTGCTTTTAAGTACTCCGATTGTAACTATTTTTGTTGGCCGAATGATACTTTTTAGAACAACTATATCTCCCACTTGTAAATCAAGATTTAACTACTTAAGTAATTATACATTTAACTACTTAAGTAATTATACATTTACAATTAATAAATAATATTTAAAAAATAAATTAGTACAAAGTGCCAGAGTGAAGATGATCACAACTGAAAGTGATATGTGTTTCTCTAGTAAATAGCAAGCCACATGATTTAATCACTTAATTGGTTCACCACACTACAACAAATTATATAAAAGTAACAACCCGTAAGTCTTTAAACCATATCAAACAATAGCTAAAAAAATCAACAACCAAAGGCACCAATCAACAATAATAAAAACCATGCCCATTATCAATATCAAGATTCCCTAAACTCAACAATGTAAATCAAATGTAATTGTGAAAAATGACAATCAACTAATTACTTTCAAGCAAGATTTTGAGGAAATCAGAAATAACCCATGCGGTAATATAAATAATTAGCAATGTTCAACAAGTTTAATAGTCACATAAGATCTAATTCATAGTGAGAAAGGGATATCAGGCACATGCAATACATTCCATCTTTGCTCCATTTTTTCAGACAAAAAATAATAATCACATGTAGCAACTGTAACAACCCCCATACTGTTTACCGATAAACCACTGAATTACCTACTGATTACTGTTAAACTGGACTGCTTATGACTGATAATTGAACTAACTGAAGTACTGAACGGACTGATTGAAAATTGGAACTGAATTGACTGAGCATATCTATTGTATTGCATTTTTATCTTTTCAATTGTTTGATTATCTGTTCGTGTTTCTATGTTTAAACTGCAAATTGAAGGCCTTATCGGCGGCCGAATCGGAAATAGATTGATGTTTTGGAATCATTGGAATTTATGTGATTTAATGGTATATTTATCGAAAACGTGATTAGGTATGATTAAATTAGATTAAAATAAGCTAAACATATAAGTTGCCTTATTTACGGAATTGCCATTGAGTGGGCCTTAGTTTATTCTTATTGTTGAGCTTCATCACACTTGAATTAAAACATCTCCTCAGCCCCTCATTCTTGCTATAGCCGAATTAAGAGAGTGAGAGAGGGAGAGAGTGCATTCATCTTGTTGATTTGCTTGGAAATTAAGAAGATTAGAAGGGGTCCTTGCTTGTTTGAGCCTCCACACTTGTAATTGAAGACTTAGGTATGAATTTCAACCCCTCATTGATGTCCTTAAGGTTGATTCTTGCTAGATTCATGGCAAATTATAGAGTTAAGACATAAATTGGTTCTATAGTGTTGAATTAGAACTCATTTCATGCATGCATGGTTGAAATGTTGAAATTTGAGTTGAGTTCATAGTAAATTGCACATGCATGTTCATGTTTAGGCTTGAGTCCATGATTTCATCATGTTCTTGAAGAAATGAGTCCATTTGGACAAGCTTTGAAGGTTGAATTTGGTTTGAATCCATGCATGTTTGCATTTCTCCATGTTCATGAAAATGGGTTTGAAAAATGGTTTTAATTGACTCACCTTTGGGGCTTGAATTTGTAAATTGAGCTTTGAAACTTGTTATACATTGAATTTAGATGTGTTTTCCAGAATTTGGGCCCAAGAGGTCGAGTTTTGAGTGAAAGAATGCTTGGTTTGAGCTTAGGAGACAAATCTGAAAATTCCAGAATTTGGCTTCTTCGCTCGAGCGAAGGATTCTTCGCTCGAGCGACCAACCTTTGTTCGAAGCTACGCTCGAGCGTAGGATTGGTGGCTCGAGCGTAAAATTTCAGCATCCAGTACTTTTACTGTTTCGACAGACCTCTCGAGCGAAGGATTTCTCGCTCGAGCGAAGCCTTTGATTTTGGAAGCTCGCTCGAGCGAAGAAAGGCTCGCTCGAGCGAGGCTCCTATTTTCAGCAAACTTTGCAAAATATTTTCTAAGTGTGTTTTTGCATCCTCATCCCATTCTAGGCATTCTTAGGCCTAGTTTAAGGCATCTTAATGAGGATATAGATGTAGAACACACCAAGGCAAATTAGGGATTAAATTATGATATTTTCCAACTGTGTAGCTTAGTGTGTGTTCAACCTGTGAACTGTGTAGGGTTGGCGACTGGGGAAACACGCTCTAGCATACCGTAGCCCAAACTCTGTGAGTAACAATTGTGTAAAGATATGTTCAACTGAGAATGTTTTCTGACTGATTAACCGAACTGTTTTCTGAATTGATTATTGTTAATTGACTGAATGTGTGTCCTATATTCTGAAATGTACTGTGGCATCCTTAGCCCCTACTGTTTATTGTTACTGTTACAGAGATCTCTGTCGGTTCCCTCGTGGAACCATTACTGTTTACTGCTATGCTAATGGATGTACCACATATGACTGAATAACTGTTCTGACTGAAAGACTGAAATACTGTTTAATGAACTGTTTTCATTACTGTAAGGACATTTCATTCTTAACCTCTTCACACATTATGTTATTCACTGGGCTTTAGCTCACTGTTTATATAGATATGTAGGTGCTCAGCCACCAGATCGGAGCTAGGAGCGTGGGTTAGACTCCAGTTTTGTCAAGCCAGCCTATGTGCCTCACTGCGAGGTTCCGAGTTGCCATGTTATGGCTTTGGGGTGTTTTGTTTTTCCCCCGTCTGTCTCCGTACTGTTTTGGATTACTGTATAGACTGTCAGCTACTAACTGTACTGTTATCAAGAGATTAAATCCCTGTACTGTGTGACTGTAAATTTTGTATAGACTGTACCGTTCTACATGTGTGAATGCATGAAAAATCTTTTTGGCATACAGACTGTCACAGCTCAATGGACATTATTTATTTACTGTATTGGCTTCCGCCAGGCCCTGAACTCTGTTTTACTGTACTACTGTTAAGCAGGCCTTCGGTAATCTCGGATTACTGGCCGGTTACGGTGCTAAACTCATAGGGCCGGGTTTGGGTCGTGACAGCAACCAATCACGAATAATCAAAATTTACAATATATATATTAGGTACCACATTAGTCAAGACTTGGGAATTAAAGTCAATAAAATATTTCAATCACAAAAATTAACAAACAAACAAGAATATCATCAAATTAGGATTACTATTGGATTTAGGAAGACTTGAGAGATCCACGACTATGATAATGACTTTGATTTTTTTTTTTTTAAATTTTATTTGATTTTTTAAGTGACCTGTCTAGGATAGAGAAAGTCCTTGCCTCTTCTTACAAATGTGTGTGGATTAGAGAGAGAGTGAGTGAGAGAGAGAGAGAGAGAGAGAGAGAGAGAGAGAGAGAGAGAGAGAGAGAGAGAGTCATGTTTGAAAGCAACTCAAGCAAGCATAAACATATTTTCGATTATTTGAATGACCAATACATGTGTTTAGATCTTGGATTTGTGGAGGGAATTGTGAATACTATAGTCATTAATGTATACAAGGTTATTGTAAATCAATCATGTAAGGTTTCCAAATTTGGCCAAATTATACAAAAAGAGAATCCACTACTAAACAGTTCTAATAAAAAATTGTGACTTCATTAGTCAGGAGAAGAGAAAGGTGACCATAATGCTTTGATGATCCTCAAAACACCATATGAGCTTTTAGTCAACAACAAAAGATGAATATATAAATAAAGGGTAAATTATGCAAATAGTCCTTGTAATTTACACGATATGTCAATTTGGTCCTTATAGTTTCTATTTGCTCGATTTTGCCCTTTAATTTAACGGATTGTATCATTTTAGTCCAATAAATAACGGTTGTTAAGTTAATTTAACGGAAGATCAAACAATGTGTCAATTTGGTCCTTATACTTTACACGATGTTTAATTTGGTCCCTGTAGTTTTAATTTTCTCGATTTTGATAGGGACTAAATTGGCACATTGTGGAAAATACAGGGACCAAATTGGCACATTGTTTAACTTTCCGTTAAATTAACTTAACAACCGTTATTTATTGGGCTAAAATGACACAAATCATTAAATTAAGAGGCAAAATCGAGCAAATTGAAACTACAGAGAGCAAATTGACACATCGTGTAAATTATAGGGACTATTTGCATAATTTTCCCATAAATAAATAAAAGATGTGATAGAATCCATTCAAAGAAAGAATAAAATAAAAAACTAGAACACACTAACTTTGACATTTTATCAGAAAGAAAGCCAAACTCTGCCTTAGATAGAGGGACCAAGAAAAAACCTCACCTAACCTGCATCAAAGAATAATACATTAGAATTTACCAGATAAAGAATTGCAAATCTTGTCGTTGTTGAATATTAAGAAATAAGATAGCCATAATTGAGACTTGACTCATATTTAGACTACGATTGCTAACTGAAATTTTAAAATATTTAAGAGGAGAAGTGGCCAATGAAAATTAGTGAAAAGAGGGAAAGGTTTTTTTCTCTGACCATATAATATTCTACATTGCTTTAATCAATTTAATGTAACGATGCAAGCCCTAAATCAAGTATGAAAACTATACGTCACTATTAATTTAAAAATACTAAAGAATAATAACTAAGTAACCCCAAACTAAAGCGCACTAACACGGCTCAACCTAACTCATCGTTACTCTTAAATATTACCTAAGCTCATGTTCTTCAAGGTCTAAAATTACGCAAGACATGGGTTCAGATCGAAACTTAATTCAAAGTAACTTTAAGATAAAACAAAGTTTTAAACAAGTTTTCCCAATCTATTTGCTAACTTTGAAAATTACAAAACCCACTCCATGTTGTTTGAAAAATTCCAAAACCCTCCAGATATCAACTAATATATCCTAAGTTTCAAACCCAATTGGTTTTACTTGATTTGTTTATCAAAATAATTATTTACAATTAATTATGCCCAAACAGGTTATTTTCTGCAGTACTTTAAAGAAATTAATGGTTCTCTTAGTACACACGAGCAATCAACGCAAGGCCACAAATGTAAGAAACTCGACTCGTAACCGGTTTTAATGACGCTGATTTGGGAAATTCTATTTCCACACACTTAATTATCTCAATCCACATCATTTCTCAATACACATATTTTATAATTTAATTATTAATTTGTTTTTCTCAATCTACACACTAAAAGTATCAATTATATCATTTACTTATACCATTATACACACATCCCTTCAACTCTCATTCCACACACTTGTCCCTCCTTCAAAATTTTGGCTATTCAGATCAAACCTATCCTTTAATCCAAACTTGTTCAATTTCTCACCCGATTTCGATCGTTCTTCATCACAATTCCCATCAGAAATGGTGCTCCCTCTCCTCTTTCGTCCACTTGATTGATTAGGCCTTAGACTTAAATCCATCAGTGATAGTGCAACAGAGTTGTCATTACACTTTTCTTGCATTCTCCCTGAGCTCTTTGACGGTGGTTCTTTTCTGTGTCTTTTGGGCTTGGATCTCCAACGTTAATAAAAAAAAATAATAATAAAAAAAAATCCTCAACCCAATTCTTCAATCTTCTTTGTTAATTTCAGTTCTTCAACCCAATTTTTGAATCATAAACCAAATAGCATTTTATGTTGATAAGAAGATAAACAAAAAATAATCAATTATAAACCAAAAATAATCAATCATAAACCAAAGAGCAGAACACATTTACTATTTTTTTGAGGACTGTGTTTCACTAATTAACAATCCTTAACTCAGTTCTTCAATCTTCTTAGTTAATTTCAGTTGAATCCAAAAAAAAAAAAAAAAAAACAGTCTCTCTCAGTAATGTAACAACAATGCAAAAACTAGGGTTTACTTTTTTTGTTAAACTCCAAATGTGTACATTGAGATTTTTTTGTTCTTAAAAGATGTGTACAGAGAATTTTTCACATAATATTATGGATATTATTGGATGTCTATTATGGTCATTTTTATTTAGGATATAATTGTCATTAAATTAATATTTCATTAAGTGTGTGCCCTGAATTAACTAGGTGTGTGGAAATAGAATTTCCCCGTTGATTTGATAATTTTTGGATTTATACGCAAAGAGAACGACACTTCCGAAATTACTGTTTTACCCCAGTTTCTAGACAGATTTGAACGCACCAATTAATATTGATTTTCACTTCCAAAAATTATGAGAAAATTTTGATATGCAATTAAATATGTAATTAATTTACTGTAAAAATTTCAGTTCAAAATTCATCCACTTGATATGGTTTCTTGATTTTTAAAGTTTGTGATTCTGTGCATAATTTTTGTATTAAAAATTACACCCATTCTTTATATATTAATTTAACTCCTCAGATTTCTTAATAGTATATATATACACAAAATACATACACCTACAACCTCTCCATCAATGAATTAAATCATAGAATATAATAAAGATAAAGAACAAAAATAAAATAAAGAAGAAAGCTAGAACCCTACCATACACCCAAAAGTTATTTGATTGCAATTTCTTTTTGTTTTTCTTCTCTTTCAATCTCTCTCCTGTTAGTGTGGCTGCTGCTGCTGTGGTGAACAAATAATAGAGTAGGGTTTGTGTTTATTTTATTTCATACTAGTGGTGGGCACACGTAGGTCAAATAAATAGATAAATATACAAAATACATATATAACTTATATGCAACTCAAATGGTAAGAGCCTTATTTATTAACTTTGTGGTCTAGAATTCAAGTCACACCCTCCTCTCTCTCTCTCTATATATATATGTGTGTGTGTTTTTTAATAATAAATCTTGCCTTTAAATTAAAGACTTTCATCATAAATTTATTTTAGGTTTAAAATTAATTAAAAGACCCTCCAACAATATTTAATTTGTATTTTAGAATTCACAATCAAAATATTTGAGATTGTAAAATGATTATTACTTAATTATTTATTTGATTTGTATATTCGGGTTCCCACATTTGCGGACTAATTTTCTGGTAGCTATAGAATAACAGTAAAAATAGGTTTGTTATTTCGCGACTAAACTTTCTTTTGTCTGCAATAATAAATATACAACGACTAAAACAAAATTTAGTGGCCTAAAATCTAGCCTTTTGCCAACTAATAAATATTTAGTCGCCAAACGCTAGCATTTCAACTACTAATTTTTTTTTTTTTTTTAGTCGCCAATAAGTAATATTTCTCGATTAAAAAAATTTAGTAGCTGTCACCTGAACAAACACCGACTAACACATTTTTTAGTCACCAAAAAGTTAACTTTTGGCGACTGAATTCCTTTTAGTCGTCAATTTTGATCGCGAAAAATGTAAATTGTTGTTGTGTATAAAAAAAGGTGGAGTAATGAAGTGAAGCATTGATAGTTGTGAACAAAAAAATTTATTTATTTATTTATAAATAATTTTTTTCACATTTTAAATAAGAAAATAGATATCAATTTTGGTCCTTATATTTTTATTTAGATCAATTTTAACTTTTAATAAATTTTATGTCAATTTGGTACAATTAATGTTACCGTTAGTGTTTTACAAAAAATGATCATTGAAAATTAATTCACCGAGTTGAGCAAATTTATTATTTTCTCTAAAAGAATGACATATGTCACTTACATGTATATTTGTCATTAAAAAATGCTAAAATTAGGGCAAATTACACTATTAGTCCCTCTATTTTCTCTATTGTGTTCATTTTAATTTTTGTAATTTCAATTGAATCAATTTTAACATTGGATTTTTTAATTTTGTCTCAAATTGGTCCAATTGTAAGTTCAATTGAATCAGTTTAGTGGCATTTGTCGATAAAGTCACTAAAATAATTTATTGTGTCATTCTTTTACAAAATGCCATAAAATTGATGGTATTTGATCACATTTTTTTTTTTTTTGTGGAAATGATGTGGTACTTCTTTATTAAAATGTCACTAGAGCCTTTTATGTTTGTGGCTCTGTGACATTTTTCTAAAACATGCCACAAAATATTATTTTTATGGCATTTTCTAAAAATATGCCACTAGTATAGTGTCACTAAAGTGTGTTTTTGTTGTAGTGTTGTGACACTTGTTTATTGAAATGTCACTAGAACCTTTTATGTTTACTTGTTTTGTGACATTTTTCAAAAATGTGCCACTAAATATTATTTTTATGGCATTTTCTAAAAACATGTCACTAGTATAGTGTCACTAAATTGTGTTTTTGTTGTAGTGATGGTAAAATAATTGTGATATAAAAAGATGGTATTGGTGTAATTATTAAAAAAAATATTATGCCAAAAATCATTATCATGAGAAAATATTCGATTTTAGTTTACGTTTATGAATATATTATTTTTAAAATTTTATTTTAGGAAAAATAATTTAAAATATTATATAGTTGAAAAAAATAGTATTATTACTAATGTTTATTTTTTGATAAAAATAGTTTTAGTATATTAATAGTTAATATTATCTACACGGACTCAGGTGCGGGTATCGGGTGCTGGTGCGTATCTGGGGGTCGGACACTTCAAAATTAAAAATTAAGGATACATGGATATGGATACAAATGTAGATACGGGTAGGGAGATATGTTAAATAGTTATTTTAAAAATATATTTATTATATAAAAATGAGTTAAATAGTTATTTTGTAAATATATTTATTATATGAAGATGAGTTAAAAAAAAGTTGACTCAATAGTTTTTTTTTTTATAAATAAAATCAAACATATGGATAAGTCATACAATAACCCATGTCATTGTTGAATAGAGTTTATTAACAGACCCAAATATTTTATTTATTTATTTGGATCCAACCCATTAAGATTTATTATGATACAAACCAGCCAATAGATGTAAATTTTTTCTTTATTTTTTTGGGTCCAGCCCATTATAATTTAGGGAAAAGTTAGGGATCATGAAAATTTTATCATGAAAGTGGTCATGAAAAATTTATGATCCTTGGATTATCTTGATTAGTGTGTGGTGCTTTATTCTAAGTGTAATCTAAGGGTCATAAAGCTTTCATGATTATTTTCATGACAAAATTTTCATGATACCTAGCATTGCTGTATAATTTATAATATTAATTATTATGATACAAATCAGTGCCCAAACTTTTTATTTATTTATTTGGGTCTAGCCCATTAAGATTTATAATATTAACTAGCCAATAGCCCAAGCCTTTTATTTATTTATCAGGTCCAGCCCACAAGCCTTTTATTTATTTATTAGGTCTAGCCCATTAGGTCCAAGCCATTAGGGTTTGATACAAACAGCAGCAGCAGCTTTGACATGTCTGCCTCACACGCACAACAACAACACGATGGGTCTGTCTCCTCTTCACTTCTCTCTAACACGCACAACAACACGATAGGTCTATCTCTTCTCTTCTCTTCTCTCACACATGCACAGCACGATCGAGAGAGATATCGAGGGAGAGAAGGAGATCGTGATAGAGAGAGAGAAGGAGATTGGGACAGAGAAGAAGATCGAAAGACACGATCAAGATCTTGAATCCATACATCAATGTAAGTATCTCAACCTTCTTCTTCCTTTTTGATTAGCCGTGTCTAAGAGAGGAGAGACGAATCCGACACAGATCTCACATCCGCACTCGTGTCATGTCGTGTCGACACGGATACTTCGTCCCAAAATGCGGAGTCCATGTAACATAGAATATTATTACTAATATTATAAACAAAACAAAACAAAAAAGGTCTCTTCCTACTACATAATCAAATTACCATCATCTATTCACACAAGTCGATTCTTCAAAATATGCATAGTTCAAAATATCCTCTCAAATTTTAACAGTTGAAACATGTAAGATTAATACCAAAGTCAAAAACAAATAAACCCATGAATATAGTTGGCCTCTTTTGATCCCTAACAATATTTAGAAGCAAAATCAGAAATTTTTTATTTAAGCTTTTTTCTTTAATTTTTATTTTTTATTTTTTATTATTAACTAATAGGAGAGTAATTATAAATATAAGAAATATTTATATCAAATAGACCAATAGTATACAACAGCTGGAAAGTCAACCAATAAACTAAAATCCATCAAGTTCATGCCCAACAACTACTAATCACAAATAATCCCATAATGGATAAAAATAAATATTGACACGGATAGGCCCACACGGATAGGCCCACAAAGACCACAGCCCACCATGAGCAAGCCCAGGCCCACCATTTGAACCCCATCGCATAACCCGGCTAGCAAAACCCAACACAGCTGGAACCCAACTGGGCAGGGAAGGCCAATGATATTCGGACACACGGCAGATGCAGAACAGGTCACGTCATCAGACAAAGATCTGCAGAGTTATTGCCATAGCACATCACCATTAATGCCGCCCATCACAGCATTTATTGCAAAAACACCTCTCAGCCGGAATGGCGCCCCTCCCACCCTGAACCAAACGAACCACGGCACAAGCTTTCGGCGGGGAGGTCAGGATGACAGAGACAGCGAAATGATTACCATGTGATATAAGCAAAGTCGGAAGATAAGATGAAGGTTAAGTTTTTCTCTCTCTCTCTCTACATTTTCCTATCTACCTCCTCTTCTAATTCACACGCCGGAGGGTTCGCTGGGGGACTACCCCGTTCCCCGTTGAACTTGTTTGCAGGTCACCCAGTGGTTTCCAGGAGCTTGGATCGGTCTAACCCATTCACCAGGACGGACTGTATCATCAAATATCATCACAAAAAGATATCAGACTACTCTCCATATAGAACTCACGACAAAGGATGTTAAACAATTCTGAGTAAAGAACTCAGTGATTTAAAAAAAAAAAAGAAAAAAAAAAAAACGCACACATGTGAGAGAGGGGGAAGGCATGCGACCCCGCCCTTCTCCAAGAAAGAAAAGCATGAAGATGCAAGACACTCCACAACTAGTAATAAACGTCAAATCCAAGAATAAATCAACAGAACATGACACAGTTTTGTGCGAGAAGAACAATTTCATTACAGAATTTTAGCAATGGCCCGGGTCATTTTTGGGGATATATGTGCAAGAAGAAGAAGCTGGCGGTGCTTTTGCTACTTTGCGAGGCGGAGCCGACACCAAGCCACGACCGCTGCCACCACCGTGAACCACCGTGAGCTTTCTACCATCAAAAGGCCTTGCAGCAGCTTCAAGAAGTGTGGTGGTAATGAAAATGAAGAACATGATGAAGAAAATCAACTTCACAACCTTCAAGACAGCTTTCCAGAACAAGGTCTCCATTGCTCTCAATTTGAAGAAATTAATGATGATTTTGAAAAATATATCAGAAGGACATAGTAGTGCGTGGGAATTGTAAAGATGGTAATGAAATATATAGAAGCAAGGATCAAATATCTGTCTTATTTAGACATTAAATAATATTTAAAAAACAAAAAACAAAAAAACAAAAAGAAAAGGAAAGGAGTAGAAGAATGAGGTTGGGATTTGTCTTCCCCTCCTTGTTGTTGTGGGTCGGTCTGCATCACATTTCCAAGCATAAATTAATTAAATTCTAATATAACACTCACACATACACCCACGGCACTCTCTCTTTTATTGTCTATCATACCTACCCACACCTCACTTTCATAATATTTTTTCATAAAAATTTTATCTTACTCATTTTATTTTCATAGAATATATTTTTTTTCAATATATAAACATGATTTTCATAAAATTAATACAACGATACCTTTATAATAAAATTAATTTAAAAATAATTAATCAAAAATTAAAATAAATTCAAAATAATCATTTTATTTGGTTTCATTTTTCAATTTACTTATTGTAATATAAAAATGAATTTTAAAAAAAAACAAGAAAATGAAAACAAACCGTGCCTAAAAACATAAAAGAAAATCATATATTCAACAAACTAATTTTTATTTTTTTAAAGGAAAAACATAAAAGAAAATGAAAACTAAACCAAGCCGTGCCTAAAAAATTTAAATACTCATATATTTTTTAAACAAACCGTGCTCCATATTACCAAACACATACAACGTCAATGAAATTGACACACAACTTTTTCGATTTTGTGCATTACTTGTAAAGAATATATATTACAACCCAAAGTGGCCATCACTTCGTCAACGACATTGACACACAACTTTTTCGATTTTTTGCATTACTTGTAAAGAATATACAACTCAAGTGCAAAAGAAATGCGGTGTTTTAGTAAGGCATCACTTCGTCAATGACATTGACACACAACATTTTGGATTTTCTGCATTACTTGTAAAGAATATAAAAATATATACTTATAATTCTCAATACCAATAAGTGTTTCACAATTTGCTCACTTACTAAGTTATTAATATTATTTAATCACTTAATTTGAAATTTTCTAAATTTATTTTTGAAATTTACATAATAAAATGTTCAAAATCTTATGATTGATATTGAAAAAATTTGTGACTTAATTACATTTAAGAAAATAAAGTTAGCTCTTGTGAATAAGTTAGTGAGTAGGCATAATTAAAATTATACATGAGATGAATATTATACTTATAATTCAACATTTCTGGCCAATAAGGTATTTCAATATCATAATAATTTATAAAATATTGTTACAAGTAAATACACTGTATTATAATTTCACATATGCATAATATATAGAATTTTGAACATTTAGAGTAGGTTTGATTACAAGGATTATAGCATAAGTTGGGATTGTTAGTTCCTGTACTCACAATCCCATATTTGATTGTAAATTTTATTAATCGGATTACATGTACAGCGGATATTAAATCCAACAAAATTGGCAAATTTTTAATATTGAGAGGATTGAAAACCATAATTTCAAGTATGAAAAAAAAAAATGAATATGTAATAAGTGGTTATCTCACTAATTTAATTGGATAATTAATCCTACACTAATTTATAAAATTATTAATCTTTTTACTATTAATCATGTTAATCAAATAAGGTTTTATAGTGTTATTGGATTGATCAATACTCTAATATAGTTTACTAGGATAAAAGAGAATGAAGCTGAATTACTATTCTTTTACAATAATTTTATTTATAATATTTATAATGAATCAAGAATGAATAATAAGGGTGCAAACCATAGGGACCCAATCACAACATGTATAATTTATCATAAATTTTATAATATTAATCATAAAATTTATAATCTCGTTATAAATTAACATAATAAAAAAGATCGAAATTAAATTATAAACGTTTGTAATATCAATCATAAAATTTTGAACATTTTATTACGTTAATTTTTAAAATAAATATAAAAAATTCAAAATCAAGTAATTAAATAATATTAACACATTAAAATTGTGTGTAATTGATAAGAAAAATATTTGAAATCCTTTTTTATGAGGATTTCATAATCTTCAATTTAATCTTAACCTTTAGGCCAAGTTTGGCTATCTTAAATAAGTACATACTTTTTATCTTTTTTTCTTTTTTCCATCACATCATCTCTCTACTTTTTTACACATCTTTTCATAAAAAAATAAAAAATATACTTATTTAAGTCATCCCAAACAACCCATTAATGTGTGTCTGACGTCCGCGCATATATGTGTAAATCTCACATAATCGAGTGGGAGTGGGGTTGTGGAAATCTCAATCACAATTGAATTGATAAAGTGATGCCTTGTGGTTGTACACGGAAGTGAAAGAAAAAGGATTGGGTAATTTGTCTCTAATTCCTAATTAGATTGGATGGTATTGTTCGGATTGTGGAGGCCCATCACAGGTTTCGTTTTGATAATCTGAACCGCTTAGTGTGTAGAAATCGTTAAGTACTATATGTCTGTAAAAAATTAAGTTGATTAGATATTGATAGCTATCTCATCTTATAAGTTTTTTGTCAACCGTTAATTTGTTCACTATCTATTTTTTTTTACAAAACTGATTTGATCATATAGCTATCAATATTCAATCAATGTGATTTTTTTAAAAAATATAGTACTCGACGAGTTATACATATTGTGTGTTCGGATTATCAAAACAAGACCTATGGTAGATCTCTACGGATCGAATAGCACAGTCCAGTAGAGGCAAGCTGCTCCCAGGAAAAAAATTATTCGTCAAAATTGTGCCATTTAGTGGATGGCAGTCGGATAGCACTTTCCCCCAATCACCTATCAACATGACGCCATGCAGTGCTAGCCAAACCATTATAGGGTAATTATTTATTAATTTTAAAATATAAGTACGTGATATTTTATAGTATTATGATTGGTAGAGAAAGTGAATAAATGAGGTATTATATTAGATAATTAAAAAATATAAAAGGACATATTGAATGATAATTAGTTAAGAAATACAAATATACTCTAAAAATATTGAATAATTTCCCCCACTTTAACCCTCAAATATGAGAAAGGCTAATTTTTTTGATATAATATAGGTTAAATTATATCTACATCCTTTTATATTTTTGAAATAACACTGTAGCCTCCTCTATTATGTAAAATATCATTAACTTCTCCTACTTAAAATTTTTTTTGTAACAATTTAACCCAATTAGTAGTTGACCATCCAGTGATCAAACAGAAAACCATGACATCAACCAAAGTAACACTTAAATGTCTATTTTACCCTTGCAAAATGCATGATTACATTCAAAAAAAAAAAAAAAAAAAATCATTATTTTTCTCCTAAAATGTCTATTTCGTTCTTTTTCTCCCCAATTTCTTTTTCTCAACAATTCATTAAATAACTTCTTACAATTCCGAATTCACCAGATTCAAAATTTTGATCACATAATTCCGCAACTCTACAAATTGACCGAAGGTTCAATTCACAAAATCAAAACCAACTTATTATTCTCTATTGTCACAGCATGTTAGCCACCTTACCCTCTCCATAAAAAATCAAACCAACTTTACTCTCTCAAGCCCAAAAAAATGGAATATTAAAAATAAACACAACTGATAAGATTTTATTTTATTTTTATTTTTTGTAAATAAATAAAACACAACAGATAAGATACTTGTATATAGGCAATGTTGTGTAGATATACTTTTACGCTGTGTAAGTTTGTGTCTCAACCAAAAACGTAAATCACCACCAGGGTTGGTGGCCTGGTGGAGAATGCAACGCATTCCTCAGCACTGACCCAGGGTCGATTCCGGGAGGGGGGGCAATGAGTTCTCTTCTGAGAGCTTGCTCTGTACTCTGCCCAATACCTGTCCTTAAGCTGTGTCATGTAGTTGAGCTCCATTGGTGCCTTGGTGGTGGGTCCCTTCATATGGGTTGTGTTAAATTTGGCTAGCAACTAGCTACCCTAGGGCCAGGGCTCGCAAAGACTGTAATGACACCATAGAGCTTCCCTTTTTCTTGTCCAAAAAAAAAAAAAAAACCCAAATATGTAAGTTTGTGTCTTAATTTGATATTTATATTTATTAATTAAAATAGTGAGACTTGTTATTATTTAATAACTTTTTAAAAAATAATTTGATAACCATCTTCTCTGTCTCATATTCAGTTCTTTTTGGGTAAAGAAATATTTCAGACTCTTATGGTTAGTATACACTTCCCAAGTCACTCCATATAGATAGCGTTGCCAAATTTTTAGAGCAAACACCATAGCTGCTAGTTCTAGGTCATGAAGCATTAACTTCCATTTTCAAATCCTGAATTGTTAAAGGCTTTTCAGCAACTGGTTGAAGCCGCTGAAAAACTTCTTTCATAGTGTAATGTTGAGGAGGAAGAACTTCGTTTTGCTTTTGCTGTTGCAAAATGAGTTCTAGAAAATTCGCCTATCCTGATAAAATTTAGTATCCTCATAAGCAGAAAAGACATAAAAGTTCTAAACCTTTTAAATCTTATTCTAAGAAATCTAGAAAATATAAATATGCTAAACCTCAGGTTCAGCAACAATTACCTTTAAAAGGTAAACAAAAATATTCCAGAAAAAAGTCATCTAAATCTACCATTAAATGTTATAAATGTGGCCAAATAGGTCATTATGCTAATCGTTGTAAATCTAAAATATAACAAAAGCTTAATGAACTATCTTTAGATGATAATATCCAGCAACAGATTCTCAAATTGCTTTCTGACGAATCAGATACTTCTTCAGATGCTGAAGATGAAATTGCTGCACTTCATTCTTCAGACACATCCAGTGATTCAGAAGATAATCCCGAACTTTGTCCTTGTAAAACAAATATTAATCAAATTTCTGACGAAGTCAACTATTGGAAAGCCATAGTTGAAATGAATGGGCTTGATATTGGAGGTCCCTAACTCTCTTCTGTCTGTAAGGTGTTGATGTTTCATCTATTGCTGTAATTTAAGATCATTGCAGAGTGCAAGACCTTCATCAATGATAATACCTACAAGTTGGCCATAGGTGTATCTGCTATACTGGATTGATAATTCATTATGACTGTCTCGTAATTTCTTTCGAACTCTTTCTGCAAAAAGAGTAGGAAGACCATCAATGAATTTAGCTTTCCAATGGTCGGAATTAGCATCAGCTTTGCGATGTACTTTAAGCAGGAAGACATCTTTATACCATCAGAAATGAGATAAAGATGGACATCGTAGATTCTGTAAGAGTTCTCTGTTACGATCCTCAATTCCTGAAACGTTTCCTATAAAATGAAGAATGATGCTATTTACAAGGGTATAAACAGCATCTTGTTCAGTGGTTTCTGCTAGGGTATCTGGATCAATTTTAACTCTGGTTGATTTTAGAATTTCAGAACATTGAGTATTGGTAAGAATATTATCCCACCATCCCTTTAGTAGTCCTGTAAAGCCACTAACTATAAATCGGACTACTTGATGATCAGTATTCTCATTCTGCTTGCAAACAGTAGCAAACATAAGCATATGTTGACAAACTTCAAAAATTTGATATTCTGTAAATCCATCAATATTCCATTCGTAAATGGTTTTACTATGATAAGATTTCTGTTGAAGGAGGAAATCTTCTTCATAGAGGATATCCATAGAAGTAGGTCTGGAGTAATAATGCCTACTTGGTGGCAGAAAAGCTTGTTGATTCATATTCTTTCCATAATGAACTTTATTTATGGAAGAAGGTTCATTCTGGAAGTTAGCCTGAATTTCAGAAATCTGAGATAGATCCAAATTCTGATAATTTTCATTTAGTTCCTGAATATTATTTCTGGATAACATATTAATTTGTGAGGATTCTCCTATATGAAGATCTTTGATCTTATTTATAAGAGTATCCATGAATTCTGTATTTTCCTTTTTTGGTTTAAGATTGAAACCTGTTATTGTCGGTGTAGGCTTAAAAGCTACAGGTTCAATTTTGGAAGGTTTGGGTTGAAATTGGCAATTCTCTTTTATATGATGAACTGTTTCTTCAATCCTGGTTATTTATTTGCCCATTGTTTGACAGAAAAGATTAGTATAATTATTCTGTTTAATAATTGGAATAATTTCCCTAACCGTCACAGTATTATTACTTTTTGCTGGTGGATCAACAAAAGGTGATATCACCAAAGGTTGGGCATTTGAGTCACTTGGAAGTAATTCCAAAGACTTAGCGGGAGGATGTATAGATGTAATGGTGTTACCATCAGTGGTTATCCATTGTTTCTGGATATTTTCTAAAACATTAATTTGGGAGTTAGGAATATTACCCCTTTCCATAAACCATAATGGAAAAGAATAAATTTTTGGTTTTCTTCCAAAAACTCATAATACTGGTTTTTAATTTCCTGTAATTGTTCTGGATTGTGATTGGCAAAATACCATTCTCTGAATTTTGCATATTGATCCTGGTAAAAATCCTGATTGAGGATTTTTCGGGTTTCACTTCCTGGACTAAAATCCATTAAACTTCAAAGTTCATATCACTGGCAGTAGGACTATATGGTCCTTTGCTACTGGATTCCCCTAGGTTCGTATACTCCATGTGGGATTCGATTTTTGGAAAATTGTAATCCTTGAATTTCTGGATCCATAGGATCTGAATTTTGATCTGGATTGCTGGGAGGTCTAGAGGGCATTCCTTGTATGACAGACTCGAGAGGTTCAGCTGTAGAATGTCTGGATGACTCAGGAAAGTCTACTCTATATGGCTCTCGAAATGAGGGACCAGATCGAATACTGGCTGAAGACATACTTCTAGACATTTGTCTTTGGGGTCTCTGAAATCTAAGGAAAACATTGCCTCCTTCTGTCTGAATAACTTCATCCAGATTATGCTGAACGATTGGCCTGGCTGGCACAGCATTAGTTATTTGCCATCTTTCTGGAAATTTAATATACTGGTCCATGAGTGAGACTGGTTTCTATGGCTCCCATGAGCGAAGCTCGCCAATTGAGACATCTACCATCTCTCAAAGTACACTGGATACTAGTATTTTGACTGGAAATAGTCCTCTATATTAATACCGAAGATATCTAGTGGATGGCTGATCCGTGGGAGATTAAGCGGCGTTATTTAACAACGCAAAATTCTCCTCCACATTTTGATCAATACAGATATGTGAACTCTGTAAAACAGAGATAAGGATTTGAAAATGGAAGTTAATGCTTTAAAAGTAGAGATTAAGCATTTACAAACTTCTAATATTGCCATTAATTCTGAAATAAAAAAGATTAATAAGCAATTACAGGATAAAGACAAAGGACTTGTGATCAGGGAATCCACTTCTCAATCTTCAGAAACTAAAGAGCCTGATTATCTCATGCTCATGAATTCAATAACTTTCCAGAAATGGTATATTCGCATTACCTTCATGATAAAACCTGATTTTATCATAAAAGATGCCATTGCTCTTGTTGATAGTGGAGCAGATATGAATTGTGTTCAGGAAGGACTCATTCCTACTAAATACTTTCATAAAACTACACAATCACTTACAAGTGCAAGTGGTAATTCTTTATACATCCAGTATAAACTTCCAGAAGTGTTAATTTGTAATCAAGGATTATGTCTTCCTACTTCTTTTGTTCTTATCAAAAACATGTCACAGGCGATAATCCTTGGAACACCTTTTCTGTGTCTTTTAATGCCAATTTCAAAATAGATTCAATTGGTATTCATACAACCCTAAATAATCAACCGATTATTTTTAAGTTTATTATATAACCTTATACCAAAGAGTTAGATCAAATTAAAGATTTGGTTAATTTCAAAGAAAAACAAATTAATTTTCTTCAAAAGGAAATTAGTTTTTTAACCACAGAACAGAGAATCAATCAGTCCTCATTCCAGCAAAAAATTAAATCTCTTGAAACAGAATTTCAAGCTGAAATTTGTAGTGATGTCCCTTATGCTTTTTGGATCGCAAGAAACATATCGTTTCGTTGCTTTATGAACCAGGTTATGATGAGCGGAAAATTCCTACACGCGCTCGACCAAGTCAAATGAAAAAAAGAGTATTTAGAACCCTGTAAAACAGAGATCAAAAATCTTCTTCAGAAAAAACTGATTAGATCCAGTAGATCTCCTTGGAGTTGTACTGCTTTCTATGTCAATAAAAATGCAGAAATTGAAAGAGGTGTATCAAGATTGGTCATTAATTATAAACCTCTTAATGAAGCCTTACAATGGATAAGGTATCCAGTCCCAAACAAAAAAGATCTTTTGGATCGGCTCTAGGATGCAGTTATCTTTTCTAAATTCGACATGAAATCAGGATATTGGTAAGTCCAAATCACCGAGCAAGATAGATATAAAATTTTACAGTACCCTTTGGGCATTATGAATGAATGTCATGCTATTTGGTTTAAAAAATGCACCATCTGAATTCCAGCATATCATGAATGACATTTTTAATCCTTATACAAAATTTTCTATTTGTTACATTGATGATGTTTTAATTTTTTTCATCCTCCATTGACCAACATATGAAACATTTAAACATTTTTAAACATGTTATCATTAAAAATGGTTTAGTTGTTTCTGCATAAAAAATGCAACTTTTTCAGACAACAGTCAGGTTTTTAGGCCATAATATTCATAATGGCACTATTATACCTATTAATCAGAGCATGGAATTTGCATCCAAATTTCCAGATGAAATTAAAGATAAAACTCACTTACAAAGATTTTTGGGATTCTCTTACAGAATGATTGCAGAAAAAATTAGTCAGACAAAGGACAAAGGAAAAGGAAAGCTGATTAATGCCTTTGTCCTAACACCAACTTTTGTCTCCCACTCCAGCTAACTCACTTTCCAGCTCCACAAGGCGACAAACAACCTTTCGGCAAAAGAAGATGCTCTGTCTGCCATACCTACAGTAGCCACAACCAGCTGTCCAAACAGCTGGCCTCTGCCGACAAAGTAGATAAGGAATCCCGAGGAGATAAGGACGCTCGAACTCCACACCAACTAGGGACACGCCACCTGTCTCGCTCCATCCTTATCCTTTTATGTATAAATAGGTAGCCTCAGACTTGTTGAAGGCACCTCGAAATTTTAGTTTTCAAGTTTCATACTCTGTAATCTCTCCTCTCTTCTCTTTTCAGTGTGTTCCATTTTCTTCTTCCATATTTGAAGTATAATAATAAAAGTTTGCAATTTCTGATTGTAAGTATCTCTTTCTTTATTTCTGTTATGTATGTCTGTATACCAAATTGCTATTTTGAATGAATTGTTAGATTATTATAAAAACAGGAAAACTAATATTGAATATTATTTATCCATTTGGTCTAATGATTCTTGGAGTCTCCAAGAATTAGAAATTTGTAAGAATAAAATAATTCAAGTCTAGAACCAGCTTAACGAGCAAATTTGCCTTTTGGCTACAGCCATTCGGCCTCCCCCTTCACTACAGTAAATCATGAGACCATAAATGGCATAATTAGGATAAAATAAAATAAAACTATAATGAATAATATTCCTGGTTCAGTGCTTAATGATGGTTAGAACAGTCTTAGGGTTAGTGGGACGTCACCCAAGTCGCGTAGAGTCAGTCCGTTAGCAGTGATTGCGGTTAGGACCTTTGACTTAGTAAACCGTTGACAGATGTGCTAGCTTTAACCTGTGTCCAGGATTAGGGTTAGTGGGACGTCACCCAAGTCACGTAGAGTCAGTCCGTTAGCAGTGATTGCGGTTAGGACCTTTGACTTAGTAAACCGTTGACAGACGTGCTAGCTTTAACTTGTGTCAAGCACCGTTGTTGGTATCAGAGCCAAGTTTACTATTCATTATAATTTGTTTTATTTACTTTTAATTATCCATTTATGGTCATAATACAACCATATGAGTACTGTATCCACAGAAGAAAATACAGTAGCCAACACCATGGCTGATACAGAAGCTTCTACATCAGAAGCCAGAGAATTGGTAGCATATCAAGATGTCAAGGAGGCACTTGATAAATGGACTATCCCCAAGGTTAAACCAGATACCATCTACAAGATAGGTTATGCTAGATTTCTCTAGTCGACGTATTATCAAAAACATTTGAGCATGCTGCTTCTGTCCAGAATAATGATACCCTTTTGTATCTTCTCCAAATCCAGGATTTATATCCTTTCTTGGAAAAATATAAATATGTCCATATAGGACTGGTATAGGTAGCCTTCAAGCCCCTGACCCCTTTTAGGTCAAAATACTAGTATCCAGTGTACTTTGAGAGATAGCAGATGTCTCAATTGGCGAGCTTCGCTCATGGGAGCCATAGAAACCAGTCTCGCTCATGGACCAGTATATTTTGACATTTATCCAAATTTAAGTGTCGCACTTTCAGATCAAAACTTATCCAGAGTTTTAGAACTTAGAGTTTTGTCTCATGGATATGAGTACATGCCAGGGTCACCACCCTTTGCAGTCATTTCCAGAATTTATTTAAAAGTCTTATCCACCTTAAATCCATATATCAGAAAAACCAATGATAAAGGCCATACTGTGTTAATTGACCCAAACCTTTACAGTAGTCAAGTAGTTGTTCCCAAGATGATTGAATGGGAAAAAATTAAATTTCCAGAAAGATGGCAAATAACTAATGCTGTGCCAGCCAGGCCAATCGTTCAGCATAATCTGGATGAAGTTATTCAGACAGAAGGAGGCAATGTTTTCCTTAGATTTCAGAGACCCCAAAGACAAATGTCTAGAAGTATGTCTTCAGCCAGTATTCGATCTGGTCCCTCATTTCGAGAGCCATACAGAGTAGACTTTCCTGAGTCATCCAGACATTCTACAGCTAAACCTCTCGAGTCTGTCATACAAGGAATGCCCTCTAGACCTCCCAGCAATCTAGATCAAAATTCAGATCCTATGGATCCAGAAATTCAAGGATTACAATTTTCCAGAAATCGAATCCCACATGGAGTATACGAACCTAGGGAATCCAGTAGCAAAGGACCATATAGTCCTACTGCCAGTGATATGAACTTTGAAGTTTAATGGATTTTTAGTCCAGGAAGTGAAACCCAAAAAATCCTCAATCAGGATTTTTACCAGGATCAATATGCAAAATTCAGAGAATGGTATTTTGCCAATCACAATCCAGAACAATTACAGGAAATTAAAAACCAGTATTATGAGTTTTTGGAAGAAAACCAAAAAATTTATTCTTTTCCATTATGGTTTATGGAAAGGGGGTAATATTCCTAACTCCCAAATTAATGTTTTAGAAAATATCCAGAAACAATGGGTAACCACTGATGGTAACACCATTACATCTATACATCCTCCCGCTAAGTCTTTGGAATTACTTCCAAGTGACTCAAATGCCCAACCTTTGGTAATATCACCTTTTGTTGATCCACCAGCAAAAAGTAATAATACTGTGACGGTTAGGGAAATTATTCCAATTATTAAACAGAATAATTATACTAATCTTTTCTGTCAAACAATGGGCAAACAAATAACCAGGATTGAAGAAATAGTTCATCATATAAAAGAGAATTGCCAATTTCAACCCAAACCTTCCAGAATTGAACCTGTAGCTTTTAAGCCTACACCGACAATAACAGGTTTCAATCTTAAACCAAAAAAGGAAAATACAGAATTCATGGATACTCTTATAAATAAGATCAAAGATCTTCACATAGGAGAATCCTCACAAATTAATATGTTATCCAGAAATAATATTCAGGAACTAAATGAAAATTATCAGAATTTGGATCTATCTCAGATTTCTGAAATTCAGGCTAACTTCCAGAATGAACCTTCTTCCATAAATAAAGTTCATTATGGAAAGAATATGAATCAACAAGCTTTTCTGCCACCAAGTAGGCATTATTACTCCAGACCTACTCCTATGGATATCCTCTATGAAGAAGATTTCCTCCTTCAGCAGAAATCTTATCATAGTAAAACCATTTACGAATGGAATATTGATGGATTTACAGAATATCAAATTTTTGAAGTTTGTCAACATATGCTCATGTTTGCTACTGTTTGCAAGCAGAATGAGAATACTGATCATCAAGTAGTCCGATTTATAGTTAGTGGCTTTACAAGACTACTAAAGGGATGGTGGGATAATATTCTTACCAATACTCAATGTTCTGAAATTCTAAAATCAACCAGAGTTAAAATTGATCCAGATACCCTAGCAGAAACCACTGAACAAGATGCTGTTTATACCCTTGTAAATAGCATCATTCTTCATTTTATAGGAAACATTTCAGGAATTGAGGATCGTAACAGAGAACTCTTACAGAAGCTACGATGTCCATCTTTATCTCATTTCCGATGGTATAAAGATGTCTTCCTGCTTAAAGTACATCTCAAAGTTGATGCTAATTCCGACCATTGGAAAGCTAAATTCATTGATGGTCTTCCTACTCTTTTTGCAGAAAGTGTTCGAAAGAAATTACGAGACCGTCATAATGAATTATCAATCTAGTATAGCAGATACACCTATGGCCAACTTATAGGTATTATCACTGATGAAGGTCTTGCACTCTGTAATGATTTAAATTACAGCAACAGATGAAACATCAACACCTTACAGGCAGAAGAGAGTTAGGTGAATTTTGCGAACAATTCGCCTATCCTGATAAAATTCAGTATCCTCATAAGCAGAAAAGACATAAAAGTTCTAAACCTTTTAAATCTTATTCTAAGAAATCTAGAAAATATAAATATGCTAAACCTCAGGTTCAGCAACAATTACCTTTAAAAGGTAAACAAAAATATTCCAGAAAAAAAGTCATCCAAATCTACCATTAAATGTTATAAATGTGGCCAAATAGGTCATTATGCTAATCGTTGTAAATCTAAAATACAACAAAAGCTTAATGAACTATCTTTAGATGATAATATCCAGCAACAGATTCTCAGATTGCTTTCTGACGAATCAGATACTTCTTCAGATGCTGAAGATGAAATTGCTACACTTCATTCTTCAGACACATCCAGTGATTCAGAAGATAATCCCGAACTTTGTCCTTGTAAAACAAATATTAATCAAATTTCCGACGAAGTCAACTATTGGAAAGCCATAGTTGAAATGAATGGGCTTGATATTGGAGGTCCCAGTATCAATGTTCTTACAGCAGATGAACAAAATATGATCAATATTGCTGATCAAATTACTAATCCAGAAATGAAATTAAAATTTCTAGAACTCATTTTGCAACAGCAAAAGCAAAACGAAGTTCTTCCTCCTCAACATTACAGTATGAAAGAAGTTTTTCAGCGGCTTCAACCAGTTGCTGAAAAGCCTTTAACAATTCAGGATTTGAAAATGGAAGTTAATGCTTTAAAAGTAGAGATTAAGCATTTACAAACTTCTAATATTGCCATTAATTCTGAAATAAAAAAGATTGATAAGCAATTACAAGATAAAGACAAAGGACTTGTGATCAGGGAATCCACTTCTCAATCTTCAGAAACTAAAGAGCCTGATTATCTCATGCTCATGAATTCAGTAACTTTCCAGAAATGGTATATTCGCATTACCTTCATGATAAAACCTGATTTTATCATAAAAGATGCCATTGCTCTTGTTGATAGTGGAGCAGATATGAATTGTGTTCAGGAAGGACTCATTCCTACTAAATACTTTCATAAAACTACACAATCACTTACAAGTGCAAGTGGTAATTCTTTATACATCCAGTATAAACTTCCAGAAGTGTTAATTTGTAATCAAGGATTATGTCTTCCTACTTCTTTTGTTCTTATCAAAAACATGTCACAGGCGATAATCCTTGGAACACCTTTTCTGTGTCTTTTAATGCCAATTTCAAAAATAAATTCAATTGGTATTCATACAACCCTAAATAATCAACCGATTATTTTTGAGTTTATTACAGAACCTTATACCAAAGAGTTAGATCAAATTAAAGATTTGGTTAATTTCAAAGAAAAACAAATTAATTTTCTTCAAAAGGAAATTAGTTTTTTAACCACAGAACAGAGAATCAATCAGTCCTCATTCCAGCAAAAAATTAAATCTCTTGAAACAGAATTTCAAGCTGAAATTTGCAGTGATGTCCCTAATGCTTTTTGGGATCGCAAGAAACATATCGTTTCGTTGCCTTATGAACCAGGTTATGATGAGCGGAAAATACCTACACGCACTCGACCAAGTCAAATGAAAAAAGAGTATTTAGAACTTTGTAAAACAGAGATCAAAAATCTTCTTCAGAAAAAACTGATTAGATCCAGTAGATCTCCTTGGAGTTGTACTGCTTTCTATGTCAATAAAAATGCAAAAATTGAAAGAGGTGTACCAAGATTGGTCATTAATTATAAACCTCTTAATGAAGCCTTACAATGGATAAGGTATCCAGTCCCAAACAAAAAAGATCTTTTGGATCGGCTCTAGGATGCAGTTATCTTTTCTAAATTCGACATGAAATCAGGATATTGGCAAGTCCAAATCGTTGAGCAAGATAGATATAAAACTGCTTTTACAGTACCCTTTGGGCATTATGAATGGAATGTCATGCCATTTGGTTTAAAAAATTCACCATCTGAATTCCAGCATATCTTGAATGACATTTTTAATCCTTATACAGAATTTTCTATTTGTTACATTGATGATGTTTTAATTTTTTCATCCTCCATTGACCAACATATGAAACATTTAAACATTTTTAAACATGTTATCATTAAAAATGGTTTAGTTGTTTCTGCATAAAAAATGTAACTTTTTCAGATAACAGTCAGGTTTTTAGGCCATAATATTCATAATGGCACTATTATACCTATTAATCGGAGCATGGAATTTGCATCCAAATTTCCAGATGAAATTAAAGATAAAACTCAATTACAAAGATTTTTGGGTAGTTTGAATTATATTCATGATTACTATCCTAACCTTGCTACTGACGCATCAGTGTTATATTCCAGACTTAGAAAAAATCCTCCACCATTGGGTCCAGAACACACAGAAGCGGTTCAAAAGATAAAAGCTAGAGTTAAAACTCTACCTTGTTTATCTTTACCACATCCAGCATGGAAGAAAATAGTTGAAACAGATGCCTCAGATCTTGGTTTTGGTGGCATCTTAAAACAATTTAATCCAAATACTAATAAAGAAGAACTTTTACGATTTCTTTCTGGTATTTGGAATTCTGCAGCAAAAAATTATCCGACTATTAAAAAAGAATGTTTAGCAATTGTTAAATGTGTTTTGAAATTCCAGGATGATTTACTAAATCAACATTTTTTAATTCATGTTGATTGTTCTGCTGCTAAGCAAATCTTTAAAAAGGATGTTGCTAATTTAGCTCAAAAACAAAATTTTGCCTCTTGGCAGGCTCAACTTTCTGTTTTTGATTTTGATATTTGAATATATCAAAGGTGAGAATAATTCTCTTCCAGATTTTCTAACTCGTGAATATTTGCAGAAATCACATGCAGAATAGAGGCCGGGGCTCCGGCAGAAGGGGCCGTGGTAGGGGTAATCTCTACAATACAGAATTTCCTGCCCTCGGTGGCAATTCCAGTAAAAAAGGGGAATCTAGCCGTTTGGCTAAAGATGTCCTCCTTGCTCCAGAAACTACATATTTCCAGAACACTATCATTGAGGAAACAGTCCTCTATATTAATACCGAAGATATCCAGTGGATGGCTGATCCGTGGGAGATTAAGCGGCGTTATTTAACAACGCAAAATTCTCCTCCACATTTTGATCAATACAGATATGTGTTCAAGCAAATTCTCACTGAACTTGCCTCGGTTCATTTCCAGCATACTCTGGCTGATTCTTCTCGTACTGCAAGTCCGATTAATTACAGTAAAGCTACCATTCAGCAGATTTTGCCTATGCAAGCTTGGGGTATGCATCCCCATGTGACCAGAACCCTTGAGATTCGCAACAAGGAATCTCGCTACAGTTACTGGGATTACATTGATGCCTTTACACAGGCGATAATCCTTGGAACACCTTTTCTGTGTCTTTTAATGCCAATTTCAAAAATAGAGGGCATTCCTTGTATGACAGACTCGAGAGGTTCAGCTGTAGAATGTCTGGATGACTCAATACCAAATACGTAAATTACCACCAGGATTGGTGGCCTAGTGGAGAATGCAACGCATTCCTCAGCACTGACCCAGGGTCAATTCCGGGAGGGGGGGCAATGAGTTCTCTTCTGAGAGCTTGCTCTGTACTCCGCTCAACACCTGTCCTTAAGCTGTGTCGTGTAGTTGAGCTCCATTGGTGCCTTGGTGATGGGTCCCTTCATATGGGTTGTGTTAAATTTGGCTAGCAACTAGCTACCCTAGGGCCAGGGCTCGCAAAGACTGTAATGACACCATAGAGCTTCCTTTTTTCTTGTCCAAAAAAAAAAAAAAACCCAAATATGTAAGTTTGTGTCTTAATTTGATAGTTATATTTATTAATTAAAATAGTGAGACTTGTTATTATTTAATAACTTTTTAAAAAATAACTTGATAACCATCTTCTCTGTCTCATATTCAGTTCTTTTTGGGTAAAGAAATATTTCAGACTCTTATGGTTAGTATACACTTCCCAAGTCACTCCATATAGATAGCATCGCCAAATTTTTAGAGCAAACACCATAGCTGCTAGTTCTAGGTCATGAATCGGATAGTTCTTTTCATGAGGACGAAGTTGTCGAGAGGCATAAGCAATTACTTTCTCATTTTGCATTAACACACAACCCAAACCTTTGTAGGAGGCATCAGTGTAAATCTAAAACCCATCTGTTCTGTTAGGCAAGGTCAAAATTTACTACAACAAAATGCACCTTTGGCAACCAAATTTGATGACTAAAACATTTTTGGTTGCCAAAAGTCAAACCTTTAGCGACTAATTTTCTTATTGGTCGGCAATGTTGTGAATTTTAGCTACTAAAATTTTTTGGTAGCCATATAATAGCTGTTGGTGACTAAAACAAAATTTAGTCGCTAAAAATATTCAAAATAGGCGACCAAAAAGTATTTTAGTAGCCATATAATAGTTATTGGCAACTAAAAAGTTTTTAGTCGGCGTTTATCAAAATTATAGGCTACTAATTTTGCTTTTAGTCGGCGTACGCTGCCTTTTGCCGACCAAAAAATTTTCGTCGCTAAAAAAAAGGATTATTATTTTGGGAACTCTTTGCCGACTAAACAATTTAGTCGTTGATTAATTAGGTTTTGCTAACAAAAGAAATATTTAGTCGCTAAAGGTAGGAAATTTGTTTCGGAGGGAAGCGTAAATATTGGCACCCCTCCCCTTTGTTTCACATACACACAGAGACCACTCACATACCACTCACCACCAAACCTGACGCCGGCTCCACCGTCGCACATCGTTGGCCATCGTCGCTCCCTACTATCACAGGTTGCCACCGCTGGAAATCACCACCGCGACTGCTACAAATCACAGGTTTTTGTCTCTCTCTTTCTCTGTCACTGTTGGTCTTCTCCCTCTCTGTCAATCTGGGTCTTCTCCCTCTCGAGCCATCTCTCTATTTCTCTCTCTTCCTCTCTTCCCATATTTCCCCATCTCTCACACTTCATCTAGGGTTTATTTTTTGTGTTGATTTCGTAAATGGGCTTGGTTGAAGTTTTTGATTTGTATGAA